>BGZK01000390.1:0-440016 GCA_005406025.1 Eumeta japonica
AATAGTTAAGGTTTTACAGCGTCCGAAGTGAGTACTATTTTTCAGTACTCTTAACTATACCTATATTACAATGTGTACCCATAGCTATAATATATCATATTGATGTTTTTTATTTTTTTTACTTTATTATTATAATTTTTTAATTCTAAATTTTGCAATATTATTAATATTAAATATTGACTTTTCTTCCCACCACCACGAGGTGCAGAGTCTAGAGGCGCGTTTTTTTACGTGTATCCCCAACAGGAGCATAATCAACGGTAATTTCTAAATTAGAACTACTCCGTCCTCAGTCGTTTCGATGGACCAGGCTCAGTATCTGATCGGGTTTCTAATTAAATACCAGTGGGGAGAGCAGAGAAGAAGGGGTGTTACGTTGGCGGTTCATCATCAAAGTTACTTAATATTAATTGAAGCTTCTAAAATTTTGCAAATGCAAAGGAAACTGTGGATATGATGTGGATGTCGAAAAGCAGGAATGAAATGTTCTGGTATGCTCCATTATTCTGAGAGATCTGCAGCAACGTAATGGAACTCTCAGAATTATTAAATGAAATGACTTTGATGATGAACCATAGCCAATATTAACACCCCTTCCTCCCAGTCTCCCACTGGTATTTAATTCAGAAACCCGATCAGATACCGAGCCGCAGCCTAGTCCATCGAAACGACTGAGGACAGAGTAGTTCAATTTAGAAAATCACCGTGGATTATGCCTATTGGGATAACACGTAAAAACGCCTAGACTACTACCTCGTGGGTGGGAAGAGTCAATATTAATTATTAATAATATTGCAAAATTTAGAATTAAAAAATTATAATAATAAAGTAAAAAAAATAAAAAACAATCAATAACTGATGACATATTATAGGTACACACGTATGAGTATAGATACTGAAAAATAGTACTCACTTCGAGTAAAACCTTAACTATTGACTTAATGAAAAATGATGCGAATGAAAGTTGTTTCAAAAACGATCTACAAAATGTCAGATATTATTTTTCGTAAAATGATAAAAAGTTAAA
This sequence comes from Eumeta japonica, assembly GCA_005406025.1. Lineage (NCBI taxonomy): Eukaryota > Metazoa > Arthropoda > Insecta > Lepidoptera > Psychidae > Eumeta > Eumeta japonica. Next base: position 1,028 of record BGZK01000390.1, read on the forward strand.
TCGAAAAATATAAATTTTTTCTCGAATTTCTGAAGATTTTCGCTTATAACTTTTATTTATAGTTATACGACAAAAGTTACTGGACCAAAGTTGTAGAGAATTTAATTTGTAACAAAAATGTAACAAATTTTTTTATCAAATAAATAGTTTAAGAGATATATCGTAAATACCATTTCAACCCCTATTTTCAAGATGGCGGCTGGGACAAGGGTGGCGACCCACAAACTTGTATTTACACTGACCCCCACACATCAAAAAAATAAAATTACGTCCCTAAAACGTAAGGCCTAAAATGTAACATTTTAATGGACTAAATTTATAAATGTATTTGCCTGTACTACCATTTAATAAAACACTAGTGATATAAATATATATATACATATTGGTATGAACCAATTACAAAATTTTGCATGCACATCTGAAAGTTTGGAAGCTTTACTCTCGATGCATATCGCATGATTTCATGAAGCCATTGAAGATCTCTCCAAGGAGAATCAGACCACTACTTTTTACAATGACCGTAAAGAATGTGAAAGTGTGTACACAGTGAAGGAAAAATACTTCGAAAATCGACAAATATCATAAACATATGGGGTCTTACTAATGAGAATCCTTAAAATTTCAGTATTGCCCACGCACTTAACAACAAATTCAAGATTTTTAATGCGAACTCGACTCACATTTGTCCAGTTTTTATTGTTTTGCTTTATTTTAGATAACTCTAGTGTTAGACTAAATCACACCAACGTGCCAATAACTGCCCAAAACAAATAACTGACGCATATACGCGACTTGATGTGTATTTTATAAACGTAATACCGTTTTTACGATAGTATTGAAATTAAAAAATCGAACCACAATAGGCGAAATTATCGTTGAGCATATATAAAAAAAAACTGACCAAAAGCATGTCCGACCAAGCTCATTATAAGGTTCCGAAGGCATTATTCAAAGAAATGCACTACAGATGAAAAAAGTTACGTTGTAACACTTTTTCCATGTTTCCCGTACAGAATAGTTATAAACACTTTAGTTGACTATAACTAGAACAAGAAGTAGGTATGTCGACTATTACTATTAAACTAGCGTAAACTAAAGTGCATCAGCAAAAGAGCGTATTTTCATGGCACTTATGTCCTTTTGATGAGAAGCGAAGTTTTTCAGCAATAATTTAAAAACAGTATATCATGTTCAAAATAATTTTCGTTGAACGTATTTATTAAGCGTTACCTTCGTTATTTTTTTCATATTTTTGGGACATACAGTTTAGAAAATAGAGAGGGGGGACACAATTTCTGCAATTTTGGAACAATGATTTCCGAAATTAGTCACGTAATCAGAAAAATGGATTAGAAACCTTGGTGTTTTTAAAAGAACTGTCGAAATATGTGCTACACGTTTATATTAGCTGAAAAACTCTTTTTCAGCTTTTGCGGAGTGCTCTATATGGAGTGCTCCCTCTAGAAATATTTATTTTTCGTATTTAACGACCAAACTAAGTATGTAGCAGCTTATACAAGACACCGACACTATGAATTTCAGCAATATACGTCTGTGACAAAATACGCCTATGACATACGAACGGATGGACAGACAGATATGACGAAGAGTTCCGGTTTTGCCAATTTGGCTCAGAACCTTAAAAAGACACGAAGAAAAGAAATTTCTTGTATTGGGACCCACCTTCATTTTTTGAGTTGCTTATTGGAATATCTGCTATGATACTCGTAACACATTCTGTGACAATTTTGACCGACTACCTAATATGATTTAAACGATACAACCTTTTAAAGATAGGCCAGACGGACAGAGAACAGACGTTTAGTAATAAGATACCGTTGGCACGCTTGGATACGGAACTCTTAAAAAATGGCATAATTTAAACCCTTAGGGTTACTTAATAAAAATATAAATCGGCAGTTATGTCACAGTTAACAAAGACCGTGAATAATATAAAAGTTTTAAAATTACTGAATTAATTTAGAATAATAGGCTATAATCTATGGGCAGCCACTATTATTATTATTATAATTACTAACAATAAAATAAGTGTATGAGGCATATTTTTTTTTGTAGACTAATGAGTCTGTCTTCTCGATTTTAATGTCATTTAGGTCCGGAACCAAAATCGCAGCATTAATGAATAACACGACGCCTTAAGCACACGCTCACCACTTACGAAACCATCACATTAATTGTATTCAATAGATTTCTAAAAATTATTACCTATTTAATCATTTAATTTTAAATGATAAATCATTATTGCTCTTATCAACGAAAATATAGTCGCAAATACATTTATTTGTGCCATTCCCTTTTGTAAGTGGTCTGTGAAAGTAAAAAGTTAGAGACTCCACTGGAAAAAGTAGTCGCTCGTTAGCGCATCCGGTAAGTTACATATTGAGAATCAATGGCACTTTTTGCTTACTATATCGGCGATAAAGCATCTCTTAATCAGTCGTTGAAACAGATTGAGGAAAACTATCGTTTGGGGCGGAGGGGAAGCGAGGGCAGCGCGCGCGCAGGCATTCATGAATGGCTCTAACGAACCCGCTGACCTTGGCAGGGCTACGGCCCTACTCACATCGATGTCCTACTCGCCGACGCGGACAGAATTTGACGTGCAATGAATATTGACCTATTTATTGATTTATTATTTGATTATATTTTAAGAATGTAAATTCCTATTCCAACACGAAACAACATCGGAGTTTTATTATTTTTTTTTGGCAGCAATCGAAATGTGATTTAGTTTCGATTTTATTATAGCGTATTATTTATGAAAACCGCTGCTTAACTAAATTGTATGAACGTTGCTAGAATTAAACCGTAGGTATGCGTAAGCAAGTACATGTATGCGTCGGGCATCCCATTCATCGACTGAGAGGTTGAATGGGTGACGTGTTCTGTGTACCAGAGAGGTGGCGACGTGCCACAGGAAACGGAACGAGAACGCAAACACAACAGCCGTGTGAAGGACGTCCACTCATCAAACAATCTATTAGAAGTTGTTATTTATAATATCGTATATTTTACATGATGCTACCGACAGATTACCACCTTGCACGATTCCTGCATAATTGAATAGTAACTATGTGTTCGGCAATTTTCCGAAAAGTTATTTTTAAATTAACTATGCTAATAGCTTTCAATATAAAATAAATATTCGTTCCATGTGATACATATGAATGTTGCTGATGGCTATTAAAAACGTTATTAGCTTAAACGGAAATTCTTATATAAACACAATTGTACATTACAACAAATAGTACCCGGAGAACCGAGATTTGCTCGACATCTTTAGTTTGCCGTTGGGAAATCGCAACTTCCCACGGGGAAAGTTCCTTAAGTTGATTCCCGACAATCAATATTTAGATATATAACACACATTTACCTACTATCTGCTTTCACGTTAATAATGTCACGTAGTGCTATCTATCTGATTTATTTTATGTAATACTATCTGCAATTCACATGGGTGTACCACAAGGATCATTTTTGGTCCCTTTTTTTTTATTTTATATAAATAACTTACTTAGCCTTGTTAAGAATATTGAGAAGATAATATTGTTTGCAGACAAATCTTGTAAATAAATCTTCTTACTTAAAGAAATGGAAACAAAATATTTAAAATTCTCACTTTCAAAAGATCACTCACGTAAGAAATGGTTCCGGGACTCTTTCAGTACGTAACGACGAATTGGAGTTTGTTAATGCCACCACATTCCCGGGAATCATTTTAGAAAACAAACTTCAATGAGGTCCTCATATCAATAAGTTGATGAGAAGGCTTAGCTCTGCCGCCTATACCGTTAAAAAATACGAAATTTATCAGACATTAAAACCGCTAGATCAGTTTATTTTGGCTGTTTCTATTACGTCATATTGTATGCCATCTTAGTCCGGGGAAACACCGCAGACATACACAGAATTTTCGTACTACAGAAGCGAGCCATTTGCGCGATTTACAATCGGACCTCGTGTATAACTTAAAAATAAGTTTAAGAAAAGTGTAATCTTAACTCTTGCATCCCAATTCATATATGAGCATGTAAAACAAAAAAAAAATTAGAAACGCTTAAAAGAAATAGCAATCGACATGAACTCAGTATCAAAAATAAAAACAAACCATATTTACATATTAGTCGACAATGCAGACACAAAATCATTTAGAGGGTTCCGCATGCCCAAGTTCAATAGGGTCCTTGAGGATATACAAGATTTACCCTTATGCAGATTTAAGAGCACAATTAAACAATCACTCAGTAAAAAAGGATACCACACAAGTTCCAAATATATATATTGCCTATGGACAAATATTCATAGGCATCGCGGCTCGATTTCTTATCGAGCCGTTTCGTTCTTAATGGTTTTGTATATGTTTTGACTATGCATGATCAAATTAGAAAAAAACGATACTTAAGCTTCTTGTTCCTTCTTCTTTAGGGAAAACTGCCTTCCGAACGAGTAGTAAAGTGAAAATTCACATAAAATTATGACGTATTTGAATTCTTATATTATAACCTAGGAAATAAAGATATTTTGAACTTTAATATATTTATGAGAATATTATATTAAGCCGACTGATAGCTTCGCTCTACATCCCAGAGCATAATGCAAATACTTTAAGATTCTACCAGATGGCCTTATAAAGCAACGTTAACAAACAATTTTTGTCTCGTTTTTGGTAAAAAAGACGCATATACAGATAAACTTGAAAAGTTGAATGTTAACAAAATTGTTAACGCCATTATCGGAGTAGAAAGGGATAAAATTTATATGTATATATATTAGGGTGGTCTTATGTTGGATGTTTTCGAATGTTTTCCCACGTTAGTACTAAATCGGTTCCAAATATATAAAAAAAAGATCCTGATAAAATTCAGCTCTTATATTAATATTAACCCGGCACTTGCGACAATCAAAATTTTAAATACAAATAACATGAGCAAAGATCTATCGTTTATTTTGAATTTTTGAACTCATTGAGTAATGAATGAACTATACTAACACAGAGGTATTCTTTTACGAAATGTAACGCTGCACAAAAATGGTCTCTTATTATTTTTCACTAACTCAACTGGTTCGAAAGTTATTCGAGGTCAAAATTTTCAAGGTCAAAATTGAGGTTATAAACAATTTCATGTTTTTTTTCATTTAGTTACGAAAAATCATGAGACAATTTTTATAGAGCGTTAAATTTTCTAAAAGACTACCTCTATGTTAATATTGTTCGTTCATTAGTCAATGAGTTAAGAAATTCAAAATAATAACAGAACTTTTCTCATATAATTTCCATTTGAAACTTGACTGTGGTGGGGGTCGGTTTAATATTAATATTAAGAGCTAAAATTTAGCAGGATTTTTTTTATATATTTGGAACGAAAATACCTAAAATAAGGACCACTCTAATATATATATATATATATATATATATATATGTGTGTACACACACACGGATTGCTCACTTGAATCGTGCGTAACATACTTTACTCATTTCATTATAGAGAAAACGCATAAATAAAACTTTACACGTTGCTATATTAGATAAAAACACCGTGTCCTCAGATTCGTTCTTGACCTAAATATGTGACTAGATTCCGATGCAGTGGGTCGAGGATCAAAAAGGTCGACCTTGCGGGCGGAAGCGTGTAATGGGCAACCCACTTTAAGGTACGTGACCGCGCAGCTCGCGACAGGATAACACTCCTATACCAGCATGCGACGTCGTCAAATAATCAGCCGCTTCAATACGTATGGGATGCAAGTACTTTTCGTGATTTCCAAACGCAAAATCAGCGATTAATTACAATACATTTCGTAACGTCTTTTCTGATTCAATAACCATAGGTGAGGCGTCATCGCAATTAGCCCGCGCTATGCTAATTAAAAAACGATAAGAATTGCTTTTTTAAACGACTTCAAAAAACAAGGATATTCTATGTTCGTCTGTGTGTATTTTTTTAAATATCTTTAGCGATAATTTCGTCAATTGTGCACCGACTCCGAAATATTTTATTTGCTTGAAAGGGTATACTTTCGAGGTGGTTCATAGTCATCAAGTCAGGATCTGATGATAGGATGACATAAAAATAGAGGGATACCCTCAAATACGTACAGTGTATTTGAGCTCTTAATTTTAGTTAATCAAGTTTTTGCGTCTGGTAGTTATCATCTCGTTGTTGAGCTGACTATGGAAGTCACAGAAGTCCTCAACGGTTAGGCGTTAGGGGATAGTACTGCGATTTCTCGCCAGATACTACTTTTCAATGGCTATTAGTAAAACCTACTACGCACAGAATTTAAATTAGTTATTAGTCTACGTACATGTTTTTATTCGTTTATTTATACCCGACGTGTCAATCTTAGCAGATGCACATCGGAACTCTTGACTCAGAATATTACAAGATATAGGTTGAATTAATTTTACGTGTAAGTATATAAAATATGACCTGCATGAATTGTAGAAGTTTTAAATTATAAATAATACGAATAACTTACATAATTTGCATAAGAATAATTTGGCAGTTGCACTCTAAGAATGCAAAGACCCTGTAATTATTAGGGAACATACCCATACTACGTGATCCATTCAGGGTCTTCAAAATACCACGCTTGGTTACAGGACGGTGCGGGGCTTAAGGTTTCATCATGACTATATTTAAATAAGTTTTTTCTCCTTGATTACATTAATTTTCTGTTAGCAAAAATGATTCAAAATCATATTTATGAATTACTACGTGAAAACTAGAGGGTCTGGGCATATACTACGGTTGGTCACCGACTGGGGGTAAAATTTGTAAAATATGGGTTGTATGGGTACGTTCCCTACCAGCGAACAATAAATTCGAAATCGGAATACTGCTTTTCCACGTTCTCCATACAAAAGTAAAGGAGATACCTGGCCAATTTTATTAATCATAGTTTAATCAAATGCAAAGTAGCTAAATGAATTATAAAGGTATTATTACTCGATAACTAATAAATATGAAATGAAAAACTTTGCAAAATAAACAAAAAAATTTGGTTGCCTGTAAAGTCGGTATACGGGCGAAAGTTTTACGTGACAACGACTTTGAATGGTAAAATCATTTTAATGAATATTCATTCGTATAGTAGGAAGAAGGATGAAATAATAGTAACAATTTAAAACATTTATTTATACAAAGAATTATATTTAAAACATTAATTTATACAAAGAATCTCGCACTAAATTTCATATTAACAAAATTTTATTTTTACCTTTTACATACATACGTATTTATATACAAAATACATACAATAACAATACATTTGCAAGCTATACTAATTAGCATGCAGACCGATCATAGTTGAGTGAGAGAGACGCAGATTCTGGCGGGCCTCTCTCGTTCGGTGACTCATCGTTACGTTACCGAGCGTTATTTTTCAAAGTGACCCCAGCCGCAACCTAATTTAAGACGTTGTCACGTCAAAACCGTCTTCAAAAACAAGTAATTAGTTGTTTTCGGAGTCAGTTCCAGCTAAAGCAAGACAAAAGAACATATAACTATAACGATGAATGTGAAACGTTAACTATTGAATTGAAAAAAGATCTAAGGAGATACAATTATATTTAATTTATCTTTAGGTGGCGCCGAATTACCTAACCGACACCGACCAAAAACAAAAAATTACTTGTTTTTGGAGTATGTACAGTCAAACAATTATTTAAAGAGGTTATTGGGAGGCGGTTTTTTTTTATTTACAATAAAAGATACGTTTGAAAAGATTTGAGCATCGATACGAGATACATGCGTTTAAATGTACATATTTGACATTTTACGCATACTATTGTATTTAGAGTAAACAAAACAGTCGGCGCGTACGCAATGGTAATCGGCGGGGTGCGGCTTTCGGCAAAGGGCCGCGACGGCCGGACGGTCGGACGACCGTCACGTAGCGGCCCGCGGCGTTCACAGGCGGCGCGCGGAACGCACGGAAGACACGGCTCTTACGCACCGGCCGCGTCGGCCCGGATGTTTAACCCGCAGCGATGAGATCAGACGGAGCAAACAATCAATTAGTTTCGTTCCACGACCTGCACACACTATTTACTTAACGAATTAACGTTTCAATCGACAACGGTGAGACTGATCACGATCACAGACGGATAAGTACGGGCTACCTGCAGTTTTGCCGTGCGTTATTTACTGATGAGGATTTAAAATTAACAATTCTTTAATATATTCCCAGTAAGGTGATATATTCATTACATTGTAATATAACTACAGAATAAAAATCCAAGCGCGGATTTTAAAGATATACATATACTTAAATATAAAATTATGACATGATAAACAGACATCGGGCACCGTCAAGTAAATAAAATCAGTCCCGAAATCTCAGATTAAAAAGAAAAAGTACTTCGTAGAAGTCATCGAATACTAATTGCAGTTTCGCGGAACGCGGAATCGCCGCGCAAACAAGATGAAAACAGACGACGCCCGAGCCGGCCGCCTCGCAGACAATACCTCATTATATTCCACGAGCGGTTCTAACCTACCCGATGCGAGGAAGTCAATAGATATTAGTGAGGCACAATAGGCGAGCGGCATCCGAAGCTCGTTACTGGCGGGCGTTTCCGTTCGCGGTTCGCAAGCGCGCGAGCCGCGCTGGACGGCCGCCTGCGACTGCCGGCGAACAACCGTGCGCGCACCGGCGCCGCGCGTTTACTGCAACTGTCATTTTGTATGCGAAGAATTTGAAAGTAGAAGCGAATAGCTTCGTTTATGAATAGAGGTGGACGTCTTCCACGTCACATATCATTTTCATGTATAATTGTTTGTCTGTTATAATACCAAACTTGTACGAACACGAGCGGCCTTGAGTTCTATAGACTTGTTTACGGGTGTAATTCTTAGAAACATATTAGGTGTTACGTCGCAACATTGTTTACACCGATCGATTCAATCTTGTTCATTAATAGTTACGTAAAAAATTTAATCCATTATGGCTTCAAGGGAAGTTTATAAAGTAGCCACTTTATTGTACTAACGTTGAATCGAGTATTATTTGTGTACAAAAAATGGAAGTATTGCAGGAACTTATTGAAACTCCTTCATTGCAGATAAATAAAATAACACGCTCGTAGTATAAAATTTTGATTTTGACATACTTTAAGAACTTCCACAATCGACAACTTTTTTAATTAACAAAAGAACCGTAAGCATCGTATTATTTGAACGAAGTATCTCCTTTCGGGCTCAGAAAAGTTAAGAAGTGATCAGCAATCCTTTCGTCTCATAAACAGCACACCGTAATGAATTCCACCCGCCCGCTGTTGTAGGAAGTGTCCGTCAGCAGCGCCACATGCGCCGGCTCGGCCGCACGTCGAGTTTTTACCCGCCCCGGGCGCGCTCGCCGCCGCGCTGTTTTCTGCTACACAAGTTTTTACGTAATGCATTGTGGTTACTACAATCGCTGATTTATGGCACGACTGACACGAACTCTAACTGCCATAGTGTTTTTTTTTTTTTAATTTTATTTACAATAATAAATCGATTCATTTTGTAACTCAATTGTTTCGATGTAAACTTAGGCCCAGCGCCATTCAGATACATTTTTGATGTATTTTAACAGTACTAGTGTTTGTTATTATTCTCACGACAGATTTATTAGATCTTTAAGGCAAACTAATGATTATGATCAGAGTTCATTAGCAGGGATTCAAAGTATTCATAAAATTACACGAAATTTGAAAATCTCTAAGCGAATTCAATGAACAAGCTCTTAATGCACATGATGTTTTTAGTATACCATAATGTAGTAATGTGTTAACTCATTTCTTTGAACGTTTTAAAATCAGATTTAAAAATTCCAATTCAAATTCTTGCAAAAACATGCCAGGCGCGAACTATAACATAATAATATTTACGCGAATCCAATTGAGCGACATTCGCCGTACTTTATCTTCGAAACTATTTAAGTTACTTGAACGATTTTAAGAGGAGTAAAGATTAATAATAAATGACAACATTCCCAATTTAATTTATCTACATGTTATAACGCAACGATTTATCACGGACTGACAGATTATAGAGTACTCCGAATGGAACTTCAGTTCTAAATTTTTGTCCTAGACAGTGTGTCGAGTAATCATTTTTTAGAAAAAAATATAAATAAGCGAAAATAAAGTTAACACCCCAATTAGTTTTATCCGTATTTCGATTACCTTCTACCATATAGCAAACTATACTATACATATATCTACTACGTTATAGAAGTAATTATATTAAACGTGATGATGTATAGCTATTATAAACTAATGAAAACTTACAAAACCATGTGATTGACAGAAAACGTTGTTTGTATTGATAAGTTCAATATCAAGCCGGTATGTTTTTTATTAAAGCTATAAGAACATTTTTGAAATATTGTCAAGTTCGTACAATCAGTATGTCAACAAGTATTAGTTCACACATTTTTTTCGTGTTTATCAAGACGTCGTGAGTAACTTCTAGCCCAGTGAATTGGTACAGTTTATATATTTTGTTCCTTTTGTAAGATAACATCGCACACATACCTTCAAACATTAAACTAGTTTCTTTACGTCTATGTTAAGGCGAAACACAAATATTATCGTAGAACGTATCTATCTACTTTAACACCTTTCACTAGATTGAAAACATTCAAAAGATTTTATATGAGAATATAAATATTATAATTACTAGTCAATATAGTTGTTAAGTTGACAATTCATTCGATCCGAGGTTGAATCCGTCACACGTAGGAGTTTTATGTAGGCGCGTGTTCATAAAATAATACGAGAGACACGGTCGGCGTTGCAAGTTAGCAAAGTCCACTTCAAATATTTGTAGACACAATGTTTGCCGCGAGCCTACGGGAGCGAACGGTTACCGCGAGACAAGACTTTTCTGTTTGAGAACGCTTTAGAGATGTGTGCCGAGACGTGATATCTTTAAATCAGACATGCGAGTCTTTCAATTTTTCCGTGAAATCGTGACGTATAGTTTGATTGGAGTCAGGGACGTATAAAAAAATCCCTTCAAATTGCAAATGGAAATTTCTTGCACGAAAGCACAAGATAATTTATAAAACTGTTCAAAAAATCGGGATGTATAAAAAGTCAAGAAAATGAAACATTAAAAATCAAGTTTCAAGTTTTGTTTAGCGAATTCGATGAATGTTTGCGAAATAATTTTGGGTTAGAGTTAGGTAAAGCCAAAAAATAAATTGGGTTCTTTATGTATATATGATTTATATTTTTAGATTCGTTTCTGTTATCCACATACATTAGGGCCACATTGAAAACCATCTGAAGCGATTGGGCCGATGTAGAAGGTTGAAAACGTCGATTATCGTCGCGGGCGCACAATACTTTGGCCAACCTGGTTCGAGCGGATCTCACTTACATGGGCCGCTTTATCCTTTATAAGATATTGACAATTCTTTGCCGCTTTCTAAAGTTGTTTTTGTCAATCGCAAATGAGATTTAATTTTTATCATCGACCCCGCAATCTTTTTTATATATCGAGAATTTATATATATGAAAAACTGATTACTTTAATGGCATGGCAAACTATAGCGTGTACTCTATTCTTTCAAATGCATTTTGACCTAATCCCATCGATCACTTTTGACGTTAGGTCACATTGAACTACGTAAAGCCCGCTTAACACTTCATTTTTTGTACTCACTAGTTTGACCTATGCGTCATCAGATGGAAATGAAAATGGATTAAAAGTATGTTTTTATGTAGTCGTCAAATGAATGTCTTTGGATGGACGTCAAATGAGTCGTCTAATGCGATTTCCAACAAGATTGCGTTAAACGTTTAACGCTCCTGGGGAAGGGGAATACAAAGAGACAGAGCGAGAGAGAATGCGTGGCACTCGAACGCATGCGCGTAGTATACCTGTTACAGACTAGTGGGAGCGTTAGCAACGAGTAGCGTCCAATATTCCAACGCAAGAGGGAGAGAGAAAGAAAGATACACAAAGGTAGAAAGTAGGAGAGAGAAAGAGTGAGAGTGAGTGAATCGGTAGATTTCGTCTCGCTATTGTTTTTCGCAATTATAACGTGAAAAACGCAATTTCTACCCCTTCCCATTTTCATTTCCACATTACGAAGTTTCAGTTCTTCCGCGCGGAGGGACTCCACGCACCATTTTTTTTTTTATTACATTTTCAAAGAACTTGCCATTTTCTATACAATATTTCATATCTCATATGTCTACCCCAATTTACAAAATACATTTTCCCAAAGAGCATTAGACACCTCTTCCATGAATTTTTCAGATACAGCCAGCACATCATCCGGTGGCAAGTACAAATTTTCCTTGAGTTTGTGTTTTTAGTGAACAAAAAAGTTATACGGTGCCAAAATGAAACTGTAAGGAAGGTGACCTATGAGGTTAACCGGTGTGCTGTTCAAGAAGTTGTTTTAAGCGCCTAATTAGTCGATGCGGTATCCCTCAAGGCTGTATACTGTCCCCTACTCGGTTCATTCTGCGTATAAATGATTTACTGAAAATCGGTAATCTTCGTTGTTATGCAGATGATAAATACTGTGGACGCTCAGCCACGCTAATATTTTCCGGGACCGTGTTGATGATTGTCAAAACCAATTTGGGTTAGAAATTAAGACTGTCTTAGAGCAAATTCTGGAATGCCGTAAACTATAATCTAACTTCCAAAAGACCAAACTTTACTGCGCGTTTACTGCTAAAAATCCCCATTCATCACTTCTTGTCTCGGTAAAAGCAATTCCCTAAGTGCCACATCGAATATTGGGATATTTGATGTCGACATATCGAACAGCGTACAATTTCGCGATCTAAACAGTAGGTAAGACTATCTGTTAAAACGCTTGAAGTGCTCACTAGAGCGGAACAGTACTTCAAGCCATATATTTATAAGGAGCAATTTCGACCTCATCTAGCACTCTTGTCACCTCTAGGCTGAGGCACCCCGATATCAACCTTTGTCTCTAGATCGCATTCAAAGTCGGGCACCTCGGTGGTTCTCTAATATCCGGCCAACTCGAATTTGTTGGCTTTGCGAAGAAATGGAGGAAGGACATTGGAGCATGCTTTATTTTTCATATTTTTTTCTAAATCAAGATTAAAATGTTCGGATCATAAATTCTCTACGTCGGCCTAGTAGGGGTTGAGAGTTATTAACGACCGTGTCACCAGACGCGTGACAACGTCCAGAACTACTGCCTGAATGTGCCACCGAAACACAGATGTGCGGTTTAATGTGACGCCAGTTAAAAATCATTCATCAATTTGCCCATGTAATGATGGAATCAATATTTTATATTTGAAAGACACCTCCTTGCCACCGAGCTATCACATATCATACGAGTAAGTAAATCAATTTTTTATTTGTAATATCGTTGACTCCTAGTATTGAAAATTTTGTCAGTCGCATCTATTGTCATCTTTAGCAAAGACTTTCTCGACTTTTGCCCTTCTTGGTTTTAATATTTTCATGAGTTATCATTCACTAAGGCAGTTACAAAATCGATCAAAATTCGAAAAATCGGGAGGGTAGCGAATATACGAAATAACTTGTGTATGAAAGCCCAAAAAAATATATAAACAGATGAGTAAAGGAAAATTCTTTCCTGTTTACAATACAGCATATTTCTCGCAATTCTAGAATAATGTAAACTGATCTCAATTCAAAGAAACTTCGCGCGATACACAGATACAATGATGAAATCTTTTTTCCTTAACGGCGAAGACAATACTCGCGTAATGCAAGCCAGCATATCATGTGCATGCAAAGATTTATTCCGGACAATACTTCCGCACAAATAGGATGGCCGACGAACCGGTCGGGCCGGCCGGCGAGCCCGCGATATCGCCTGGAGTCGGCGGCTCCATGCCGGCGACGTGGAAAAAAAATGTAACCGAATTACGAACGGGATCGGATGTATGAATTCAGACGGTGGCCGCGGATTTAATGGGGCTATTTTTACCGGGACAGGAGTACACTGAACGGCGGAAAGCGCATAATGACTTCCGCTCGTCGGGATGGCGAATGCCGCGAAAATAAATATGAAAAAGTCATTAATAATTTAACGCATTCTCGCTCGGACGGGCTGCACGGTAGTAATTTTTACTTCTAGCAACAAACTAACCAAGGAAGTCGACATTCATAACTTTCAACGATTATGAATATTTTCTAATTAAATATATATATATATATATATATATATATATATATATATATATATATATATATATTGTATGCAACCATCATGCATCATGTAACCCTGGACGTAAAAAACAAACAATGAAAGTATTATTATGTGTATTTATTCAAAGTAAGCGGTTGAATATGTGTTTGATATTACTTCTTAAGTATAGTTTACTGGTTTTAGAAAGTGCTTATATTAAGTATGATATACGCGCTTCTACTTTCGACTGTCAGTCTTACATACACGTATTGAAGTCGACGTTTTCTCGTAGCAACAATTTGAGAGTGGGCAGTATGTCCAAGATTTGTAGAGAGAAATTAAAGTTAAGAAAGAGACCCGAAAAAGAGCTTTAAGATTCATGCGCACTTGTTTTAATAAGTTTTGATGCTTAGCCGGCCTGACATTGCAAAGACAGTAATTCTTGATTGAATTATGTTATATGAAAAAATATAACTAAAGAATTAATGCATTTCATATATTATTTTCTCTAATATCTTAAGAGTTTATCAACATTTAGCTCAAATGAATAATACATTTTTGTATACTTAAAACAAATATGTAGATCTATATGTGTACGATGTATAACAAAATCACACGGTTTGACTATTAATGAAAAAATAGAATATTTATAACAATAATGAAAATAAATAAAAGTCTGTTAAAGTACCATTATCGTCGAGAATTTATGTGGATAAGATACATTTCTTTTTTAGGGTTCCGAGTAAAAATGGCAAAAAAGGAACCCGTGTAGTTTTTTCATGTCCGTTCGTAAGTCCCAGACATTTTATTTAAAAGATTACTATTAAAGTAGTGTAAACTAATGTGCACTAGCAAAAGAGTGTATCTTCATAATACTTACGTCCTTTTGTAGGTATGTCGACAATTAAATCGACATACCTACTTGTTTTTCTAGTAATAAACGACTTATAAATATTAATAGTGTTTATAACTATTCTATGAAGAAAACACGAAACAAGCCTAACAACGTACTTTATTCATCTGTAGTGCATTTCTTTGTAATAATAGCTCGAAACCCTATAATGAGCATCGTCCGGATTCGTCCGACATGCTCTTGGCCAGTTTTTTTTTTTAATATTTTATGCTAAACACTCAATACACATAAATCAAACAACATGGTATGTAGCTCAACATCGATATTGTTTTTGGGAATATCTGAGCAATCTTTTTACTGTTTTAGACAGTAAGCACTTTACATATTAAAAAAAAAATGTTGAATTGTTTTTAAGTGAAAAAGTGACAATACAGCACCACATCTATATGCGAATTTCCAAAAAGCTACAGTTTGGATATCTTTAGCCTCAAAATACGACAAATTTCGCGATTCAAATGTAATTTCTCGAAGATACGTCGCCAACGGAACAAAAACAAACACTATTTTACAATTAAAAAAAGTTTGATAGTAATTAAGCAATGCATTATAAAAACTGTAAATCGATGAAAAAAATGACTGTTTAAACATAATGGAAATATCTCGAATTGCATAACTTATTATTATTAGCATTAGGTAACACGCATATTTTAATCATAAAACAAACTATTAATTTCAAATCATCAATACAGACTGACGATAAGACTCGTCACCATGTATTAGCGTCTGATTTCAGTAATTTATCATTTAGATTATCATTTTAGTTCGTCAGTTATCAAACGCGTTACTCGAGCGCATTTGGTCAATAACCATAGAACTCCCATAAGTTACAGATTTGCTCCAATCAATTAATAAATGCAATTACTATTTTACGCTTTTTACATGTATTTTGGATGTATTCGTAGCACACGCCCTAAACCGTATGTTGAAGTCACGCGGCGGCGGGAAGGCGCAATAGTTTTGACAGTCAAATGAAGAAACCTTTGGAACGGGCGTAGTAGATAACATGAAGTTTTTCCGCGTAGAATCATATGTATTGTTATTATCTAACGAAAAAATGAATTTTCGTTGGCGAAAAAAAAATTATTTTTCAATAATATTAGTTAGATTTTACAATAATAAAAATATAAGACATTTATAAATTGAATTAACCAAAGCATCATAAGTATTCCGAGATACAATGTCGGTCGTCTCATTGCGAATAATGTGCGAGCGCAGAGAGTTAACGGGCGTGGCGTGTTGGTAAGCCACGACTTCTCAATTTATGATAGTTCGAAGTCCGTGGGATAAAAGCGAAGATAAAAGTGAAGAATTGATGTTCCCGCAATGTACGTTAAGAAGCGACCTCGATAATGTTTAACATCCAAATAGAAAAAAGCGATTTTTCACGTACATCGACACACAAAGCTCTAAATCTGTCCATGGAGTATGAAATCAAAGGCACAGATAGCCCTCTTTTTCATCATGACGTTTCCTGGAATAACAGGTATTTACTTAAGCTGTCAACAGTTATTTATGAAGTGGTTTTATTATGCAATCATTACCTACTGGGAGTATTTTACAACTAAAATTTCAGTATCTAACAAGAAAACTAATTTTGAGTCATATAATGTTGCACTATAAGGGGTCGGTATGCCGAAACTTAATTCATCAGACGTGATTCTGGAAAACACAGATTACTCATAACGTGAATGCACAGACATGTCGCACTGTTTCGCATTCACGGAAATGTTAATGATAAATACGTCAGTCATATACGATAGTTTAAGATTTACTTTGATAGATTGAATTATAACAGCGGTGCCCTTCAAACTCTTATTTCGGATAGTTAACCGCTAAGTGTTGAAAACTAAACACGACAAATTATCGGTAATCTTAAAGACAATGGCATTTGTGACATTAAATTTAATTCCATAAACACCGATATTTATAAGATTACCTTAATCAACTATCAATTGTGATTCTAAAACAACGTATTTTTACGTTTAGCTTTCAACTTTAGTAGCAGTCAGCTATTGCAACTGACAGTTTGAAGCTCATTGCTGTAAGTCTTTTATTCCTTTTTTAAGTTTTTTTCAACTAGCTTTCGACCGCAGCTCCGCACACATGGGCATACAATGAATTTCTCCCTGTTTTATATCGACCCACCACACCGACAGCACGGCAACTACCTTGATCCTGGTCTCGCTGGCGATTCTGTTCTCAGTCCCGCCTTCTATTTCAACCCTAGTCTCGATCTAGGTTCAGATTCTGATCAGATCCTTCCAGAAGGACGTAGACTCTAACACCGAAAACACACATACTGCTGTTGAATTTATTTTATTATGGAACAATCTCGCTTTGAAACAGTCTGAGTTCCTCTCTTGATTTAGATCCCAATCCTGCTAGCGATTTCCGCCCCTGCTGATGCTGATCTTGGTTTTTCTTCGAATATTGCGGTTATAAGTAAACAATTGGAAAGTATGAAACAGAAATAAATCCATTCTGTATTCAAACGAGCAAAGCCGCCGTCAAAAGGTAGAAAACATTAATGTTACTATGAATTGAGCCTCGTATTTATCAGAAATTAGATTTCCAATTGATTAACTAGTTTTTGTGTGACGCGCGTTTAAACAAACAGATAAACCGGCAAACAGAAAAATTAAAAAACAGAACCTTTTTGCGTTCTATAGTTTATCCTTAGGTCCCCTACTCCAATTTCATTCTTTTTTTAAAAACCTTCAATGTACAAACACACAAACTCTACGATTTCGGTATATGTATAGATTATTAGAATAGTGATTATTAAAGATATTTTTTATAATTAGTACCGATGCGATGTTTATGTTTTTGGTCCGGTACGTTCCGAGGTCGTGGAATGTGAAAAAAGTGTTGGTTACAAAGTTTCTTGAATAGTCTCGTTTAATTAATATTTCTGTAATCGATATATTTTTTACTCCGAGAAAAATATTGTATCTTTGGACATTTTTTTATGTTTTCGCCGAAAAAATAAAATTTTAAAACTTTTTAAACAACAGTTCATTTCAATTTATTTCATACACGAAACTCTCACTAAGAATTTAAGAGTTGTGATAGATAGGTAATAGACAATGGCACGACATGCAAAAGCTGTATTTCGCAATAATTTCAGTCCGAATACTAAAATCATTGCGAATATTTCCGGTACAAAAATTTATAATATTTAATACAGTAAACAACGATACATTTCTTGAAGCCACGGGAAAAATCGAGCTGCAGTAAAAGTATGTATACTACTGGTCACGCGTTATGACATCAAAAGGCACACACCCGTGGGAGTCACGCTGTCGCTCTTCAGCCATGAAGGAAGCCTTGTGCACTGGAGTGAAATAAATGTGTATTGAGGGCTAATAATTCGTGTACATCATCAGAGCTTTACGTTCTTTTTCATTGTCAGGGTTCCGTACCTAATGTAAAATGAAAACACGACCCTTATGATAAAAATATGTTTATCTAAGTCATATGTCGGCAAGAACCGGCCCGCTATAAGATTTGTACCGGCCCGCGAGACATTTTGAAAAATTTCTTGTCTGATATCTATCGCTAAAAATTATGAACACATTTTAAAATGTACTACTTTTTGAACGCAGCCCGCGAACGTATTTACACACAAGTTTAGTCTACATTTCAAAGGTTGCCCATACCTGATCTAAGCCGTTTACCCACTGGACTATCTGGCCAGGCAGACGTTATTATGCACTTTCTTGTACGTGACTTACACATATAGTTAGTGCCCGCAGCTGCACCAGAATGGACGTATATATATATATTTTGTATCGATCGATGTCAGTTTCAATCTGGGTCTTGTCTTCGATTCCGATCCCAGTCACATTTATGATTCTGATCCCGTCCCCACACTCGTTTTCAACCCTAGTCCCGTTCTCAATTTCGGTTCCGGTCTCGCTGTCAAAAACGAGTCTGATCTGATTCTGGCCCCGATTTCTGATCCTGGCGCCGTTCTCGATTCTACTCACCGTCCCGCTTTCGATTCCGATTCCGCTACCAATCATAGTTCCAACATAGTTCGCGACGAAGTCGCGGGTTAGTATCAAAATAAAATATAGCCAATGTTACTTGAGGATAGTATAGCTTTCTATTAGTAAATTATTTTTTAGAATCGGCGTAGTAGTCCGGTTCAATAATACCAATACATGGTCGAAGTTGGAGACAAACCCTAGTAGGCATAACACACAAAACACCAAACATCCCGCTCACAATGCATATTTTGATCCCGTCTTTACAATCATTTTCAAGCCCTCTTTTGTAGGAAATGATGATGCTGTGTCCATCCTAATTCCGTACCCGCTCCCCATGCTTGGATTCGTCTTCAACTAATCTCGATTCCTATTTTGCTGCTGATCTCGATTGCTGCTCCACTTTTGATTTAGTTCCAATAAATTATCCCATTTTTAAGGGTTTATTTTCACGCAGGAACCCTAAAAATTATAGCGATAAAAATTACTCTAAATATAGCATAGTAAACTCTTCTATCTTCCAGTGATGGTCTCAGTGATCTGTTCAGCCGTTTCTAAGATATCCTGGACAAACAGACAGACAGACAGATAGATACAAAGGGTTATTTTCTTTCATACAAACGTTGTACAATAACAAACATAACACAAATAAAATTATCCCACTTTGGTGCAGTCGTTCGGAAGTGATATGCGTACACACATTTTGGCGATTCATTTTTATTTATATAGATTTAAGATTCGATTTTTTTTTTGATCTACGTAACGTGTGATAATGTACACAAAAGAAAACATTACGTATCATCTGTAAAATTTACGAAAATATATTTTTTCTCGAAACAGCAAATAGCGACATCAACTGGACATTTTATACGACACAATATTAAAAAAGGAAAAATTTGATTGGTCTATTTTCGAAAAATATTTGCGTTTATCGACAATAAAGACCCGAGCACGGTATTTAAAAAAAAGGCTATTTCCTTTTAAATATATTTATCTCTTGAAACCAAACTCCTTTCTTATGTAGTACATAATGGAAAATATTGGTTACAACGCGGCGCAATGTTTCTCATTTTAAAACCATAAAAATGGCAGAATATCAACTTCGTTTTCGTTAACGGCAATGAGTAGCAATACGCTAAACTAAGTTGTCTAAACAGAGTGGAGTCGGAACTCCCACGCGGCCGAAAAGTTCTCGGTAACATCACAAAATAAAGCCCGTAATAAAAACAACTATAATCGCTATGAGCATGATTGAAGCAGATTTTATGCGAGAAGCAAAAACGCGTCTGACGTCCGCGCGTACAAAACAAAAACATTCCACCGAATGAGATACTAATAACGGGTTATGGATTTGTGTGTGCAACGATCGATTCGATTCATGCCTTCACGTGTTTATCGTATGTTGAGGAAACGTGATCACGAGCTTGATTCAATATGGACCGTTTGCATAATGTACGTATTTAGATAAAGGAAAAAAAAATGGGTTGTCATAAAGACTCTGTCGCCTTATGTCGCTCCGTGACAGGATGTAGAGGGGAGAGGGGCATACACGATATCCCTTTTATGCGGACCAATTAACGGACCCCATCGGACCGGATGTGCGTACACATTGACACATTAGCACCTCCCTACCCACTAATCCTTTTATGGCCACATTTAAGACAACAAGTTGTCGGCGTACGAAACGTCAGTTCGAATGTTGGAAATGGGAAGAGAATAAATTAAATCAAAGGAAACAATAAAAAACTTTACGTATTTTGGAAACTTTGTCATTATTTCTAACAGTTACGAATCCTGTTTAAAGTCTAGTTAATTGGGATCCACGTTTAGAATTGCGAAAAGACTTATTGACGTTAATTGAATTTAAAAACAAAAAACACGAGTATAGAGGAACTATTGTACGCATGAACTTGCCCTGATACTATATTGTATATTGTACAGTGAACAAATTTTGAATTAAAAAGCTAGGCTGTTCCATTTCTTAGATAGAATAAAAACTTGTCAGCATTTTTTCCACGAACACAAACTTGTGCGATATTAGTCCAAAACGAATAAATTGGCCTTTGAGCCATAATAAACAAGTTGTGTAGGCATAGAGGTCGTTCTAAACTATTTGTACCATTATGTAAATGACATATAAAAAAAATCAGGATTACACGGAAAATTGTAGCTGTCAATTACACAAACGTGTATGTGTTATATGTTAAGAATGTGAGAAATTACTTTACATTTAATGTATAAATTATTATCAGAAGGAGTTTTAGGAACAACTAGCCATGAGCATAAAAGTATAAGAAAGGTTCTACAACTGTACTAAATTAGACAAAAAGTGAAAATAGTGAGAAAAATAATGCTGTCTGTACTCGAAATTAAAGACTGAATATTCTTAAAATCCGACTCAAATAACGGATAATTATTTTATTATCGAGAATGTTAGAGTTTGGATTTAAATCATTGAAAATTTAGAAAATTCCATTTCGATTCCTATAAAGATTTTTGAGATCCGTAAAGTATGACGCGTGGAAGATTAATGGACGAGATAGAATGGTAAATTATCAATTACGGTTCTATAAAGATAAAGTAATATGTAAATATAAACAAATTCAATTTAAGAATAAAACCACAATGAACTATTTCAAATTAAAATCGAACACTCCTTTAAGTAATCGTTTTCAACGAGTTACAAGGCGATTACGTTGCCGAATGCAGTAAATTCGCGGCTGTGATCGACGGTAATATTTACGCGTGAAAATAGAAACTTACAGCCTTAAAATTATGAACTACAGCCATAAAAGCGTGTAAAATTTTCACCACACGCGACTACATTTTGCCGTACCCGACTTACATTGCTAACGCTCCGGTTATCATTAATTAGTGCGGGTTGCATCAGTTTCCAGCTTCGTACTTTTCGCCGACTCAACGCCGAACCTATTTTCACTATTACATTTTACATGTACATGCCTCCAGTATAAGAGCTTAATGATTAAGCAAAACAAGCCAGGGTTGATTTCAGATAATTTCACACGCATATCGTAGATAATGAATTACATGCTTGTATTAGAAGGGCGCAATATACAAAGGGAATGTCATTGAATGAATTCATTCGTAAAGACGTTAAACAGAATCGATTCGTCGTCTCGTGCAGTAGAATGATTCTTTACGTAAAGTGCTACATCACCTTGAATGAGTCTTCCGTCGTTAGTGCTGATTCGGTGATGTTATGTTTCGAACTCGATGATCACGATTTGGTAGTGTATACAAGTTATCGAGGAAATAATATAATGATAATAAGACTTAACGGTGTGAGGCCTATATGTCAATAGGTGAAAAATTTACAAATCAAGAACTTGAGCAAATTTATTCAGAAACACATTATTTTTAAGGAATATTAATGTATTTATTGTTACGAATGTTAATATATTTGCCAGTTTAGGAATCAACGAAGTGTTAAAGCTTTTGTATCTTTATTCTACCACTTTATAATTTATTTTCTAAATCCTGATTTTTTTTAATTTACATATATTATGTAAGTTACGTTTTTTGTTTCAAGTTATATTTAGTTCATAATCTAAAAATGTTGAATAACTTGAAATATAAAAAAATATTTTTTTTTTTGTTTTTATTTGCCAGCCTTTTGACGGAAACTCACTAATTACGATTTAGCTTTTTAGAATACTTAACTCTTTTCTTATCAAATTGGCTATCCTCACAAATGTCAATTCCGAAAAGTCAATTCCGATTGTAAGTCTGAAATAAAATAAAAAAAACCGGCCAAGTGCGAGTCGGACTCGCGCACCGAGGGTTCCGTACAAACCTGCAAGGTTTACAAAGTTCGTTTTACCAAATTTCGAGATTATATGTCAACGGGAAGTGGTCTTTAGGTTTTAATTCCCTTGCGTGTAGTTGCGAGTTTCAAAATATGCGGTATCAATGGTTGTACTTTTGCGTTTTGCGTTGACTTAGAATTTTTTTTTCACGGGTTAAAGGCAATTAGATCTAAGTATTTGATATGAATTTCAACTTGATAGCTCTACGCGTTCATGAGGAAAAAGTAATAAGTTTATATTTATTAAAAATATATATTTTGTAATGTAACTAAAAATTTAAGGTTTTCGGAATTTTTCCTTTATGTGTGCTATAAAACGTTGCTTCATGCCAAATTTCAAGATTCTAGGTCGACTGGAAGTACCCTTTAGGTTTTGATTCCCTTGAGTACTTGCGAGTTTCAAAATATGCAGCTTAAATTGCTGTTTCTTTTGATTGCGTTGACATAGAAGTTTGATTTTGTTACAGCTTAAAGGTATTATAGACCTGAGTATTTGGTATGAATATCAATTTAATACCTCTACGCGTTTATGAGGAAATGGGTAGTAAGTTTAAAATTATTAAAAATATATATTATGTGATGTAACTAAAATTTATGGTTTTCGTAATTTTTCCTTTATCTATGCTATAAGACGTTGCTTCGTACCAAATTTCAAGATTCTGAGTTCACGGGAAGCACCCTGTAGGTTTTGATTCCCTGCAAGTGTCGAAAATTTGCGGCATAAACGGCTGTATCTTTTGATTGCGTTGGCTTAGAAGTTTGATTTTTCACAGCTTCAAGGGACAGTAGACCTGAGTAATTGATATAAATTTCAGCTTCATACCTCCACGCGTTCCTGAGAAAAGGGTCTTGACAGACGGACGGACGGACGGACAGACGGACAACAAAGTGATCCTATAAGGGTTCCGTTTTTCCTTTTGAGGTACGGAACCCTAAAAATAATCCTTTTTTACGGAATAGACTTTTTATTGTGGAATTATTAGTTTAGTATTAGGATAGCATAAGAAAAAAATCTTAGTTAAGTTAACTTCTATTAATTATTAAAATAAAACGTTGGATGATAAGACTCGAGTGTATTATGAAATATCGTACATTTAAAATAATTACGGCAGAGATGTAATCCCTGTGTAGTAAATGTAGCGTCTTTGAAAGACAGATGTACGAACAGTGATGTCAGAGAATAGCTGATTTGAAACTACGTGCGGTGACTACCGTAAAGGTAGGTTGAAGGAATGAATGTAGAAAACTATAGGCAAATGTTTATGATGGAAATTTCGACAGGGGTCGCCCTAGAAAATGTTATACAGACCAAATGTTGGCACATAAAAGAAGGGACAGCTTTTGAGCAGCCGACATTGACAAGTTTGCATGAAACGATTGACGGATATTATTAAAATAAGAGATGTGCAAAGGCAGTATCATGTACAAATCTGTGGTCTCTGCCCACACCAATCACACCACACCACACCAAGGATTGGGGTTCCCCAGAAAAAGGTCAAAATAGCCTCACGTAATTAATGGATGCCCCATATTATGCCTATAATTTTTTAGGCAAACTGGTTTGGTAAAATAAGTAGTTTTTACAGATTTCCGCATTATACGTCAATCAACAGGATCGACCTACATTATATTACATGACGCTTCGCCTTATTACTTTTACTTTTTTTCTTTTTAATTTCTTCAAAATCTTGTGATTCCATCCTTATTAGTCTGGGAAATAATTTACAATAATGGCAATAATTAAAATAGAGTACGCGTTATCTTTACAGAGGGCGTACTATCAAGATAATGGTTCATCAACGAGGTATCTCATTTTAATAATCTCATTCATACCTCAGTCCACGCCCCGATTATCGCCTTACGTGTTTATCAGGACGTCTCGATTTCCTAATGGGCGGATATAGCGGGCGATTTATCGTTGGCTGTATTAATATTCATAGAGTCCAATAAAATCCTTACGAGTTTTACAATACACTACTCTCAGCAACTATGTAAAGACCGGCTTTACGATCTTCGACAATAGCTTATCATATTTTAAAGGCATAAAACTGGCTCTGGACCGGTTCACAGCGCGAGATAAAAGTTACAAGTACTCTGCATGGTAAGTTATGTACTTTACTATTCAAATGAAACTTATGAATTTCTTTTAAGTGACCCGTGATATCGTCGTTTAGAGGGACAATATAGTATTCAAAATAGATGCAATAGAAATAAACATAAGGGATTGATTACCTGTAAAATTATTCTTCATTCATTCCATTCTTTCAAAGAAATATCATTCGTTTAATTAAAAACATATACACAATTTATAACATTTTACATTCGTATAACCTTGAACTTTTCCCTTTTATTGTATTAACCGTCATTGTTGCATCGGCATATTTTCTCGAGTCTCCAATTCCGGGTATTTCAGAAGATATTTTAAAATAGATATCTACTTATTAGATACGTAAATATTATTTCGTTTTGTATTTACGCGAGTAGGCACCTATACTTTTTCTGGTCATGTGAGTGGCAAACATAAATCGACTCTATCTCGTATTTTGAGCAGGGCTGTCCCCGCTACCGACAGAAGGTCACATCTATCCCACAAAATATTTTTTCTTAAGATTCCTTAAAACATATTTATTGAAATTACATAACTATGATGTGTGCTTATACGAATGCGCTGTTAACGCTAGTCCTAGTTAAACTAAAATGAAATTCCTAGTGCACAAATAAATAAACCAATGGGAATAATATATCAGGAATAAATCTGAACAAAGAACAGAGCTCAGCGGCGATCTAGAAAAGTTGAATTGTAAAGATGTTGGGAATCGGACCCACAACAGTAACCACGAAATACAATAGAGCGATTACGAACTTTAGCAACTACGTTAAGATGAAGATATCAAAACTCACGTGTATCTCATACATTTATCATTGGACTAGGTTCCGAAGGATGCATCTAAACTGCACCTGCCTAACAAAAAACTAGATTTAGTCAGCGGATACCCTTATAAGGGTATCGGTGGATACGCCACAAATTTTTTAAATATTTTAAATCGATCCTATCTCAAATATGAAACCGCTCTGAATTGCTGCCATTCTCACTCATTTTGATGAATATTAAAACCGCAACATTGTACTAATTCATGTATTACCACATATATTTCCGATGTTATTTCTAGGAAATTGGTATAAATATTATATTTCGAAACAGAATTTTGATTTCCATAATACTCATGAAATACTATTATTATCTATTTCGTATCGAAGACATCCGTATCAGCATTCGAATATATACTTCATTATTCCATTGGCAAAGTAATTCTACGTTCCAGGAGTGTTAATTTCCTGTACAATAATTTATTACTCTTTAACTTATTACACCAAGTATTGCGGTGCGTAAACTTCACTACTGTCAAAAGCAAAAAATACACCGGAAGCGTGCCTGGTCCGCGTTGGCAATTAAAAGAAGGGACGCGAGCTACTTCCGCTTTCGGCCGAGGCGGTTTCACCCTCTCCGTTCCGGAAGGAACTATTATTAATAAATGTTTAAAAGTCACCGCCTGTTCCACTTCCTAGACTTCCGGTTCATTATTTCTCGACAACGGTCTCCGCAGTCGACGCCCGTTTCGGGGGGGGCGGCGCTTTCGCACGTGAAATCACTTTTGTAACCGGCTCGGGAAGTCAGCGTAAAACACGCCGTCGGTGCATTGGAACCCACCGAATGCGACGGCTAAATCGTTCATTCAAACGACAGTGTTATCGTAAGAGATTAACGATAGCAATTTCGACAAAATACCCATACCATTCTACGAGTAGCTGTACGGCTAACGTAATGAAAACAAGACGGGCGCCTCGGGCGTGCGATGGATATACTGTATCAGAATTTTTATCCGTTTGATGACTCCCCGAATATAACGAACTACATCGCACCGGCGGCCGGAAGAAAGATCGTTAGCGCGCGAGCGAATAAACTTGGCCCAGTACGTAGATTTATCGTTTCCTCTCTAATGTTTTTCACTCGGAAACAATACGGATTGTTCTCGAATAAAGAGAATTGATGTCCACGACTAGAAGCGTTATTTATTTAACGATATAACAACAGACTGTGGCGACACCGTGTGAACGTGTTCTGCTCTGTTCCAATCAACTTTTCATTGGTATGTTTGTATTTATATCTATATTTGATACATATTGACAAGACTTTATTGTTAAGGAATAGCAATCCAGTTAAGCGATCGGAACTACGACAGAAAATGAAAAATAAATCATTTTAAAACTGAGACAACGATAGAGAAAGTAGACGAATATTCGTTCAAAATAAGAATAACTAAAACATAATTTTGTTGTGTAATTTCTTGATTTCAAAACTAAGCAAAGCAAACGATTCAACATAAAGAAAAATATATAGGAAGAAAATATCTATAACAGTATCGGTAAACAATTAAATCAGAAAATATTTTTAATCCTATTACATAGGGCACGTTAACTCAACGAAAGCTAGATTAGATACAAACATTAGTGGAAGATTTCAGAATTTTCTTCCACTTTTTGTATACATAATTCGTTAATACATCGTTAACGAGTACTTTTTTCTCGAAATAGTGTAGAGTATTAAAACTTTACAAGAACGACATTATCAGGTCTGTTCCGAAAATATAAGTAAAAAGGTACGCTCCAACCATAGATGTTTCAAGTAACAGCCGTAGTGGCAGTGGGTTGGAAGCGCGGCGGAAGTGCGGGCGTGCGCGGTGAGCGTTGCGACTCGAGTTAATTTCCGCTGGACACCGACGACTGTTTTGGTAATGGTATTAAACATTAAAAAGAAAATGTTATTTATGACGCATTTGGAAATATATGGGAACACACATCGCTATACAAGAATATAGAAAAGGAAATAAATAAAACGAAGCGCATACAAAGTACTGACACAAATTAAACTATTTCGAATTCGAATATTTTTTCTTTGCCATAAAGTATGGTTAAATACCTCGATTTATAGTTCGTTTGATGTAGAGCTAGTGACGACAGCGCAATCCAACTTTTCCCGGTTTCTCAGCTAATAAGCGGTTCTTACTAAAATTTCTTAAGTATACTCAGTTGATTGATTTTTACTAAAACATAATTTCTTATGAAAATATGAATATTTGACGTGATACTAGTGTTTTTTCGTCTTTGAAGACATAAGTTTCTAACTGAAGATTTTTTCTGTATGTGCTGTTACTACTAAAAGCGTCAATAGATTTACACAATCTAAAATATATTACTAAATATTTATGGATATTATTTTTTTAATTAAAATCCTATTTTGGTACATAATATAAAACGTACGTTCGTTTTAAGGTTGCGTCACGTTAATGAGCACTTCTGTAACTATAAATGCAACAGTTTCTGCATACAAAAAATTACCTAATTGAAAAATAGTACGCGTCTGCGTCGATCAGGTCATGAATAACGTGCAGAATACAAAGCGACTCGGCATCTCGATACACTTCCATTAAAGACGACACGATCGTTCGAGGACCTGTGGCTTATATACGTCTGGGTGCACAATCACCGAACGGGGGATCGGGTATACTTTAGCGTACCAGAGCGGGCAGCGGGCGTGTCGGCTTAATATCCGCCGCGTGGGGCCGCGGCCGGAGCGTTGATGGATTACATTTTTATTGAACGAAGTGGCCGGACAACCACGAACCGGAAAAGGCGCTACTCGCATTATCACCACGATCGGCTCCGAGCTGGCGGTGTCCAGTGCCGACCTGGTCGTATAGTCGAGGTGGCGTTTGCCGGACGGGCCCCTACTACACCTACTGTCAGGCTTTCGACCTATATGTAAAATAGTTCATTCATACTTAAAGAGAAACGAAACATAAATTCGAAAAGCGGTTTATCACGAGATCATCCCTGAAACTTCCCGCTATTTAGCTCAGAGATATGACTCTTGTATATTATTGAGCTCAAAAATTATAATGAGCTTTTTTTTTGTTTTTTTGGTGTTTGTTGGTAAATAGTGTTTACCAATTAATTAAATTGAGGAATTCGATGGCGTTTAGTACGAAAATGATGTCTTTTTACAGTCTTGTTCTATCAAAAAGTTATTTTAAAAAAAACGTTTTATAAAAACTTTTTAAAGGCCACATCTTTTAAATGAAATACCGGTTTTGAAGTAGTTTTTGCGATGGAAAAAATGTGGACGTATTAAAATTGACAAGTCCAAAAATTTGAAAGTTAGTTTGAAAAAGCACTTTTCTGTAAATTTTTGGACAGCGGCAACTTTTGAACGAATCGACCGATTTTGATCTACTTTGTGACATTCAACGTACTTTTTCAACCACTAAAATAGTATATCTCATCTACCCTTATCGGAGGCTTCTGAGGGGCCCTTAAATTCATAATACCGCCCGGGCCCTTCAAGCCCAGCCTGACCCTGTCGGTGTCACACTCCTGCGGGAAGTGTTCGACTTCATACTTCGGTAATGCATTACAAGAACTCTATGGCATATGTCGGCGGCGTAGCGGAAACGAAAAGACCTATCGCACCGCAACTTTTGACTCGATTCGCATTGCGTTGTATTGCCACGTATCGTGCAGGTTGACGGCGTACGTCAGCCGTTTAAAGTCGGTCGCATAATCATCTCATTCGTCCTTGCTATGCGTTGTATATACTCACATAAGAGAATTAATAACAAAATTATCAAATAATATTGAGAATTAAGAATTTCTTTATGAAAATATTTATATAAAATATGTTTAATCACAAACATTTTTTTAGATATTAAGAGTGTATTTTTTTTTGGAAAATATTTTATGCGAGTGACAGGCAATAATACCATTAGAAACAGTTTTCTATTTTCTTTCATACATATTTCCAATTACGACATGACAGCATAGGCGATCTTAATATTGAACAACATATTTTTTGCATCATTTTCATTGTCAAATCGATACCGGTTCAGCGTGCAGATACGGTCAGTCATGTTTTGTTTAAACGGTGTCGACTGCGATCTCGATATCGTAAAGCAAACAATGGAGTGTCATCAATTATAGAGCGGCATGACAACACTATTTTAGTGGCATTGTGAAAAAGTCAACCGCGCGAATCGCGTTCAGGTAAAGCTCTCCGTTAACATCGGTTAAATACCGTCTTTTGTATAACTCATGGGAATGGCGCTAAAATCACAAGGCGCTACATCTATTGTAATTCTGGTAAGACTATTCATTCTTTGAATAAAAGTATGCATATATTGTAAGATTAGGAATCATTTTATTTTATCGTTTCATTAAAACCAACAATGTATTTTTTTCTAATAAATAAAACTTGCCTTAGCAAAAAATGGTCAACATTAATTATCGTTTATCGATTCTTATAATTTCCATCGACGTACCGCAATCGCATAAAACAGACGTACAGTACGATCTACCGCTGAACTATACGTGGGCACCGGTCACCCACCTACATTCATCTGAATTCTTAACCAACCTACAGGATTTTTGCTAAGACACCATGCAACCAGTTTATTAAAATATTCAAAAGTAATTGTAATAGTAGTACATTTTAGAACGTGAAAATACACTACGTACTGACCGTTACCGTCGCTCGAAGGTCTGGATTTCTCCAAGATGATTTTCTCCTACCACCAGAACTGCTGGTCCGAACTTACGAGGGTTGTAATTCGATCGTTGGTCCAACACTTACGTTAAAACCGTAAACTCACAATGGAAACGTGTGAAAACTTCAATACCGAAATGTCAAAATTATAAAACCGCCAGCGGAACCCAGCGTCGATACGTCGCTCGCCGGCGCGACTGAGCGGGCGCGGCGCTCGGCACGCGCCGCCGCGCCGCGGAGGGCTTCATTCACAAACGAGTGGGGGAGCGGGGCCGATCGCTTCCATTCATAGGGCCGCCATGCGCGCTCACCTGGCTTCGCGCATGTTACTAACGCGTCGACTGCGCAATTTGTTATGTAAACGCATTACAATACTCATAAATATCCAGATAATACTAAGAACCTATACCACCGTCTCTCCTTTTGAAGTGACATTAAACAAAAAGTTAATAGGAAAATAAAAATTTGCTTTCCACGTCCTTCTTTTAGCCGTTGTTCGGACTAAACCCGTTGAGGGGAGGACGTGACGCGTAAATTTTATTTTAAAAGTGACTTTTGTCAAATATCAGTTTAAAAGATGGTGAAAGAGGCTCTAAATGTAATAACGAATAAATTATGTTCCGTATAGAAATATACATATATGTCATATTACAAAATAAATATGGAAAAATATAAAATAGAGAAAAATGTGGGTACTGCGTCCTACAAAGTTCAAAGAAAAAGCCGAGCGACATTGCAGTGTGTATATTTACTCAGGCCTATTCAAGCCCTATTTTTCATCCTCATAACTTTTTTCCTCGTACAGCCAGAGACCAGATTTTATTACAGATTATTTAGCATATGACCTCACAGTCTAATACAAAAATCAGTGTTACAATTATTTTACAAAAAGTGATTCATTTCTACAAACGTCTCGATATTAGATTCATGCTAGGCTACCTAATGTTTGAGTAATGAAATAGACGTCTTTTTTTACATAGATACTTAACAAAAAAAGGTACCTTGGAAAACCATCCCTAAGGGGATGAAATATGTATGAAATAAAGATATTTTGGAATATGAGAAATTTCTTAAGAACATAAAAGTAGGAGTGAAATATTGTATAGTAATTTTGATATAATTAAAGTTAGACATAAAAGCAAATAGGACTGACATTCGAAGCGTTCCCAACAAACTTAATTATTATGTATGAAGTCATTTCATCCATCAAAATAATCGACGTTTGCTTATTTCCGATATACACATGGCGAATATTAATACCGAAAATTCCTGAACTTTTACAATTTTTCTAACCAAAAATTTCGAACTGTTATTTATAAATATTCGAATTTTTAGAAATCTAAAATTTTCATACCGGGAAGTTAAAAAATATTCTCCCACATGCATCGGTCTACATGATGCTCTATCTGCCAATGTCAAATTGTAATTGCGAAAAAAGTTAATTTAATTAACGATTTTCAGATTATTTCCTTTACTTGTGTTGCGAGATTTATCTTATTGCCAAATTTCATGATTGTAAGTCAACGGAAAATACCTTACAAGTTTCCATTTGCACGTGTGTGTGGCAAATACGGCTGTATTTTATGATTGCGTGAAATTAGATGCATTATTTTTTAGAACTCGAAGGTACTGTAGACTTAAGTAGATAATATTAACTAATATGATACCTCTACATATCCCAAAAAAAAGGTCTTGACAGAGAGACGAACAAAAAAATGATCTTATACCTACAATGGTCCTAAAATGGCAGATTCTCAGTTAGATATAATGCACGTGTTTTGGAAAATTAACTCCTTTAACTAACTGTAAACAAAATGTAGAGTGGAATCTCGTATTGCTATTTTCAAGCATTTAGAGACGTGATAAGTCGTATTTTCACTCAATATCGGAAAATCGACCCTTCGGAAAATGAGTTAATTGATGTTGGTTTTATTTGCATTACGTAATACTCAATTTGATACGTATATGCATTATAGTACTCAAAAAAATCGTAATATTTAATGCTAAAAATAATAATATAATAAAAATATCATTATTCAACGTATTTAAATAATAAAGATAATTACGTAATGTAGTTATTATCAATTACAGCAATAATAAAAAGGATTAAAAAATAAGATTTTTTTTTATAAACATTCTTCAAGGGCTGCCAGCCATTAACCTAAACAGTCGATATTAAAATAACACCACTTTCAGAATATGAAAACAAAACAAACAGGAAAGAATATCGTAAATTAGAACTAGAAATCTTTCTAATTCAATTCTACGATATCGTAGTCTGCTTTATAAGTTAAAAATCGTAAAAATTTAATGCATATTAAGATCATTGGA
This sequence comes from Eumeta japonica, assembly GCA_005406025.1. Taxonomy (NCBI): domain Eukaryota; kingdom Metazoa; phylum Arthropoda; class Insecta; order Lepidoptera; family Psychidae; genus Eumeta; species Eumeta japonica. Next base: position 33,853 of record BGZK01000390.1, read on the forward strand.
TTTATGATCCCGATGATCATCAAATGATTTTGAAGTCCATAAAGATTAAATATTGTATGTTTAGATTCTTAAGTGATTCCAGCTTTTAATAATGATTTTTGCGGAAAAAGAACTATCTCGAGATATATGCATTTATTCGAACCTACTTGAATTCCAAAAGATCTTTGTTTAATTACTTGAACATAAGCAAAAATTTTGAATACTTATGTTTAAAAAATAAATAGATTTTTTTTGGTAAAGTGGTATTTTTTTTCATCGATCGGCGATCTAGAATTTTTTTTTTTTCAAAAGAATACGTAATATAAAATTAGTTATGAAATAAATGTATTATATTGCTTCCTGTGTATGCAGTCTGATAGATAGCCCGTTGAACGTTAACGAATGATTGAAATATTTATTTTAATTTTTTTATCAGAATCAGTCATATTAAATAATGTTTTGTACTACTTCCTGCTACGTTGTCCTAGCATTTAAAATACGAATTGTGTGTACATCGGCGCAATACATGCTCAAAATACAATCGAATCAAAATGTCCTAAAGCGCCAAAAGAAATGTAACTTCAATACCAGTATTTAGAAATTCGTATGCATGTATCAATATGCATGTACTACAGTCACTTACGTTTACAAGACATCTAATCATTATATATTATTTCTTTAGTGTTTTTTTGTCGGTATGAAATATCTCCCTTGGTATATTATCAAATTTAATGTTTGATACGCCATTTAATGTATTATTTGTTCTTTTAATAACGAAAAATAAGTTCAGATAGGTTTTAGTTTATTTCCATTAAACAATTGCAATTTTAATATTTAAATTTTGAAAAGTTTATTTAACGCCACCTGTGAGCATCATTATATATTATTTCTCTAAAATGTTTTTTCTGTCTATATGAAATATTCCCTTGACACATTATCAAACTTAATGTTTGATGCGCCATTTGAAGATTATTTTTCCCTCTAATGACGAAAAATAAGTTAATTATAGGGCAGGATTGTATTTACCTGAACCTATTTTTATGCGTCACGTCACGTGACGTCACGTCACGTCAGTCCGTATGTTTAAAGATATCATTGTTTGTGTTGTAAATTTATACGGGCAAAAAGTGAACAATGATCGATGAGTTTCACATTTTTCTCCTCTAATTATTTATTGAAGCACTTTTCTAAAAATTTTCCAAAAGCTAAAACATATGAACATGTGAACATAGCAGAAAAATATTACGAAAACTATCAGCATAGCAGAAACCAAGATCAACTGGTTTTCACGTTTTAACCGTCCAAGTTAATGCGTAATCGATACCGCATCAAATCTGAAGGAACTCTGTAAAAAGAGGCAAAACCTGTATCTACTTAAAGTTTACGTGATATTGTATTATTTTTGTTTATACTTAACGACATTTTCTAAATAGGAATACTTAAAAAATAATAATTCGTTGGCCATGCCATATTGGTAAATAATTAATGTGCCATACCCAAGAGCTTACAGCAATCATTAAGTATTTAATGAAAATATAAACGTATTTAATGTGTACTTATGTTTGTATGTTGGTGTATATATATATATATATATATATATATACACATCAATTTTAATATTTTTACGTATATTTGATTTAATGCAGCGATATTTTTAATTTGATTAATAATTAGTACTCATTAAAAACCATTTTGTTCAATCACTAATTTTTGTTTGACTACTACCTTCTCGTATGGAATTATTAAAGATGTATTAAGATTTGACCAAAACATCTAGATACACATATGTGTATCTAGACCATATGGTCATTCTCTTTACGAAAGCATACCCAGTACTTGCGTTTGATCCGCACGCAGCCTTTTTTTGACGTGACAACGTCTTAAATTAGGTTGCGGCTGGGAGTCACTTTGAAAAAGTGTAACGCTCGGTAACGTAACGATGAGTCACCGAACGAGAGAGAGGCCCGCCGAATGCCTTGCGTCTCTCTCCCACTCAACTATGATCGGTCTGCCGCGCGCGCAGCACTAGAGAATTAGTGCATAGCTTGCAAATGTATTGCAAGTTATTGTATGTATATTTGTATATAAATACGTATGTATGTGTAAAGGTAAAAATAAAATTTTGTTAATATGAAATTCAGTGCGAGATTCTTTGTATAAATTAATGTTTTAAATATAATTCTTTGTATAAATAAATGTTTTAAATTGTTACTATTATTTCATCCTTCTTCCTACTATACGAATGAATATTCACATTAAAATGATTTTACCATTCAAAGTCGTTGTCACGTAAAACTTTCGCCCGTATACCGACTTTACAGGCAACCAAATTTTTTTTTTCGAAATAATTTTAATGGGGACGCCTAGCCGCTTTTAGAGACTCCACTAACGAGCAACGGCGGCGTCCGCCGTGTCGGCGCAGGCGGCCGGCCGCGATGAAAGGCCCGGCTCCTTATACAGGCACTTGCTACGCCACCGCGCCGCCCGCGCCTGCGACGGCTGGCTTTTACGTAACGGCAACAATTTACGGCGCACTCGCTCATTCAGGAAGCGATATCAATACGATGTCTTTACGAGTATTGCGCACGAACGTTCCAAACGTGATCCGTACGCTATACGTGATCCATTATATATACATATGAAATATTCGAAAATTTCGGCCATTTTAAAAATCTATTCAAATAAGACTATTTACACACTTTTTTTAAATCTAAGCAAATAAGACTATTCACGGATTTTTAAAATGGTCAAAAATCATTAATTAATACGTTTTTTATTTTAGAAATTGTAAGTCAAATACTACAAACAGTTTACAAAAAATATATATACGAAAGTTTATGAGTAAAAACATCGTTTCCTAATTAATTTGTTTCGTCTACATGCAGAAAGTTTCATACGTAAAATGGTTAAAATACAAAACATTAATTTCTCTATTAATTTGTGGCAGTATAGCAGAATGTTCAATACGCCGACTGATCAATATTCTAATGTTTAATTCGCCGAATGTTTAATGTTTTATATATAAAACGTTCAGAATGTAAAAACTTTGCATAGCAGTTATATGAAAAAAATGAACAAAAAAAAGTTTGCGTTTTTAAAAATAAACCAATAAACTGTTTTTAGGGTACCGAACAAAGAAAAAACGGAACCTATAAAGGTTCCGTTTTTTCACTTTGATGTCTGTGCATCCGTCCGTCAAGAACACTTTTTCTCAGGAACTCGTGGAGGTATCAAGCTGAAATCAATATCAATCAGGCCTGCGGTCCTTGGGAACCGAAAAAAAAACATCTAAGTCAACGCAATCAAAAGATACGGCCATTTATACTCCGTTTATGCCACGTATTCATTTCGCACACATTCGCAAGGGAATCAAAACCTATAGAGTACTTGCCCTTGACCTAGAATCATGAAATTTGGCAAGAAGCAATACAAATAAAGGACAAAATTCAAAACCCATAATCTCAGTTACATCATAAAAAAAAATTTTTTGTGATGTCACTACAAAATAATCGCAAAAAATGGAAAAAATCTTCGAGACTCGATTTCCGTGATAAACGAACTATTTACATACCTACGAGTTTGTACGGAACGCTCGGTGCGCGAGTCCGATTCACATTTGACAGTTTTTTTTTTCTTAATTTAATATTTAATTAATGTTTATTAGTTTAATATTTAAGTAGTGATTACCTTGTAAGAAAAAACAACTACATAAATAAAAAGACCCCTTTATAGTAAGCAAAATATAGATACTTATTACCGATAAACAATATTATTTATCACCTATTTTCTTACAAATAAAATTATCGTATGAATTCCTTGCACAGAACTCATACGGATTTTAGTCTGCAACTTTGCCTTAGGCCACATAAAAACATACTAGTTGTCGCTCGTAACTTCGCATTCATCAATTCGAAAATATATTATACTTTTGTAATTTATTTTAATTGCACATTTTTTATCATTAACATTTACTAAAATGTATATTTATTTATTTAAATAATATAATTCAATTGTTTTTTATTTATTTTTTAATAAGTGTCTATCGAGAGTGCCTTCCCGCAGTGGCGGATTTACAGATTTGCCGCCTGTAGGCTAATCAACTTTTGCCGCCTCTGAATTTTGATATTTTAGTACATAATCATACAAATTACATTTTCCATCAATAAAATTCCAACTTTATAATTTGTGCTCTTCGTTACATCAACTTTTAATGTATGGATAGCATCATTGAGAACTAAGGTACCGTGTCATATCCTTGAGATTTTTTTTTGTCAACTCGCAGTCGTCCAAATGTCAGTGATTCAATTAATTTAAATAAAAAGACTATATCTTTATGAGATATTGAATTAGTTTTCCATTCAGAAAAAAATAATCGATTTTCGTCAGTATTTTTTACGCATGAAAAAAGATTTTTTTTTTTAATTGAATTAGATAATTTGCTGATTGGACTATCTCTATATTATATGAAAATTGAATTGTGTAAACGAATTTCATAATATTTAGGAACATGGATAAAAATATATAATTACCAGCGAAGAGAAAATATGGAAAAATGAGTAACTTTCAATTATAATATCGAATCGCTGTTGCGATATTCTAAAAATTTACGATCATTAAAGTAAATTTTACAAAGCGTTTAACAATTTTTCATGTAGAGACGTTAAATTTTTAGCATTTAGCACTGTATATAGGACTATATTTCAATTTAGTTAAATATTTGAATTTCTGACAAATTTTCGAAACTCGTAATTTGTGTATGTATAATACTTTTTTTTTATTCTGTAAACAAAAATATAAAAAAACTATGAGCGTAATTTGCCGCCCTAGGCTTCAGCCTACTCATCCTGCTGGTAAATCCGCCATTGCCTTCACGTGAGCGATAGTTAATCGTTTGTAGTTTAGTCTGATTTTTGTAGTTTAGTTTAGTCCGTAGGTTTATTCTGAGTTTTATATGTTTTGCTTATTGAATAATCGACGTGTGAACGACTTATAGCAATACATAACTAATATTTATTAGTAACTAATATGCTAATTAGTATAATTATAAACAATATCATTGTGTATCTGTTACCAAACAAACATTATTCGTCCAATGTGAGTTGACATGGTACACGAAAAATAGAGATGTTGAGCTCATAGAAATTTGACGCAATTCGGTATTTGACATGGTTAACAATTAAATAAGAAAATAATTGAATTATGTAGATTTCAAGATGCTGATTCAGAATATCTATGTGAATTTACAAATTATACACTATAAATATTTTTATTTCTTAAAAATAAATAAGAAATTTTACATCAGTGGAATAACAAAACTTAAACGGCTCACTAGCCAATCAGAACGCGTGACGTCACGATTCAATAAACAAACAAATTGCACTGTTACTTTTGTACGGTGGTGTTATTTTAATAATAATTTTGTGTTGATTTTATTAGTTATTCAGTCAAAATGAAAGTGGAGAAAGACTTTATAAAAGCTGATAGTGCTAATCTGCCAAAAGTTGATTCGTTTATGATTGCAAATTTCTTTGCATCAAACCCGGACTTCTGTTCTGCAGAATTTAGAAACGTGAAAACTTCAGTTTAAATACAAAAAACGGAATCTATCCAATATATATATTCATAATGTTCTAATTCAATCGATGTCCTTAGCCATAACATTTTGATATTTTTTGTCATTATTTACTTTGTAGGTTATGTATGTCAAAAATGTAGTTCGGGTTTTAATGCGGTAGGTAATAATTTATAATTGACAGGTTGACATTCAAATTTAGTGGGTACACAAGATGGTTTCATTCTTATTGCTGAGACAGAGCCCTTAATATCGTACTCCATGTAATTTTTCATGTCATTTGGGAGCTGTAATAAAACAAACAAGTATTATTTATACGGAAAATACTAACCTCACAAGTAATTTTATTTTAAAGTTATTTGGTATTTACCACTATAATACTAGTATTTGACGACTAAATAAATGAATAATACTCACATCAAAATGGTCCTCGCAAAAATAAATTGAAGATTTAGGTGATACAGTGGACGGATCGCGTCGTGCTAATTGCAGGCACTATTTACGAAGTGGCCCCGATTGTGGCACATGAATAAATAATTTATTGGGATTTTTTATTGTTGTACTTGTACAGCTAGGAACTGTGCAAACTTTGTATGATGACGAAGCCATTTCTTCGAGATTTCAAGAAAAACAGTTTTCACACTCACGGATCATTCACTTCACTCACTGTTTATTGAATCGTGACGTCACGGCCTAATTTGTCACGTTTCTTGACGTGAACGCTGTTTTGGCGGGAATTTTGAATCGTATTATTTAAAATGACTGTTTTTGTTATAAATTAACTTTAAAAACGAAATAGACAATTATCAAACGTATCTTTAGTGTCCTAAGAATACAATAAAATACTTTTTAAAAAATTGTCAAATACCCAATTAATATTTTTTATCTTTTCTTTAAAGTAAACATTATGAAGGAGTCACCATAACTGAGTTTCGAATTTCGTCATAAATACTGACTATTTCTTATTATTGAGACTGTTCTGTTTCCATTCCTATTTAAGTTCGCTTACCAATATATATATATAGGCTAATGTTGTAAATTATTGTTAATTAATTTTTTGTAAATAAAACCCGAAAAGAGGTAATGTTTAATCATTGTGTCAGGTTTATAGAATCTCATTGTACATTGTGTCTAAAGGCACACCTTCAAACATTTTATTTTTTATTTTAGATTAAGGATTTTGGATCTTTTAAGGCCTCCATATTGGCCCAGTGTTGGTTAAAGGTTAACACTGGGCCAATTTGGAGAGCTTAAATTTTTACCAATTCCTTTTTAGGGTTCCGTACCTCAAAAGGAAAAAACGGAACCCTTATAGGATCACTTTGTTGTCCGTCTGTCCGTCCGTCCGTCCGTCTGTCAAGACCCTTTTTCTCAGGAACGCGTGGAGGTATGAAGCTGAAATTTATATCAATTACTCAGGTCTACTGTCCCTTGAAGCTGTGAAAAAATCAAACTTCTAAGCCAACGCAATCAAAAGATACAGCCGTTTATGCCGCAAATTTTCGACACTTGCAAGGGAATCAAAACCTACAGGGTGCTTCCCGTGAACTCAGAATCTTGAAATTTGGTACGAAGCAACGTCTTATAGCATAGATAAAGGAAAAATTACGAAAACCATAAATTTTTAGTTACATCACATAATATATATTTTTTTAATAATTTTAAACTTACTACCCATTTCCTCATAAACGCGTAGAGGTATTAAATTGATATTCATACCAAATACTCAGGTCTATAATACCTTTTGCTGTAACAAAATCAAACTTCTATGTCAACGCAATCAAAAGAAACAGCAATTTAAGCTGCATATTTTGAAACTCGCAAGTACTCGCAAGGGAATCAAAACCTAAAGGGTACTTCCAGTCGACCTAGAATCTTGAAATTTGGCATGAAGCAACGTTTTATAGCACACATAAAGGAAAAATTCCGAAAACCTTAAATTTTAGTTACATTACAAAATATATATTTTTAATAAATATAAACTTATTACTTTTTTCCTCATGAACGCGTAGAGCTATCAAGTTGAAATTCATATGAAATACTTAGATCTAATTGCCTTTAACCCGTGAAAAAATTCTAAGTCAACGCAAAACGCAAAAGTACAACCATTGATACCGCATATTTTGAAACTCGCAACTACACGCAAGGGAATTAAAACCTAAAGACCACTTCCCGTTGACATAGAATCTCGAAATTTGGTAAAACGAACTTTGTAAACCTTGCAGGTTTGTACGGAACCCTCGGTGCGCGAGTCCGACTCGCACTTGGCCGGTTTTTTTAAGTTTATTAAGATTTTTCAGAACTATCTTTCCAGAACTCCACGGTAGCCATGTCTAATTTTTTTTCAAATAATTGCTAAAGAATAACTGGCTTAATGCAACTTATTACATATTGCTAAAAGAGCTTTCAAATGATATACCGAGCAATGACGTCTAAATGTTTTTTTAACATATTTAATGTTTATTCTCGAAAATTAACTGCCTGAAGTCAAAAAAATCGACTTATTAACTTAATTTCTGTGTTCGAATAACTGTTAAGATAACTACACCAAACAAACATCTGGGTGAAATAGCCTCTGATAAAAAGCCTCTGTAACAGACGGACAGATACTGAACACTTATAAAACGTTTTTGTATTTACAACTAGTCGTTGCCCGCCCGCGCTGGGCCACTTTAGCGATTATCATTTTTTGCCCGCGGATTCACTCACACACATACGCACGCACGCACACACACGATCACACATTCGTATTGTATACTATTTTCATCAAGATCGATCAAACCAACCTTAAGTCATAAAAAGACATACAGACAGACAGCGTCAGCGACTCGTAAAACGATCACAAAATCTGACAAATGTATGTACAGACACCTACGCATTCATATCGTAATACAGATATGAAACACTAAAAATTCACAAGCATCTATATATCAATAGAATTTATTAGCATGAATAAATTGACAGAAAAATAAACTCGATGACCATGATAGCATGATAGGGTCCCCAACAACAGAGGAAATCACACGGCCGATTAAGATATTCAATTATTTCTGCACGATCGGAAGTCGCGGTTCGGTCGCTCGAATCGACGAAGTGTTTAATCGCCGACGACGAAGTCGCGGTTCAGAGCTAATTTTGATATAATACGACAATAGAAACGAACAACCGGGCAGTTAGCCGGCACAGAGAGAGGCCCGCATCGCGTTAATTGAGGATGGGAAGACGGCCGGCTCCCTCTGTCAGATGTTATCGGCCGGCCGGTCGCGCCGGCCGCGGCCCAACGGGTTAATGAGTCCGCATAGTCGATGTCGTGGCGTTCTCCTGCACTGCGCTTATCTTGGAAAGGAATTAGTTTTATTACTTTAAAACTGTTATCAAAGTTTCGTTAAAGACGTACTAAGATCTGTGATTGTGTCGAGAGGTGTGCGTGAATTACTAGTTTTTCGGTAATCATAAAAATCGTCGATAGTTTGTCACCGTAATGATTGATTCAGACGTCTTGAGTAGGACGATAAAAAAAATTATTAATATAGCTAATGGAATTTCTTAGTATGTATCGAAAATCACTCGCCTCATACCTCGAACAGCACGTTAAGCCGTCGACCAAAGAGGTTGTACATTCAGTACTAACAGCCCTCGGTCCCTACTGGGTCAACGTGGAAAAATTTAACTACCCGGCCCTCAATCAAAAATAAAAGATTAAAGGAGATGTGCCTTAACGGCAATGGTGTGATAAAACCCTAACGTGTTACATGCTAATAGCCACTGTTGCCTGAATTTCATTATAGTGACATTGACTAAATTAAATATTTCTATGAACACGATTTGTTGAATAGTAAATAAAATTTTGGAATGAAATATGTTAAATTTAAAATAAAATAATTTTAGTACGGAATCATGACGTCATGACTCCGACTCGCACCTGCTCGATTTCGTAGGGTTTCGTATTTTAAATATTAAAAAGAAACCCTTACGCAGCGAGTTGTGTCGGTCTTTGGTGCCTGTCTGTTTGTCTTGCCATCCACTTTACGTCTATAGGCCATAAGCTTTTTTGACAACGTCTTAAATTACTGCGGCTGGGACACTTATGAAAAATGTAACGCTCAACGTAACGATGATAACGAGAGAGAGTTATCTCTCCCACTCAACTATGATCGGTCTGCGCGCAACTAGAGGCATTTTGCATAGCTTGCAAACAAGTTATTGTATGTTATTTGTATATAAATACAGATCAAATAGTAAAGGTAAAAATAAAATTTTGTTAATATGAAATTTGAGATTCTTTGTATAAATTAATGTTTTAAATATAATTATTTGTATAAATAAATGTTTTAAATTGTTACTATTATTCATCCTTCTTCCTACTATACGAATGAATATTCACATTAAAATGATTTTACCATTCAAAGTCGTGTCCAACTTTCGCCCGTATACCGACTTCGGCAACCAAATTTTCCCTTCGCCACGCTAGCCACACCACGCACCATGCATCACTACACTCTATTTTAGGATATAAATCTTAAATCATAATATTTGTTTATTATGTCACATACATTTGATTTATATACCATTCATTATTAAAATATAAAACAATAAGAATAATAAAAAAATAATTGAATGGTCGACTATTATTAAAGCTATTTCCACGAGAAAAGGGCTCCTTAATGCATCTCTATGTTACTTTTACTTTGCCTTAGTGATCCAATCTTTGTCAGTTATATCTAGTGTGTGGATACATCTACAGTCGTAAAATTTTCCCTAAAATTTCCTTGTTCCAATTGTCGATGTTTTCAAGGAACAGTGCGAGACATTCGTAAAGGCATGAAGCATATAGTTTGTAAATATAAAACAATAAGAACAATAAAAAACTATTAAATGGTTGAATATTATTCGACCATTTAATGATTAATCGTATATTATTATAAACTATTTCAACGTTTATTAAAACTATTTCTTCTTTTTTAAATATTATGACGAATTTCAAGTGTTATATTATAACCTACGAAATAAAGATATCTTGAATTTGAATTTGTAAATATTTGGTTGTAGATTAATTTTTCAATAGTTTCAACAGAATTATTTTTTAATACCTCAAACGAATCCGACTATGTATTATATGCTACGCTCGGTTAAATAATATCGTGAGAGAATGTGGATAACTTTGACTAATAAAAGCATAACCCGCCTTTTCTTTACCGTATTTGGATAAGGATAAAATAAGTACGTGTAGACTCAATAAGAAAGTCGGTCGAAAATATCTCATTGCACAACATTTTTGCATTACAGCGTGATACATTTTTTTTCCTTAAAAACCAATGTGATATAAAAATAATATGTATTATTCCGTTTGAAAAACTTAGTCACTGCATATCGATCCTAATTTAAATTCTTTTTAACAATATGTACTCAAATAAAACCAAATAGCCATTCCATTAATCATTTGCACACAATGAAATTTCAGTATAAATTAACCCATATGATAACGAAAAATGCAAGGATACGAGCACGAGTCGAGTGGAATTTGAACTTATGTCAACTAGTAGTCAGAGGTTTGCGCCAATACCATTTCAAATACGATGCCATAGGAAGCAAGTTTTAACTGCATTTGTTTTACTTTTTTTTGCCTTATTTGCTTTATTTCACAAATGGCGCATCTAAAAGATGACATAATAAGTACAAGGCTGCAAGAATCTTTTAATAATTAGAATTTATTTGTTGGATCAAAGATGAATATATAGTATTTGTGATAAAATGAAAATCGGATAAAAGTAAGTCACAACTGTGACTAACTTTTATAACCAATATTATAGGCCATACCAATAAAAAAAAACTTTAACAAATCTCCCAAACTATGAAAATACATTGTGATGGAAATTTAGAATGAATTTATAAATTCTTCATAAATTTTCATTTATTTCAAATAACTTTTCTTTATTTAAAATTACATAACTATAACAGACATTTTATTTATATGACGATCTATAAATAAGAGCAAATTTATACGATCGCAGCTTATAAACGATTGGGATATCTTCCCCAAGAACCCCGTCATACATTTTTCTTAAAACGAAAAGCTCTGAAATTTCTTACATCTTAGTTGCAATGAATTTTGCAGATTACAAATTCTGAGAATATAGGAAGCTGATGGTGTTTGTTTGCATATTTTTGTGCGTTACTTAAAGAAACTGATATGACTTACAATTGAAAAATTAAATTTGTAACTTTTGAAATGTTGAAGTAAAATCTTTCGTATTTAAATGCTATTTACACCATAAATATACAAAAAATTCGACTGGAAATGGGACTAATTTATACAAAAATACAATTTGAATTATTTTAAATTGAGAAATCTTTTTATTTATATTATTTTAATAATGTTTATCTATAGGACTAATATGTATGATGGAAAGGTTGGCAAGGGTCGCTTTGGAAAATTCTATGCAAACCATATTGGTGGCATATTAAAAAAGGGCCAAATCTTAAGCACACGAAACCGACGAGCTTGCATGAAAAAAATTTAATGGTTGTAGAAATCTGTTGCCTCTGCCTACCAATCAGGGAAATAGGCGTGAGTTTACAATAATTATTGAAAAAAAAAAACATTAATTATTATTATACGTGCATCAGTTCTCCGAAAAAAGAAAGCAGGGCTTATAATATTTCAAAATGAAAATAATATTGTTAGCACACGATTTGAACCTGATTAAATTTATGAATTATTAGCTGTCTAGACCGTCGTCGGCGTCGTCGCCAACATGGGAGTAAAATAAATTTATTCTCTATTGCTATAAGTTAGTATCAGAAAGTTATGTGCGAGCACGTATTTTGCATATAAAGCGCTACTATTAGTGGTAGTAAAATAAAAAAAAAACTGATGATGCACAGCTTACTATTTAAGTACTCGTGTAGGTTTCGGTGAGTCAGGAATGAGTGCGTGCAAGTCATCGTGTATGGTCACTTTGTCTATGGTCAGTGATCGAATCCATCCCTTTCGAATCGAAAATCAAAACTCCCCACTCGATCACCGACAGCTATAAGCATTCTTTTAAATTTCTTAATTTTAACGATCGTTTTTAATTTTTATATAAAATTATTTGAACCACTAAAGAGATTAATATCATCGAAATTAATGAAAATAAACAAGCGTCCTCGATCTTTTCTATTGGATGGATTTGAAAAGAATATCAAATTATTTTTAATTTAAATAGCTCAAAGCTGCTAACGTGTAACTAAATGAACTAGTAAAAGCATTAATTTTTTCCATAATCACATTGAATATTTCTATTTATTACTGCAAAAGGATTAATTTTTTTTATTCACACAGATGAAGTAATTGCGGTATCGTCGCACCTATTTTTTAAGTAATCTTTTATGACAAATTTCAATTTTAAAATCTTTCAACACCTTCAATAACACGCTTTACCGATACGCACATCGATAAGGTAACCATCACGGTGAATGCGCATTTGTCATTCCATTTCGTAAAAACTGAATTATGAAAGTAATCACTGTCACACGTCCCACGTGACCCGAGTGTAGGTGGCGAATTGATATTCGATCTCGTGCGTATACGAAATCGTGAGTCGTCAAATTTAATTTTGAAGCAAATGTTAATCCACACGACATTTCATTGTAGGTGTCCGATTATATTCCAGAAAGTCGATGTTGCGCGGCACCTCACGAATTACTTTCTTCATTTTTGGTTTTTTCAAATGGAATGAAATCATATTTATTATATCTAAGTACAATTTTCTTAAAAAACGTTATATTTATAAGATTTATTAACCTAGGCTATCAAGAGGTCAGCCTGTCTGTCTTTTACGCATGCACATGCCGCATACCGGCGTATGTCATCTTAGTTACTCAGTAACCAATCCATACGATACAACACGAGACATCCACACAAGCATGAAAAAAGGCAGCGTTATCAATGTGCAAGGGTGAAGACGATACAATACAAAGACCAAAAAAGTTTATATTTCAGGACTGTCCTACTGTCCAAAAAAGGGAGTAATTTCAGGGTTCATTGTATGCGTGTTAGTTCTGTTGTCCATAATTCTCAATGCATTAACCGACTGAGATGGGGGCGGTATCGTTCAAATACTTTCATTATCTCTATTTACACAGGCTGTCGTAATCCAAAAAACCAAATGAGGGGCAAACGGGGCAAATTCGTTTGGTAAACCCGATTTACCCTGAAACGCAACAAGATTAGTGAGGCAAGAGAGATATGCAAAGATCGTACCGTGTGGAATCGTCTCTGCCTACCCTTTTGAGAAATAAATAGGCGTGAATTTATATAACTATTATGCAACAAGATTTTAAATATAAACTAACTTTCACGTTTTATACTAGAGAATATTAACTTAATTTATTCAATTGCCATACAACACGCACGACACCTGCATGCAGACCTAATTTATCCTTTAGATTATTGCTTACGCCAAGTAGCGGATTTCTGCAGTATTTTATTCTCGTCCCACACGATTTATATTTGACTTTTTATTTCTTTTTAAACCATATTTTTAGTTTCATATCCCTTTTTCATTTGCCGCATTTATTTAAATGAATACAATAATCAATATTGCACATTCCAAATATTTTTCAAGTCCCAAATTTATATTGTGATCATTCCTTGTAATTAGAATAATTATAAAGAAATTAATTATTTAATTAGACATTACGTAAATGTCATTTAAATAAGAACTTATAAAAAGCATGCTTTTCTTTAATTATGATCATTAATATTTCAGTTTGTATATGAATTGGAATGAACACTCTGCTGTGCAAGCAGTCAGGGTTGGCACTCGTGCCACATGCATCCGCAGTCGAGGCGTGCTTAGCACTAGGCTACGACTATTTCTGATAGATAAAAATTAATTATAATAGAAAATTATTAATAAAGCTGAAAATCATTGAAAATCTTACAGCGGACAAATACTATCAGTTACATACCTGTATAACACAACGCGATGTAATCCTTAGTTGTAGTAGATCCCTCTGGTAACGCCCACGATATTTTAAATCTACCTTCGGTTTCCTGGCACCATTCAAGTACTCCTCCGCAATCATTGGCGTCTGGTGCACTCGTAATTTTCTTAAAAAACTTATCAGCCGTCTTCGATGTTTTCGCTCGATCGATATCGTAATTGGCACAGTCTCCACTATCTTCCTCAATGGCATTCTGACAGTCGTCACCTTCTGCTTGTATATCAGTCTCAACAGTTTTCTTTTCATCGTTTTCTAGTCTACTCGTGGCCTCGCGGTCATCGCCTTCTGACATGACTTTGTAAACGAACCCCTAATTTATTCGAACATGGTTCGATAAACTATCCCTGCAAAGGAAAACCTGTATCAGTTTTCATTCAACGACTAAAGCTCGAATGATATCCCAGCGAATAACGTCTAGCAACTAGTCGCGGCGCGGACTGCACAATTTTAAGATTAGACCCGGGGCGAATCACGGGGTGCGAGGGGCGGCGAGGGCGTGCCGGCGACGTCACGACGCCAGCCCGGTCGGCGCCGCCGCCGCCCCCTCGGCTATAGTATCTTAGTGAAATAACGCTTTGAGTATACCCTACTTACTGCAGAGGATCTTCAAAAAACTTTTCCGTTGTAAAATAAAGTTCGTGGGTGTAAATGATATTATATATATTAATGGCATAAAACAATACATATCGTAGAATGTATGATTGACAACGAAAGCAAAATCATTGTTCTATCAAATAAATTATGATTTATTATGATCAATGATTTCGTGGATTCTTTTATTTTTTCCTCTCGATTTTTCGTGACGATTTCATGTAACTTTTATTATCATTATAAATTTTACTGTTACATATAAATAAAACGCTATTTGCGATCGTAAACTCATTTTTTTCATTGCATGTAACTGTTTTTTGACACATTCATATATTTGTCCTAATTATGTTATATTTAAGTGGTTCATTTTTAAGTTTATGTAAATCGCATGAAACACCAGAGCTCTCATAAAATCACTCATATTTGTCTGTCTGTTAGTCTATTTTCTTTAAGTCTCTCGAATGTAAAAACGGTGTTGACTCAGTAGTTAAGTTAAACGTTGCCTTCGAGCCGAAGGTACCACGTTCAATCTTGAACCACGGACAAATTATCCGTTGATTTTTTAACGTAACACTTTCAACGCGGCGATATTATGCCACTGCGAAAGTGCTAAGTGAAATCAAAACCACTCGTTATGCGCCTTGAGAAGCAACTTAATGCATCGCTACGACATCGCCGCATCGGGAACGGAGATCGATAAGCAGTCTCTAACATGCACTGGGCCAGTGCGGAGGCTGCACGTCCAAGGCGTAATTAAAATCTAACACAACTGGACGAAAAAAGGCTGTTTGCCTAATACACAGAATTAGGGGACCCGATCACGGAAGTATGGTGTGATAGAACAATTTCCAGATTTTGAAGAATAATTTTGGGATCAAATTGGAAATTTAATTTTGCCAAGTGTATCATGTAACACATCAAATAAATGGATCTGTTATTAAAATCAAATGTACATATTTCTTTACAAATATTAAACCTAAAGGAAATATTTGTGAAAAGAAGGCATTTATAAAATGTGTTGCTTAATCTTACTGAGAACTAATGACTTCAATTGTTGTAGTCATCGTTAATACGACGGCCTATTTATTCGAAGGAGTCCAATTCCAATTCTAGCCTATCATCACTTTTGTATTTTATTTCATTCTCTATTATTATTTTCTTCTTTTCATTAGCACAAAAAAATTTAGGCTGATTCAATAATAGGTAAAGGAATAATTTATTTTTGGTAACCACGAATAAATAATTTGAGTCAAGTGAGGAACCTTCGTAGGTAATGTGATGATTTATAATACGAAACCCTCTCCACGCGACTTTGACTCAAACTTATCTAAACTTTTTCTTTTCAATAAGAATTTCAAATACAAATACTAGGTGCCGTCCGCGTGTATATACAACAATGCTTTGCAGGCTTTCTTTCGAAAAGTCTCGCTTTTCCACCCGTCTTTACTCTCTCTCTGCCACCATTAAAACACACAATTAAAATAATTTAGAAATTAAACACGTTTTATAGTGGAAAAACTAAGTAGAAATAATTTGAATATAGAATCAATTATGAACTAATAATAAATATTATTATTGCGGAAAAAGTGTAAGGCTTTTCAAGAACGGACAAACATGTAGCACCACGCTTTTCTCAACAATAATATTTATTGTTGGTTCATTCAATTGATTTCTATTCCAATTATTTTCACTCTTTAGTTTATTCCACTATAAAAGCGTGTTTTTAGTTTTTTAAACTATATTTATTTTCCACTTTAGCGTTCGATAATAAAATTTGAGGTGTCAAATTTCAAAATGAGAATTGAAGCAGGTAGTAGAGAACTCCAACAGAGGACAGAAGATGTATTAAAGAGAAAATTTGCAGTGATAAATTCTAAAACAATTCAGACTTTAACGTTTTTATTTGAAATTGAATTTAATATTCATTCAAATTGAATTTAATATTAATTCAATTAGATTTTTTGATTGAATGATTTTATTCTAAATTTATTTCTTAATTATCATGTATGTCCAGCATCTTATTTATTATAGTCTTTGATTGTCGAAATACTTAAGTATTTATTATTTTACCACATTTAGGGAGGATTTATAGAAGACAAGTCAGCAGCCAGCAGCCGCGATTACATACATAAACATACAGGTGAAGTTAATAAAGCGTGTTAATATCGCTATTAGTAACAACACCATTGGTTACTAATAGCGATATTTACTTTAAAGTATCTATTAAATATAAAAGATACTTTAAAGGAAAAAAAAGAAATTTTTCTTTTCGTTGCATACATATACCCTTTCAGTATTTCATATAGGTAACGGTCTGTGAGTTTCTTTAGTTTTATTAATTAAAATCGTTAAAGACTACACACATATAACAAAATCGTAAGCTAAATTTGAATGTTTGTCTATGTATTTTTATGTTCTAATCTCCACAATGATTGAGATTCAGAGTACGTAAAAGTAAAGAAAACCTACTAGTTTCAGCATAATTTCGGTTGGTGGCCCATTGACGTGATGGTAAGGATATTTATACCTTGCTTAACTGAAGTATCCATAACCTCGCATAAGGCAAGGAATTAATCAGAATAGGAGTAGAAGCATGACTGCCGAAAGAAGGCATACAATGTAGTCTGTGTCCACAAAAGCAAACCCATGTGTGGAACCTAGTACTTAATAACAATTGATGAGAATATAGCAAAAATAAAAACCTCGACTTTTCAATTAGAAATAAATAAAGAAAATGCAAAAAAGGCAATGGCGGATAACCAATAATGAACATATAACATATGAAAGAATCTTCACATACAACCTCTAAAATAGGTATTTGAGAAATTCCTTCAAATTAAACATCTGTTCTTATTTTTGACAATTACTTTTTTATTTATTACTGCGATTTTATTCAACAATGGTTCTAATTTTCTTTTAGCACCATTGTTGCAACATTACTAAGTATTAAACAAAACAATAAAGTATTTCATATGAGGAACCTATAACGCCATCTGTTGATAGTGAATGTTAACAGAATTCATACTTGGATCTTAACATTGCTTTTCGACTTAAGTAGAAAATATTAATACTATAATTTTAACATACATTTTATTTTAATCTTTCATGATCCTTTAAAATGAATACACATTATTTGAAACGGTAATTCACCTTGCAATGTTTATTAAATTTTCTTTTTCATACCTCTGATTTTCTACAAAATAATGCAATAAAATACATTTTTAAGCTTTTATTTCTAACTGTAGGCTATGATTAGATAAGAAATCATCAAAATGAGTGCAATAGTTTTTGCAAAGTTCCTGACCAAACAGTTGTACAGACAGGAATTCTAAAACATATTGTTATGTCATATATTATATAATAAAAAATGTAAGTGAAGACATTAGTTTTTCAACAATTTCTGCCCCTAGTAAATATTATTGTAAAAAAAATTATTTTCACAGCATATATGTAAGCACCTTATATAACATACTTTTTCTAATAAAAGAAGTGTCGTTTATGAAACATTTTTTGAGTAATCTTGGGTCAATACTTGATATTTAAAGAAGGCTCACTTCAAGGATCTTCCAACGCTCCATTAACAATATGAAGTTTAAATAATAAAATTAATTAAGCAGTAATACAAATTACATATACAAATAAAAAAAGCACACAAAAGATTAACAATGTTCAAGGATCGTCCCCTAATTGTTATTATACATACTAAATATTTTACCTACATAATTATTAGTATTATCCATGCACGAAATTAAGTATGTATTTTAATAACTACTTATGTCAAATTAAAAAAGGCTATTTTTTTAACAAATTCATATTACAAAAAGGTTATCTTAAACATTGATAATATTAAAGCAGTCACTATTATTTGTTATTATGAAACAAGATCATGGAGGAATTATAGAGCAATTAACCCTATTGCTAGCGACAAACATGACAGGCTCTGAAACCTTAATCCATTATTTATAGGCTAAAAAACCTGCTTGTTCCTCTGTGTGAAAATTTAGACCGTTAGACTATAAGCACGTTCAATAAAGTCTAGATGATGGTCAAAATATTTGATTTAATTCAATAAGAAAATTATTAATGAGAAATGAAAAATATTGCTTTTCACTGATACCTGAAGAACACATATGATTAAACCATTTAAAGTGGTGAAGGCTGTTTTTACCAGCTAATGCAACATTTAAGATACAATTTTTACATCTGGAGAGTATAAAAAAAATTCTAGGGAAAGGGAAATGTTAGAAAACTGGTAGCTGACATGGAACAATAGTCCTATTCACCTATGAATGAATTTCATATGCTTAATATGAAAAGTTAGATTTGGAGAAATGTATGCATAACTAAGACATCAATCTTTTTCAAAAACTGTAGATTTTCAGTTCAACAAAAAATGAGGAAGCTCTTTAGTTAGACACAAATTTAAAAGCTGACATGAATAAACTCCAAGACATAGATGTTCAATTTGAAGATTATTTGATAGGAATTATTCGAAATATTTAACATTTCCCTTGAAATTCAAGATATCAGGTTCTCAATGTGCTACTTATTTTAAGTAGTAAATAATATAATGAGTAAACGAATATCTTATAAAAATAGGCCGTTGAGATTATTTTGGCACACTAATACTTTATCCTTAAATTACACATACATCTAGAGTAGAATAATCACTGCAGTGATACTACAATTTTATAAGTGTACCTGATCATTTTTTATAAGTGTTCATACTGACCTGATACTTGAAATCTGTATTTAATGTCTTTCCTTTCTGGGGATGAGGTAGAACAGATTATTATTTGATAAAATTAATAAGTCAAGAGTTGTTTTATCTACAAAAATATAGTTATATGGAATAAAGTAGGATAAAGAAAGCTAGAATGCAAAATAATCAACCCTATTGAAAGCACCACAAGGCAGTGAATGCTTTTTTTAACTATTGCAATTTTAGGAAATCTTATGGTTTTAAATAAATATTAGCTGTTGCCCACAACATTGTTGGTGTGGTGATTATGAAACATAAGAACGCTTTAAAAAGACATGAAAGTTGACATTCGTTCTTCATTGTCTTTCATCACCCATAGAAAATCTTAGTAGTCATGTTATGTGGTCTTCTTTAAAGCCACAATGCTTATAGTGTAATTTTTTTCCTTTTCTTGAACTTTACTGACTTAAAAATATAAGAAAGTCATGGATAGGTGGACACATTTTTTTTCTGTGTCACTCATATGTCAATAAATTTAACATAGGTACTATTTGTCCAAATCTATTTATTAAATACTTCAAATTAAAAAGAGAGAAAAATTTGATTTTATTCTCTGTCTAGCCCCTAGGTAATGTAGGGTGATAAATCGTGTCCTTAGTTAAACAGCTATTTTATATTACTGTTAATAAAACATAAAAAGTTTTGTTTGAACTGGTCCATTAGTTTCTGAGTGATGTTTAAACAAGTAAATAGATGAATATACAAACAAACAGACATAAATTTTAAAAGAGCTGTTTTGGGTGTGCATTATGTATACAGTACATACTCCTTACTTTTGACATAATAATGTCTTATAAATCGATGAATGCATGCTGCATGCACAATAAAGCATGACTCATTGTCGCGTTCCGCCTGAGCCCAGCGTGCGATCGAGAGCGCGGAACAAAAGAGAGGCATGATCGGCCTAAGCGTTCGGCTTGTGACGCATCTATCTCTTTACTGTATAATTTAAGAAGAAAAATATTTGAATTAATGGGTGCAAATAAATGTTAATTTATCGAAAACATTGTCATTTTCAATTAACTCCTTCTTTGTATTATACAAAATAATGATAATTCAGTAATAATAATTCAATTCATAAAAGAATGCAAATTTCATTAATGTTTTCTTATGACATTATCACGTAAAATTATCATCCGTAAAACGACTTTACAGACAACCAATTTTATTCAAAAAATATTTTGTATACAGATTTGGCGTCCTCATGATTTTACTATATGTACATTTTAATCAAAAAGTTAGTGGTGCAGTAATAGGTATAAGAATATATTAAAAATTATTACTACACACACAGAACTGGATTTCCAAACTACTAAGCATACAAAACCAATATGTTTAATATACTATATTTATTTTATAACATCAAGCATTTAATCATATTTGTGTATACAATTTATAGGACCATACTTTCTCAATTTGTAAGATTTATAATTAACAAAATTAATGTTCTACTGGTACATTGTCTGCTATACTAATAATTAATTATAAAGACAGCCTGATAAATACATTAAATATTAATTAAAATTTTATCATTCAAACAAAATTTACACAGGTTTCTCCTTAACTTTCAGGTTAATTGTACAGAAATTTAATAAAACCATCTTTAAAATTCTCCTAATCCAGCAGACACTGTTTTATAGATTATAAAAAAAAAGGTTTAAAATAAAAAAAAAAAGTAAAGAACCCTCATTATAGTGCAAAACCTGTTATAATGAGCAGTTCTTTTTGTAGAACAGACACTACTTTAAATAAGTACTATGAAATTTAGAGCACTGAACGATGAAAATGTTAAAATTTCCAAATTTAAGGTTCACAATACCAAGCATTATATTTATTGAAACTGATGTCTTTCAATTACTATTTTAATGTAGAGTAATAGATAATGAAATTAGAAAACCACTAGAGCTACTAGAGTTGAAGGGGATGCAAAGAAAGTTTGGTATCCTTCTGAGAAAAGTACCCATAAATATTAAAACTGAGACAAGTAAAGAGATTTTTAATCAATAAAATACTAATGAATAAAACTTGTTAATATTCCTTTATCAAAATTTTTAAAATCAAGTACGATTCTTCTAGACTTTATTAAAAAAAATTCAATTCAAAAACCAATATTAATTAATCTACATATACTCAAATATATTCTACGCGAGTAGAATAACATAAATCTAATACTTTGATGGTATTACGGTTTATAAACAATAATAAACAAGAAATCTCCGAAAAAATGACATATCACTATTGATTAAAAAAAATATTAATAAAAATTCACCGTAGAAAATAAGGCTTATGCATGTATGTTTCAAAAATACTTACTATTTTTTTTTTTGTTGTTTCATAGAACTCGAAAAATTTTGAAAGTAAAACAACAAACCACCCGTAACCCCAATTTTTGACACTTAAGTTATTTTGACTTGACAAATTCAAATGTCAAATACTGCTAAGTATTCCGATATTAACCAAAATCATCACCACAATTTAAATACTCATCAAAGAAGTATAAATAGTATACCCGTCGCGAGCGCGATTGTAGCAGCACAAAAAGGGGCTGATAATGGTACTTTTACTGCAAATATTTACTGGAAATATTTACTGAAAAAGCTGTTTAAAAATAATTACTAGTCATAAAAAATATGTGCTTGTTCAAAATAAGTGACAGGTGATATTTGTTTTTTAATTTTAATTGTATGAATTCTGTTAAAAATTTCTTTAAAAAAACCGGAAAAAACCTAATGGATATTAGGTTAAGTAATGTCAAAGCATAACAAAGATTATGCTCAGTGCAAAAGATTACTTTTTTACTAAGAATAAATAATAAAAATAATTATACAGTTATATTTCTCAATTAACTTGTTATATATTTATTAAATGAATAAGTATTCTTCTCATTTTTAGCTTCAAATGAAAATGGAAATAGCGAAAAAGTTTATAAAAACGAAAATTTATAAAATTTCATTCCAGTCACATTCATCAAAAGCAAAAATTTCGTTTTCGCTGAGCATTTTAATTTGTTGAGGAATATTGAAGAAATAACGAATGCTATTCACGCGATTCCTACGTTATTAGTCAAGTAATCATTTCCTGTAACATTACAGCATTAAATATAATTGAAAATTTTATGATTTTTATAACATCAAGTACAGTAGGTATGAAAATTACATAATTACCAAAACTGTTAATTTTTTTTTTTAGATAAATAAAACGCGATATGTCACTAATGGGTAATGATTGGTTTTTATTTAATTTGTGTGCAATTCAGCGTAAATGCCTAAGATATCAATAGTTTTTTTAGCATTGAATAAAAAATTTTAAAGTTTATCATTTATTATAAAAATTCATATATTTTGTGCTCTACACAACATTGGATACATTGAAAATGAACTAAATAACAACAAGAATAAAAACAAAACGCAACGTCAAGATATTATTTATTAACTAGTTACATATAAATCATAAACAGTTCTTGAATTTAAAAACTAACTTATTTTTTTAACAATTGCATAGAAATTCTATTGATATATAAAAATAATGTTTTTAGAATAAATTAAGAATTTTTGCTGTATAAGAAGAATCCTTTTTTTTATAACAAAAATTTCGCTCTCCCTTGAGAGCGAAATTTTTAATAGTTTAAATTAATAAAATAATGTCGATAATACTTAGTGTCTTAGTAACTTATTTTTCTTTTAGCTATAAGGTAAAATTTAGAGTTGTAAAGGTTGTAAAATAAAACATCGCTACGTTTGAGATACAGAGGTCTAATTTATTTTTTCTTGTAGGGACTCATTAATTAATTCGATTGATAGAGGATTGAGATTTCGAGAAATAGAGGAGTTGGAGCTTGAAAGAATGGGAACGAAACATTTGTGCGAGTTTTGGAGGTTTTCGATTTACCAAGGTTACCTGTACTTAACATCAGAAAGAGCGATCTCTCTTCCACTCCATCAGCCGATGCGTTCGAGTAGAAGAGAGAAAGCAGCTGCACAAAACCTACACGCGAACTGTTTTGTCAACAGTTTGTAAAGTGAAGTGAAGTTACTTCAAATTAATCTGTATAATTAAAAATATATATATATATATTTGAATCAAAGAATGCTAATAAATGTTAATTTATCGAAAAAATTATAATTTTTAATAAACTCCTTTGTATTATACAAAATAATGATAATTCAATGATAATAATTTAATTCAGTTCATAAAAGTGTGCGATTTTTCATCAATGTTTTCTTATGACGTTATCACGTAAAATTATCGTCTGTAAACCAACTTTACAGACCATTTTTTTTATTTACAGATTTTTTATTTAGAACAAATATGATCTAAACTCTTTGCGCTGTAGCATGGTGCGGGTGACACTTGCCTGTATGACGTTGACATTTGTCAGTACCACATGACTAGGGATGTGACGTTATGCAATTCATTTTTATCGCTAACGATACTCGCTTATAGGTACTGTATTTATTTACAATATAAAATGAGCCTACGTGTATGGTTGTTTAAATTTATTGCTTATGAAATCCGAACACATTAAGTTTAGGAAAAAGGTTTTTCGTATTCTATAAGTAAGAAATTGTAATAAAATCTCTTTGGTTGTGCTGTTTGTATCTGGCTAATTTTGATACTATTAAATCGATGACATTTTAAAAGAAAAAAATAAAAAGTTAAAACGGTGTCCAGTCATTTTTCTATTGTTTTTCTCTCGAACAAAATGAGTGAATCGAATGTAGATATTTGATATATTTTGAAGTGTTATTAGAGAACAGGGAAAAATGCAACAAAAGCCTCAAAAAAATTTGAGACGTTTATAAACCTAATACAGTGTCGGTAAGAGTAATACAAAACTGGTTCAAGCGTTATCAGTCCGTCAATTTTAATGTCTCGGTCTGGTCGACCTGCCACGGATAAAGTCGATGCAATTTTGGAAAAAGTAGAGCAAGATCGGCATATTAGTTCTTAAGACAGCTAAAAAACTGAGCGTTGACCGCAAAACGAATTTGACCCATTTGGAAAACAGCTAGACATACAAAAAAGCTTTGTGCTTGGGTTTCACATAAGCTTACTGAAAGAAATCTAATGAATCGTGTACAAATTTGCTATTTTTTATTGAAACAGAATGAAACCGAACTATTTTTGAAAAGATTGATCACTAGTGATGAAAAATGGATTATGTAAGACAAGAACGTACGAAACGGATCATGGTCGAAAGGCAAACAAGCTTCACAGACTATAACGAAACCCGAATTAACTCGCTATAAGTTGATGCCACGTGTATGGTGGGATTGGAAAGGCATGATTCATTATAAGGTTTTACCGTCGGGCAAAATCATCAATTTGGATAAATAAAGCACATCGACTCAGTCGCGTCGGGAGGGTAAAAGGTAATTTGTAATTGTGCGCTCAAAAGATTAAAACTAAAAAATTACTGACTTTTTAAATATTTCTGCACCTACATTTATATTTTTATGTTAGGGATGTTTTGAAATAATGTTGATTTTTATTAAATGTATTTACAAATATGTTTGTTAATTTCATTTGTATTTATTTCAACTCTCTAATTCAAAATTAGTTAAAATTAATTTTAATCTCTATTAGTTGAATTAAAATTAGATTTGGTTAAAATCCTCTGAAGTTCAAAACTCGATAACTAGAATTTTTTGGCATCTGGCTTGATGTTCGACTTAAAGAAGTTCGATTGTATAATTGCTCTGGAACCCAATTACGACCGACGTAAAAAATTAGCGACATCGATAATGTTCAATAGTATTATAAGCGCGTGTTTCGCAAGATTGTAAATAATATTTCGATTGAGTGTCGTAGACGGTACAAAAATTTAAAAGACTAAGTTTATTAATTTACTTACCTGTGAAAACTTTTCTTCCTATTGGGTGAATTGTCCTCCTGGTTACCATGCATACTCTGTACCTCTGCTGTACTGCAGAGAACGCGCGCTTTTTGAAATTATATTCGTATCTTAACCCCATTGCTACGTAAGAACCATGAGGCCCTAACTCCTAGTAAAAAATAAGACATCAATTCCTCCCCTACCTCCAATTCTTTACGCAATTTATGAATATGCCCTCGAACAGACCATGTTTATGTCAACGTATTAACGTATATGAATATCGATTCTACCGTGATTGGTTTCGATGGGTAATTCACTCAAACACGATTCGTGGCTCACCAAATACTCTGCATCGCAGTAATCTTTTCGTAAAGCCGTCTATTATTACGCAACGCAAGATACTCTGCCGCTCTGAATTGTCTATGAATGACGAAAGGCGCAGGTTCAGCCCTCTCCAACCCTTCTTTTGTCTCTAACGCATTCCTATTTTACGCCATTGCGACGCTTTTAAGACTAATATCACAGCGGCAGAGTTTCGTGCATTTTATTGTAAGCGGATGACACCACATCAAACATGGAAAAAATTAAAAAGTGCCATCTAGAATATATTATTTTAACTAACTATTACAACCCACTGTCTTCGAGAAAGATAGTAACGAGTGAAATATTTACTTACTACTAAAGGTGGCCACTATTCGTAAGATTTTCTTTCTGTGACTAAAATCATATTTTTCATTAATTGTAATTCAACATCACCGATTTAGACAGCCTTTTTCAATAGGAAACTACATGCTGTAATTCTAAAGCTAAATAAAACCGGCTAAGTTAATTTTTTTTCACTGGTTTTAAGTTCTGCATAGTTGACTGCGGGATCAATTTTCTAAGTTATTTTGATGGTTTTTTTCGTTTCTATTACATTTAATGTTTTTTGAAGTTGACAGAAATAATCTTTGTAAATTATTTGTACAATGTATGCAAATTTTCCCATTTTTATGTAATAACAAGAGTAAAACGATTGAAATTTTTGCTGAGAAAATTTACATTTTCGAATGGCCTAAACACTATCGAATATTGTCCGATGCTAGATATAATTTTTGTTTCAAATATACCAAATTCAATAAGATTTTAACGCTCACAATACTTAAATAATCAAAAATTAAACATTTTTAATTTGCATCTTTGTTACTAAGTTCCTTGGGAGTAATAGTGTTCTGTGTTTAGATACGATTTGCGTTAGAATAAAAATATTCTGTGATGTTTACGGTTAAAAGTAAAATATTTGAATTCATACGATTGAAATCTATTTAATTTTTCATAATTAAAATTTGAAGCTAAGATGTTGATACAGAATTCTACTGTATTCGTGTAACGTTTTTAGATAGTCAATAAATCGTTATTATAAAAAATAAAGTACATTATTTAATTTTGGTGACAATGAATTCTGATTCAGAATCAAATGTTAGTGCTTTCATTAATTATAACGAGAAACGAGTCAAGCAGTTGTATGCGTCAGTTGTGGAGGTGAATATCAAAGATTTTTTTGTCACCTTTTGTCAGTGTGTCATTATAAATGTTTAATTAACTGTATTAAGTGGTATGTAAAGTACAAATTTCACTTTTCGTATTTCAGAATATGGACGTAGTTAATCAAGATTTGCTGCAAATTGAATCAAATTTAAAACACATCGTCAAAGACGCTGGTCAACTAGAAAATCAACTCACTGTGGTTTTACAATCTTTACCAAAATTCGAAGTAAATTGTACGCAGTTTCCAAAATAAAATTATTTATGTATACTTAATAAAATTACAAATTATTTTATTACAAATAATATTCATACACTAAGTATTTTATTTATTACTACTACATGTATTATTGTATGTCCAAGCACCAACATACAACTTAGCAAAACACAAATAATATAATAAAGAAAAATAAAATTTAACCCAAAATATTGTTTAATTAATAGATTAGATCTGGTGAACCAAATTAAAGATGTCATTTTACTAATTAATGTAACATTAATTTCATTTGATGTTGAAAGTTTATTTAAAATTGTTCCATTTAGACTGCTTAGTAATCATAAAAGAAAAATTATTCTATTCAACAATCAATTTCACCTTTAAAAAAGAAGGTTTAGCCATGAGTTCACTCTTAAGTCCACTAATGACAGAGGTTTTTATGGATAAACTTGAAAATAGGTATATAGTAAATAACAATAATATACATACTATATAATTTTAGAATTTCAGATATGTATTTGACATTCATATGTTAGGCTATTCACCAGCACTAGAATTATTTCAAAATTATATAAATAATATGTACTCAAAAATTAAATTTAAACTAGAAGAAGAAAGAGATAATTCAATAAACTTTTTGATTCTTACAATAATAATAAATATAAATTTAAAATATATATAAAACCTACCCGCACAAATACTACAATATCATTTTCTTTTGTCACCCATGGCAAATTAAATTGACAGCATACAAATCTATGATTCATCAGTATTTACTATATGTCTTATTAATAGTCAAAATAACTCCATAGCACAAAACAATATTTATAATATAACATTAGCAAATGGATATAGAAGGAAATGTATTGAGGGATTCATTATTAATAAACGAACAAGTATTATAAATAACACTATCTCTCCCAATTCTGAAAGAACATCAGACTCCAAACATGTAGCAAGTATAACATATTATGGCATGATATCCATCGAAATAGAAAAGCATAGAAGTTTTCCTACATAAACAAAATGACTGAATAAAATTGGCTTCGTAGCAAGCGTGGCATACGATATTGGCTTCGCTGTCATACAGATGTTCACCATATGTCCTTATTCTTCCTCTTTCTGTCGTCAACGAGTATCTTTATTCTTTCTCTTCGTTTATAAAATAGCAGTCATTTGAAATTACATCTAAAATGGATAATAATAAAGTTCTTTGTAAGAGATTTATTAGGTTTAAAAATGTGTCGTATATTCTCATTTACATTTGTGTAATTTATGTGCTACGAATGAACATTAATTTGTTCGACGTTATAATTCTATGCTTTTCTATTTCGATGTATGATATTGAACAAAATTTATAAAAATATTTAAAAAGTCAATATTTACTCTGCTTTCAAAATAAACAAGAACTTATAACATTGTGTAATAATAGAGGTAAACCACATAGAAAACGAAATGGGAATATACAAATTAACTTGGGACAAACACAAATTTGTACATGTAGGTCAAACTGGATGTTGTTATCAACGTTGAGGAATTAAATACAAAAAAACATATTTTGGTTAATTGGAACAATAAGGGAGAAAAATCTAATTTTGTCAAGTATTTTATAAAGATCATAGCAACAACTACAAATTGATATTTTGCATGTATGTGAGGAAGGCTTAAAATTAAATGTTCGGTATTATTAATAATGTAAATCACACTTATTTGCCAGAAGAAATTATAAATTTCCACATGGTATGATATTTGCATATCTCTTTTGCTTCTCTGAAATCCATCGATCTTTTCATGCAATGTTTCGGGTGCTTAAATTTTGACTCATTTTTAATGTCACCAATAAGATCCGCTCACGATTTTCTAAGGCGCTTTTTGCCCACCTTTCCATCACACGCATTTGCTCTGTAAATTCGTTTTGTTAGTCTAATTTCATTCATCCTTTCCAGAAGGCCAAACCACCGCAACATTCAACTTTCTACTGTAGTCACTACATCTTCCTTCAGATCACACATTTCTGACATCACTGTGCCTACATCTATTTTTCCGAGACACTTTATACGTACTACGCAGAGATCGCATCTCCACCACATTGATCCTACTTTCATTTTTCTTCTGTCATATCCAGCTTTTACTACCATACATAAGTGTAGGAATTAGGACCCCATTATGAATAGCCAAATGCGCTTGATGTAAGACACCTTTACTATTCATAATATCAAGTAAGGCCCCATTCACTTTATTTCCCGCATTCAATCTCCTTTCGAAATCTCTATTGTCTTTATCATCATTTGTAAACAGACCATACAAGTATACAAACGCTTTCACTCGTCCGTCTTTCTTACCTTCTGTATATATATATTCAGTTGAGCTTTCTTCTCCTTCAAACACTATCACCTTATAGTCTTGCTAACATTTACTTTAATACTTCTTTTTTTAACAGAATCATTCATTTTAATTCATTCATTCAGTTCGCTCGGCGATAGTACAAGGAATGACAAGGATTACTTGATCGTCGGCGTACAAGAAGCATGTGACAGACAGCTCATTTATTCTTAGTCCACATTCATACTCTTTCAAAGCAAATGGATACCTATCCATGATTAGATTGAATAGCCACGGTGAAGCCTCACATACCTGTCAACAATCCTGTGGATGTCAAACCACTCAGCGTATGCCCCATTTATCCTGACAAAGTACTAGAGCCCCTGGATTGCAGTGCCTATATCAATTCGCTGCTCACATCAAGTATGGATACGTTTTGTACAGATCATTTCTTTTCATTCTATCATAAGCTTTTTCCAAATCTATGAAACTACATAAAACCTTTTGGCCGTTGTTCAAAAATTTTTCTTAATGTTTCGCAGAGAAACAGTACATACATCCCAATTCTTTTTCGAAATCCTACTTGTACATCCCAGATTTTGTTTTCAGTTTCATTCACAACTTTTTCAATAATGTTTTTGAATACGACATTATTGGAAAAATGACACTGAAGAACCTTAAAGGGCGTTTTGGCATCATTTGGAATTTAAAAGAATAAGAATAGGGATAATATGTTTAATGATCAAATTAAAATTGATGTTATTCGATGGTTGCTTGTGACACTTTGGGCAATGATTTGGTGATGGTTCTTCTATTACAACTGACAGATATGTCTATTAGTCTACATGTCTGTGACTGTCGGTGAAGAGACTTTTGTTACATTTGAATTACTACTCACTATATGCTATGTGTCAGGCGAGGTGGCTGGGGTCGTATTTGTTGGTAGTTTTAATATTCCTGACTCCCTGGTGGGTGTGATTGCCTGCGTTTTCCTGAAGATGTGCCTAATCAACATTAAACGTATGTAAAAATTGTATCTAATTAATTGGCATTTAAGATAAGTAGAAAACTAACTCAATCTTTTCGAATCAATATTCAATTAGTTGTATGAGGATTAGTAGTGGAAGAACAGAATCCAGGGTCAGCGGTAGGTTACATGCTGTATGCTGTATGTCACTGAATGTCGTAGGCAAGAGTATGTATAATGAGTATAATGAATTTTCACAAAATTTATACTGTATTTAATACAGTATATAAAAATTCTTGAAAAATAATAGATATTATGGACACATAAATAGCAGCCCTTGCAGAGCACTGACAGAACCATTTAGTTATTTCTTTTTTATTGACCGAGTACCGTATCGATCTGTATTGTTCATTGCTTACGTTTGAGTGTCTTACTTCCCCTTTGCTTCACTTACTCTATTTGACTTTGTAGAATTTTTTAGGGGCAAACGAACTTGCCAGCCATTAGAGTCAATGGTCATTGCCACCCATGAACACGGATAGCGCAGGAGCAGTCATCAGTGGTTTATCGGCGTCTTGGGTAGAAAGAACATTGTGGATGAACTGACGGAGGGTTTTCGGGTCACCGCAACTCTCACTTCCAGGGCGCAACTCAACAGCAGAAGCTCTTGTTACTTCACGTTTGTATCCATAAAACTATGAAACCTAACATTTTATTCTTCGTTTTTTTTAGATTTAATAAGTACAGCATAAATGCAAGGAGTCTTAACAATATATAGTTACATGAGTCCTTCTTTGGTTGACAATTTTGAAGTTTGCAAATTTGAGTGTGAAAAAAATGTAATGTTGACTATGAAGCTTTTGAAATTTATAATGATTTTGTGACATTTGTTTTTAATATTATTTTATACAAGTACCTATTTATTTGTGGCATTTTATTAGAATCTATTATAGTTAATCGTTTTTTTTTTATCGCATAAAAGAAAACGACTGTGCTTTTCGTCGCCTATCTACTAATTATATTATTTATCGACATAGCATGGCTGACTTACTAACAAAAAAATCCTAATGTTTCCCGCGCCAACACATCCATATAGTCCAGGTGTTTTATTAGGTAAGTGACGCACTTGCACATAAAAAACGTAAACGCACTGCTAAAGCAAGAATAAAAGTGCTAAAGATGTAATTACGTACAAATACCTACATGCGAGTAGGTGCATGCGAAACCTCAGTCTGTACGAGAGAGGGTAGTCATCCACAGAGTCGACCCTAAATAGAGATTCTATTGTACTTTTCCCCGAAGCGATTGCTCATTATTTTAACTGATCAACTGATGGGTTGATGACTAACTATCAGATATAAAATTTTTGATATTGTAAGTATTAAACCAAACTTATGCAAAGGATTTTCATTTTCCCTAAAACAAGGTGAACCCGACAACCCGATTTTACATATACCAAGTTGAACCTGTGCGTTTGGTGGGATTGAATTGTCTACTCGCGGTTAAATCGCAATACTATTTCTTAAAGTGTGTGAATATTAAAAAAAGAAATAAGCACCTGCACAGTGAATGCTTTTCGTACGTAATAAAATGAGTCTAGTATTCACACCCGCAGTAGACCGAATGCAACCCTGCGACATTACAATCATACAAACTAACTTCAAACCAAAATCAATTTGTTTCAAGGAAATTGGGTGGAAGACAGTATAAAATGTCCTAAGAACGAAATTTTTCAATTTCTTCCTAAGCAAGAAGTAGATTTAGCAAAATTAGAACGAGAAACCGGTGACGTCACCCGTGTTGCTGATTTTCGTTTAAATAAATTGCATGGCGTACAGGTAACTATTACGAAATCCTTTGAATACACGTCATTGTACCTATTCTTGTTGATTCATAAGAAAAACCTTTATATTTTTAGAAAAAACAAATATTAACCACAGTAAATTTAATGAATTAATTTATTTCCTTTATTTTGTTCAGTAGTTCAGATGTTCATTATCGTGTGCATATTTTTGATAGATAAAACGATTTTCATAGTTTTGGTTTGAATAATAAACGAATTTTTAAAATAATAAAAAAGCCTTCGAAAACATACTAAAATATTTTTTTTAAACTTCAACTATTTAGTTACAAGTCGTTACACTAGGAGTCGGTTACAAAAAGATCTCCTTTTTGACTCAATATTTAATATTGTATATGTATTAATATTTATAAATCATATGTTATTTTGCTCTGCTTTAAGTGGAACCGACTCTGTTTGAAACAGACACAAAAAACTTGAATAACTTATAAAAAACTCAATCACACTATACGTGCCTATAATATTTTACAGTATCCCTGACTTTCCTGGGATGCCATCATCAAACCCAGACGTTGTGGCTATGAACAACTTCAGGAGTATACTTTCAAACAAAAAAAGGAATAATTTTCAAAATTTGTCTGTAATTGACGAAATTATAGCTGAGCCGGTAGTCAAATGACCACCGGTCAAAGACCACGAATGTGGTTTTCGTCAGTTCCACAACACTAAATGTTACATTCTAAATGCAAATGTTTTACTTGTAGCCTAAAATAAAATAGGCATATGTATACCTATAGTATTTGAGAATACCCCTTAATTCTTCATGGACCTTGAATCAGAAATGGATTTTTGTAAAAATGAGACCAATCTGTAAACATATCCTTCCAAGTAGAAAAAGAATTTTCAAAATCGGTTAATAAATGACGGACTTCCTACATGACAAAAATAAAAAAAATACAACCGAATTAAGAGCCTCCTCCTTATTTTGTGAAGTTGATTAAAAATTAAGTATAATTAAGTGCAATATTAAAACCTGGGCTTTATCATCCTGATTGTTTGTTGAGTCTATATTTGATGTTTTAGAAATCACGCACTAATTAGAATTTGACGATACCTATCTAGTAAAAAATAATACGTGAGTATGTATATGTAAATGTGTTGTGTGTGCGTGCGTGCTTGCGTGTGTGTATGTCTATAATAAAAAATAAATATCTACGTTAATCACATTACGAACTGACGATATAGTTGATATCCCATTATCGTAGATTAAATAATACCTATATCACGATACCGGCGAAGGTAGGTACTAAGTAGGTACGTTTAGATAATCGTTGGCCATTCTCTTATTCTAATTATGTAAAATTGTAATAATAAAATTGAATACTAGGTTCCTATGTATATCAGTTGTTATACAGATAGTAAGTATATGAGTTAGGTTAGTACCTTCAATATGTTGTGTTGATATCAAACGTGCTAACGCTAAAATGTATTAGCATTAGCACATATGATATTGATTTGACAAATATTAATATGTATTTGCTACACCGTCTTAAACCATGCAGGGACTTTTGGATTTGGGAGCTTTTTAAGTAACAAAAAGAAAATCATAAATGGAAACATTATAATGTAATTTCACGTGTAAGCTAAACGACTGTCACTGCATTTCATGGTCTCGTCACATCAGACCCTGGGCTTGTGTCTCACCTACTTATATTGAAAGGATGAAGCAGTGTGTTTGCAATAAGCATTTTGTTCTTGTAATATAGGGCGACACATGGGTAGTGATTCGTCATGATAACTACGCAACAAGCGACAACTACGCGTCAACCAACGACCTGGTGTACAACCATCTACCGAAACCCTTGTGCGGTCCTGTATATAGAACTTACAGACCAATGGAGCACATGTTTATCCCACAACCTGACCTCATGAAATGCTTTGTACGGATTGTTATTCTTTAATTTACAATCGCCCATTGGTAACATTTGCGTTTAATATTAGGTAACTTTCTATCTGATAAGAGTAAAAATTGAAAATTGTTTTAGTAAAAAAAGAATTCACCGTTTCCGTAAGCTTGAATTTCAAAATTCTTGAAAAATTTGCCTTAAACTTGTACTTAGATAAATAAAGCAAAAATTTTAGAGCTATATTTTATTTATTGTTATTTAGCCTCACGTTGTGTAAACTTGCCATTATTATTATCGGTAATAGAGAATCATCAGCATCATTTATTGAGAATTGAGATTTCTACGTCTATACATTTACTGATTTGCTTAGGGCAACGTAACCGAATGGGGCCTTCGTAAGTTTAAGCTGCACGAGTGGGCATGCACTCGAGACTCAGATTACATGTCGAGTTCGTACAACGAGACTTTCACAGCGCCCCGCCAGGATCAGTCCTTGCGGTCTACGTCCAAACGTTTTGGAAGAAATGCGTAAGCATGTGTATTCTAATAGTATTGATTTTGTTTTCTATGTAGATTAAAAATGAACCGTAGACAAATGAGCATTTCACTTTATCTTGAATACATAATTATTTCTTCCAATCTGAAACTCACGCAACGTCATGACTTAATTCTCATTGTAGACCAAGTGTTAGATAATAGACAGCATAAAAATGTAGATACCCAATAATAATTAGGAATTAAAAACCAATTATTATAATTTACATTTTATATACTGAAAAACCCGACCGATTGACTAACCAACGCACAGTCGAAAGGGCTGGGTGTAGACTTGAATTTCACAAGGCCGACTTTTTGTACGTATCTACATTATAAAAGTACGGCTTGACTACGTCAAGCACTAAGAATGGGTTTTTGGTAATCCTACTCTTAAGTGGATAGAATAAGATCGAGTCTGTACAGGAGTAACGTTAGTTTTTAAATTAAGGTCATAAAAATTAGCACCTGAGGATTTTCTTACAAATAAAGAAATACGTGTTTTAGTGTTTCTGAAAATTTACACCTAAAGAAGTGAAATGAACGGTAAAAGTTTATGGGGATCCGTTAGTTTTAAACACAGATTATTTTTATATTTTAAG
This sequence comes from Eumeta japonica, assembly GCA_005406025.1. Taxonomy (NCBI): domain Eukaryota; kingdom Metazoa; phylum Arthropoda; class Insecta; order Lepidoptera; family Psychidae; genus Eumeta; species Eumeta japonica. The sequence continues at coordinate 69,458 of BGZK01000390.1, forward strand.
GCCTATGGATATAAAGATGAATAATATATTCAATATAAGGAATTCAGAACAGACAGGGATTAGAATTCAGAAAGAGACCGGAGTCGGAACTGAAAATGGAACCGGAGTTCAAATCGCGAATAGGATCGAGGTTATATTAACAAAGATTGTTCGATACAGAAATGAATGAATACATCTATGTCTATACAGACGAAGCCGCGAACAAAAATTAGTTTATTAATGAAAACGAAGGCAATTTCAATGTTTGAGAACAGACACCCCTAAAGAAATGAAATGTACAGTGAAAGTTTTTATACGAGATCCGTTAGTTTAAGGCCCAATTATTTTTATATTTAAGGCGTATAGATGTATTATACATAGAAGAATGGTAATTATTTATCATACTTCAATGTACTCAATGACAATTTCTATCTACTTTTAACGCTAACTACGATATATACATACATAGAAAAGTATTTTTAAATTTTAAGATTATTTGTAATATACACTTTAACCAACATTCGTCTACGGCTCCGCTCACGTGGACTCAATTTAATTTAATCAAGTCAATTCCTTGGTTTTGTACCTATATCGAGCTCTTTCTTTCAATTATGATTCCGATCCTATTCTCGTTTTCAGTGTGTTCCGATTCCGTTCTTGTACCGTTCTCGTTATCGATCGCACTTGTCATTGATTATACCGATTAATAGCATTCTGCCCGCGACTTTGCCTGCGTGGATATAGAATGTGTGCCTTCATAGAGCGATCTTGCTGTCAATTTCAGTTTGTTCACCACTTTCAATTCTTGTTCCGGTACTGTTCCCGATTTCAATTCCGATCACGTTTTTATTTCTGATTCCGTTTCCACTCTCGGTTTCAACCCCAGTTCTGTTCTAGATTTCGTTCTTGATCCTGGCTCTCGATCTGCTCCTAGTCCCTCTTTGAAGACAAATACCGCTATCGATCACGTTTACAATTTGTAAGAAGCCCAAGAAAATACTAATGTGAAAATATAATATAAGCTGTTCCACTTAGGAATAGTATAGCTTTCTATTAGTGAAAGAATTTTAGAATCGGTATAGAGATATATACAGCTTTAATAGTAGATACAAAACGAGAACGAAGTCAGGACAAATGCGAAAATATATTAGATTGCATAAAAATTTTCTCTAAAAAAACATATTTTCATAGCATTCAGTCAAATGGTGTCAAAGTCCTCTAACTTCGAATAGATCTACATTCATTTTTATATAGGTACTATGATGAGCTGCGCGGTATTCATACACGTTAAACATTATCCTTAAGCTATGTCGCATTCATAATTGTGTTGTAACTCATAATATAACGAACATTAATTCATTTAGTGTTTTTGTAGGTATATAGTCGTTGGGTAGGTATGCTAGTTTATAGCCTCTTAATCCTCTAACATAAAATTATCTGTAAGTGAAAATATTTCTGTTGTCGCTGAATGCTAAAAGTACTGAACGGATTGTGATAAAACTTGGCACTCAAATAAAAAATCTATGCTTATAATAAAATACAGCTTTATTACCGAAGGTCAGTATAACTTTGGAATAACCAAAGATTTTTTTTTTTATCAATTAAACAATTATTTATTATTGACCTCCTGCATACAAATTTAGCTTCTTTATAACGATGTACCATTATCGAAATTCGAGAATTGCGAGACGAAAAATAAGTTCAAAAAGCAATTGATGACGTCCGTCTTCTCGTTTTAAGCTAGTGAAAAGATAAAGATTCACTACGACAGACTCACACGACAATCAAAATTTGATAAAGGCAAGATCTTTGCTAATCAGTCACCTCAAGGTTCTTTTAGGGTAACGCTAAGAGAATAAGGACGATCGTAAGGCTATCAATTTAAAAATTACTTTAACTTTCAAATAATGTTCAAACTGATCTCAAAGTCAAGGTGATCAATGTTGTTGGTCTCGAAATTTTGTCAAACATTTGTTCATTCTTAAATTCTTTAATGTTTGATGACAACACTGTTTTGACAATTTACCTTAATTTGAATTTTTAAAGATCACTCTTAAATACCATTTTCGGACATGCACTTTACCGCTCTATCGATCACCGGTGTGAAAAATGGGGATTGCCATTAATAAAAAACAAATTGACTTTGAAGGTCACCATTGCATTCCTCGTCGAAAGTTACTTAAGAAATGACCTTGACCTTTTTCATAAATAGTTTACCTAAGAAAATATACAGCCATCCCGGGACTTAATTAACCCCCAGTATATACCTGAATGTGAGCTCTGACAAGTGATTTTTCTTTGACGATGAATTTTTAGTTGATCGCACTTCCAAATATACTGATTCACAAGTGCCATCTACTTAAAATTTCAAAAGTGGTTCTGTAGTGCATTTATTTGTTCTTAATGTTACTGAATATACACCTGTTTTTCTAAGTGGATACTTTTCATCACATCTCTATCCTCGATCCCTGACATACAGTAAGATTATGTAAAAATTTAGATACCATTATCGATAAATATTCATTCTTGAAATTCATTTATTATGTATACTAAAAGTCTAGAAATGAATTGTTAGAACAAGTAACAAGGCATATTATAATATTTGGATTAGGGGGAAGTAAGACAATGCAATACAATATTATTTTTTTATTGCAGGAGCTTCTCAAAAAGTATCAAGTACAAGTTCACCAAGTCAAAATAATGATAACATCAAGAATCATTTTTCGGTTCAATATATTAATGTTACTAGTCTTTACATATCACATTTTGTTCAAATAGAAGGTGGTTAAGCCCTCATCAAAAAAAAATTAACAATATAATAATTCTTAATGTTTTCACTCAGCCCACACCTGGCCCTCACGAGATCAGCAAAATAAGTAACTTAACAAACTATAGTCAAACATTACCACTAAAAACTGCTTAAATCTACTTTTGTAGTTTAACAATATGCCTTAGTCTAATGGCAGTTAATTATTTGAAAAACCCGATATACAAAAATAAAAAATATGTGTGCTTAAAAAAAAATATGTGGAACACATTTCTAGCTGCACTGAGCAAACAACTGAAGAATGCTGTTTTAATATTTACATATTATTGAACTATTTAGCAGTTTATAAATTTTATTCAAGATCTTTTTCATAGCCAAAGAGGTATATTTACATTGAAATTTTTAAAATTACATGAAAAAAGTGAATTATAGTATAACAAAGTAATATTTCTGCAACCAGCTATACTTAGTGAGACATAGAATTAACTTGAGGTAATTTGATCAATCCAGATCTACCAGGTGTCTTGAATGTACCGTTTTGAACAAACTGGTGTTGAGCATAGCTCACGTACGAATGATGAGCGGCAAGACGCGGTTGAGGGATGTGAACATGGCTATCGTATCTCATTTGTGGATACACAGGCGAATTAGGAGAACCGAAGTTTTGAGGATTTTGAGACAATGTGCTAAAACTGTTAACATTACAATTATGAAAACGATCTAACAGAACATTCTGACCATCAGGTTCACCACAAACAGACTCTTCTCTAGAAGGAGGTTGGGAAAACACATTGCGTTGATTTAAGCTCGATGTTTGAGACTCAAACCCCGAACTTTGACTTGACGAACGACTCCCATTTATGTTAAAAATTTGCCTATTCCCCTCACCACCCCAATACCCTCCTGCTACCCATGACGTTCCATGACCAAGTTTACTAGGAGATATTAAAGGTCTGCGCTGGCTAAGGGGCATAACTGTTGGTGCTACAAAACTAGGTGTTGCATTAAACTTGCGTAGTGAAAATACAGAATTTGTATTTACAGTTTTCTTTTTAGGGCTACCTATACTCAAACAACTGATGCTCTCATCCAAATCTGAATCAGAGTCATCTTTGACAAGTTTCTGATATTTATTGAACGCTGGCTTCCTAAATATATTATCATTTACATTGTTAATTTTATTCAGATTTTTAGTCACACAGAATGTTGATGTATTTTTCGGTTTTGTCCACAAGTTCTCTGAACTACGTGGTGTAAATGATCTACCATTAATTATGCTATTATTCAATGGATAAACTGTTTCATTAGATGAATCAGAAAAATTGTGTACTCCGAATTTACTGAGGGAAACATCATCATCTGTTTCTTCACTAGATCCATCATCAGCCAGTGGAAGTGAACCATTAGCTCCATTGACCAGGTTTTTCATTCTTTTTGGTGATTTGCTGGATGACATCACAGACACAGATGTCTTTTCCTTCATAGTGACATAAATTATAAATATTGTAGCAGTGCAGAGAAGCTGAAACATTAAATTATTATTTTTTTTTCTATTATGTGGATTAATGTAATATGGTTGCATTATATGCCCTTTAGGGCTTTGATGATTGAAATTAATAGAAAATAATTTATTCAAGTGTTTGCTTCCTTACCTTAACAGTAGTGGTGACAATTTCAGAAATTGTCAGACTTTGTTGTCCGAGCATTATGGTAACAAATATTACCCACAAGATTTCAGTGGTAAAGGCATAATTCAAATTGACTTCAAAAACATGTCTGCAAATTTGTACAATACATCCAATGAGAGCAAGGATCATTTGAATCATATCATTTGTTACACCATGACCTTCAAAATATTTTGTATAAACATTTAAAGAGATGCCATAGTCTTTGAAAATTATATTAGCATATTCTTCTAATTGGGGAAATGTCCAAAACGCCTTCATTTTCAATATAGACAGTACTCGCTCTGCTAGTGAATTCATTAATTCCTTTCCCTGCCATAGTATGTGTATCTTATCATATTTAATTACGTGCTTGTAAAAGTCTACACAGATTAACATCATTAGAGTTCCTGTGACAAGAACTATACTCGTGTACAAAATATTTCTTGTTTTGTGATTGCTTCTTTCTTCATTTCTACATAGATCTGGTGTCCTAGACTGCAGTAGTTTAGAACCAAGGAATGTTTCTTTTTCTTTACACAGTTTTCTTTCTACCACTTTTTTGCACGGGTTACATAATTTATATGCTTTTTCTAATTGAACCCTGAAAAACAATTTATATAATTATTAATATCAAAGCAGATATGCACATGTTAATACAAGCATTAAAATATTTGAGTTTAAATAATTTTATGCTAACAAAATTGGTTAATACTGTCCACATTTTTTCATGCAATATAAAAAATGCTCATTTTCTACAAAAGCATCACTTCTCAATTGATATTAAATAATAATGATTATTATGAATCGAAATTAATCCTAATCATAAGTCATAAAATTGGATAAACTACAACTTCTACAGTCATAGAATAATTGCCATAATACAATTTTTAGTTCTTAATATTCTGCGAAATGGGAGTGAGTTTATGTTATTATTATATAACATTATTATGTACTTGTTTCTGACAATAGCATCCAATAATATTTCAACGAGTATGGCATTCTTACTATTGTTGACAGCTTGGGAAACCAAATAGAAAATCGAAATCAATATCTTATGATCTAGTTGAATTAAGGATGCAACCACAAGAAAAAGTTAGCTACGGTATCTAAATAAAAAAAATATTTTATCATACAAATATCAAAGGAATTCATTTAACAACTGTAAATATATATAATAGTACATTTGTTATATAATTAAAACTTACATTCTTACATAGAGAAAAATAGATAATGAATTTATCAGGTGATAAAGTATTGATATTTCAAGAACAGCAAATGGTTGATTGATTTCCTTCGCTGATTTTTATATTATTTATTTTTATAACCTAATTAAATAAATCAGTCAACCAAAGTTTTTTTTTCATAATAGAAGCCCCAGCCACTTGTAAATTATATTGAAACTAATCATAAAAAAGTTTTCTAAAACCACTGATAATTTTAAAAATAAAAAACTGTAAATTTAAGTCTAATAAAAGCTTTCTCATTAAATGAGTAAGCTTTTATTAGACTTAAATTTACAGTTTTTTAATAATTTCACTTATTCTTGTTATAAATTTTATAACAAGAATAAGTGAAATCTATTAAAAGAAAAGTATTGATTTTGTGTCCATTCAAAATTATTGGAAAAAAAGTACATATAGTACAATATATGAAACTATGCCGCTCTGAATTTCCTATGAGTGTTGCAAATCGCAGGTTCAATGCTCTCCTACCCTTCCTTCTTCTCCCCTGCGTTCCTATTGCTATGCATTGTTCTGTAGTTATAATTATGTTCTACATAACAAACTCATCTTCACAGCAATGAGAAATTTATTGAGGGTTTAAAATTGTACTTTCATCTTTTTTTATAACTTTACAATACTTTTATTGTCTTGGTGAATTTCTAGCATATTAACATTTTATTTTACATACTCAATTTTATAACTAAATTTGTGTTGTCAAATTATTAGTAAATAATCATGGCAATACTACCAGTTAAATCATTAATATTTGTTGCAAATACAATTAAGCCTCTTCAAGTCGAACCTCAATAAGATAAAAACCTCCAAAACTCCAAAAAGTTGTATTCCCTTCAAATCCCAAAACCTCTATTATTCGAAATCGAGCCATTTCGGTACATATTTTTTCTCTATAACTCGAAAAAATAAATTGGATCTTTATATCTTGAACAATGTTTTATTTTACAACCTTTACAACTCGAAATTTGTTACCTCCATAGCTAAAAGAAAATAAGTTACTGACTTTAAGAATTTGTGGACAATGTACACCATTATTTGTTAGAAAACAATTGAGGAGTATACACTAAATAGGATTACCAAATCTAAGATATGATAAAGGAATTTATGTCTGAAGTTACATGTGCTTGCTTGTTTGCTTGGTGTCAGGTGTTTCAATTTGGGTACTTATCGTAATTATTAATTTAATTTGAATTTTAGTAAAGCAAGTCATTTGTTGTCAATTGAAATATTGTTTGTTTCTACCACTAAAGGAGACTAATGATTTAGATAACATAGAAGACTTATAAGTAAGTAATATAACATGCGCTCCATGAGTTTCCATTGAAGTGACAAAAACAGCATCGAATACTTTACAAAATGTTATAGTGCAAACCAGCAACTCAGAAGAACTAGAATTTTCTACTCTTTATACCTAAAACAATGGTACAGATAGAGAACAATGGAATTATCTAAATAAAAAAAAATACTGACTTTTTAAATATGTATGCACCTACATGTATCTTATTATTTTAAAAATGCTTTGAAATAATGTTGCGTTTATAAAATATATATATTTACCTCTGTAACTAAAATTTTTATTAATATCACCTCTCTAACTCAAAATTAGTTACAATAAATTTATTTTAACCTCTACAAGTCGAATCAAAATCCAATTAAGTTGAAAACTCTGCATCTCAAATTTTTTGGCATCTCCGTCTATGTTTGACTTAAAGAGGTTTGGCTGTACAAAATAATTTTCACAAACATTCATTTTTAGACAAGCATTTACTTTTGCATTTGATAATATAACAAGTCCATTTTAAATATAAAAAATATATATATCTCATTGATCAATATTTTTTTTCATTTCAGCCAGTGCATATTCACTGCTAGATATAGTACTACCCCAGATTTTGATGACACATGATCTTATGTAATTTGACACCAATGATGACTCTCAAAGAATATCAGTTCAACAGATTATCTCACAACACATCATAGCAGAGCAGGGAAACCCCTCCTGAGTTTGCTTACGCTGCAACGTTAAGTTCATAGTATCACTGGAGATTTTTTAGTTTTATTAGATTTACAAATAGTATGACCAGCCTATTTCCATTTAAACTTGCTGATTTGTGACTCATGTTAGTTACTCTCTTGCGAATTCTGCATTTTTTATTTTATTACTCAGAGAAACCTTTTGAGTACAGCTCAATCCATCACATGAGTGAGGCAAATTTTTTTATAAAAGAATAAGAAGGCAATAATGACTCTTACAAAAATAATGGTAAGCAATCAATGGGACATGAAAATTTAACTTAAGCATATTTTTTACTGAAAATATTGGTTTCATTTTCTTGAACTATAAATTATCTCTCCACAAAATTAAAATTTTAAGAAAAAATTCTAGAAATAAAATGATATACAAACAAATATCTATTTCAAGAATCACCATAATGGATTGCATTGTAATTTTTTTTTTCTCTAAAATTTCCTTTAAATAGCTCTATGACATACTCTCTCTTTATTGACTAATTAAAAATAGATTTTGAACAATACTATAAAGTACTAGTTCAATTTAAGAATTAAATATAAAATATAATGATACTTGGTTAATTATATGACTCATATAATAGTAATAATCAATTATCTAAATAATCAATAAACTGATTAGTATTTGATTGTATTTTTGGACATTCACTAAATTTGAAACAGAATTTTTTCAATTTATTCACTAAATAAAATAATATATTTCTAGTACAGAATAAGTAATTACTATAATGAAGTCTGTGGGTACTACAATTGCTTCTTATGAGGCTAATATTAAATTTAGATTAAAAAATAATCAATATTTTAACAATTACTAAAATAAAAATTCTTAAAAATTGTAAAAACCTTTTGAAATCTAACAAAAAATATTTAAAAAAAAACACACAAAAGTGGCCATTTGTTATAACTATAATTTTATTTATAAATAAGGGATTTAACTTACTTTGACCAATATTGTAATATTCTAAAAAAAGTATAAAACAGAAAAAAGAAAAAAGTTATTAAAATATTTTGTTTTTATTTCAACTTCCTTTTTCGAGTCTCAATTATATTTAATTTATTTCATTAATAATGTGGTAATCCATAAATATCAATGGATTACTACATCAAGAACATTCTTCATACTGAATATAAATACAAATATTAAAACTTATACCTGTATGCCTCCACTTCTTCATCATAATTTTTCTCATTCATAGGTACAAAATTGGCCAACTGAGTAACTTTCAATTGTTGGTTTATGTTGCACATTTTACACAGACCATTTCTAGGAGAACTTTTTCCTAAAATATTTTTTGCCTCAGTTTTGATTCCACCACTAGCTACTATAGGTTTATTGTAATCACCATCCTAAAATAAAAAAATCATGTTTATAAATATAACCAAAAAATTTGTCTTCTTTTGTCATAGTGGCTTACTATGACAAAAGGAGACATGCTCCTTTTTCATGAACATGACACTAATAATCTATGTTTCTGAAATGTAAGTTCAGTTAAGCTTAAGTTCGTTTGCACAATTTCTCTAGGTACTTCATAATGAAATAGTTTTTGGTGCTTAATTCTTTCTGAAATTTATTGTTATAATAATTGGATTTAATTACCTTAGTGAAACCATTATACTGATCACAGTAAGGGCAAGTCCAACAATTGCGTTGAGGTAATTTGATCCATAGATTCTTGTTACAGAACCAACAATTAACGCGATAAGGGAAAATCGATCTGTAATAATATACTTAATAATAAAATATCAGAGTGTAAATGAGGCGGGAAATCTCCATAACCTATATATAAAAACTTACCTTAACTTACGACAAATATTAAATAACACTATGCTACACAGCACTGCTGTAAATGCTATCAGGACAGATTCAATTTTAATCCCTATTTTCATTTTTACCCGTATACCGTTTAATGTTATCAGAAAACCATATTCTAATAAAATAATTTATCTAACCTAAGCCACCCACGAAGTCTTGTGGTAAACCACAGAACAAAAGACACAGATTGAAAATTGTAAAAGCTGTGTTTACAAAAATAAATTTCTTGATTAGAACAACACTCGAAAAATGACAACAAAGTATTTATTTCTGAGCAGAAACAAAAATGGATGTTGATCTGTTTTGCGTCACATATTAAGTATAGTTTTAACATGGCGAGAATGCCAATGATCAATGAATAATTTGATTTTAATTAGTAAGAATGGAGCCGTCGAGCCGCCACATACATAAACATATTTAAAATCGTAAAAAAATACGTAGTTAGTAAATAAATATCTTTATCGAATGTATGTGATATGTAAAATATATATGAGTAAGTGATTTTGATTTATTACTGAATGTAAAAAAATAATATACCTAATTCTATATTTATGACAATAAATATCCCATCATGGCTTTTATTTATAAAAACAATATGACTTTTTGAAGTTCAAAAAAAATTAGAAAACCCCTACGTCCGCCACGTATGCAATTAAATAGATATGAAATTTATCAGCATCCAAACCACAAAATTAGTTTGTTTTGGTTGTTTCCATACCCTTATGTTACATATTAATATCATTATGCTTTGTGGCCATGCTGTAGATATTCATAGATTTTTCGTGCTCTGAAAGCGGTACTTTAGAGCGTTTATAAGCTGAGAATTTTATATTTCTTAAGAGCAATCACGTTAATTTAGAGTTAATCATAATTCTGGCATCTCACCAGTATATGAAATTATATAAGCCTGCGACAGAATAACGGGACATATACACTGGCTGGTTTGATATCTATATAAAGTGAGGCAGTAATGAATAGTATCACTGTGGCTATACAAATTATTCATGGATAGTTTTTTGCACGACTTGAAAGAAATGATTGTGGACAAAAAACGAATGAGCTATATGTCAGTTCCTTTGGTTGAAAAACCATTTAAAAAAGGACATGGAATGCAAAATTAATTTTTAAAGTGACTTTCTGTTATATGTCAGTTTAAAAGGAATTGGTGAAAGAGGCTCTAAATAAGTCTTGCGCCGTTAGCATGCAAGTTGTATGCCATGATTTCTAAAATGTATCATTTTGTTAAGAAAGACAATACAAAAACCAATGCTAGCAAGGTTAAAGTTTGAAAGAGGCGAAAGCATGACTGAATGTAATATATAAATGGGAAGTGAGAGAAAGTTAAACCTCGGAGGAAAAATGCATACATAAGTTTATCTACTTAAGGATTTCTTTTACAAGTAACACTAACTAAGACAGATATATTTAAATGAGAATAGTAAACACCCGAAACCTTTTAGTTTGAATGAGACGATTAGTAAATGTTGGTAAAGCAAGAGAGTTTGCAAAGACATTAGCTCTAAGGACTTTACTCACTTTCCTGGAAAAGAAAAAAATAATCATGAGAGATAAGTTTTAATATATGTCAGTAAAATTTTATAAATTGTAAAAGAAATATTAAAAGTAACGATGAAATATTCTTACATGTTAGTCAACTACACAAATTTAACCACTTTGTTTAAGGGACTCTATGTTCGCATATATTCAATGAAGTTGCTGTAGATGTACTTGAGCAATAGTGATTTTTTTTCTCTATAAACAGGATATATTTAATTTTAATCATAATGTTTTTTCTATAAATGTGATTATGTACTGCAAATTGGTGTACATTAATATTAATGTTTGTCTATAATAGAATACGTACCAAGATATACTGATGAATTAACTTTTAATTTTCTTTATGCGAGCGTGTATGCAGATTTTTTTTTTTGTTTCCCTCTTGCGGCGAGGAGGAGGTAAAAAATGTCTATCCTGCACACCCTCGCGCCCGTACGCGTGGGTAGTGTGGGGCTGAAACCCACTAAAAAATTCCTCCTGAAAGTGAAGTAATTGGGTCGGCTATGTTATTCAGTCGGTCGAGACGAGTCGATGACAAGTCAGACGACTTTGATAGCTTCACCGAGTGCGGCCGGACGGCACATGCGAGTGCCGACGGCGCGTGACATGCGCTATGGACGACGCCTGAAGGAAGTCGCCTCTGCATAGGATGTCGCAGGAAACCGTCACGGGTCGGTTCCCTTCCCTCCTGTCCGGCCGGAGGCGGTTAGCGGCGGCCGGGTGGAGTAAGGGAGCTTAGGTCGATGACCTGACTAACGGATAGACCTACTCTAAGTCAGTTATGCGTGTCGTTGACGTCATTAAGGCTTTCAACTGCCGCTGTAAGAGCGTCCGGTGGATCGGTAAGTACGTTCCGTGGCCTACGAATAAGGTGGGTGGGATGCGGCGGTTGATGGTCAACCGCCGCGCGAAGGAGCGCATTGGGACGAGAACCCGCGATGTCGAAGAATTACTCCGATGCGTCCTTCATATACTTAGAGATAGTGGGGAGTTCTAAGTCCCTATGGAGAATTGAATTACGAACACACCAATGTGCATCCGTTGTGGCTCTACAGAGTTTATTCTGTATTACCTGTCGTCTATGTAGTGTTTTCGGAGCGGCGTGAGCGAAGACGGGAGACGCGTATGTCATCACCGTCCTAATGCACATTTTGTATATGGTAGGTTTATTACGTCTAGATAGTTTACTTTTTCTACCGAGCATGGCCCCGAGCCTTGCTTTGTAGAAAAGTGCAGTATTTCTAACACGCTCGATATGATCTCGGAAGTGTAGATTTTTATCGTCACGCTCGATTCGCTCCTAAGTATTTGTAGTTCCGTTGCCACGGAATGTTCGCGTGTATGTAGATTTTGTCTGATTCCTTCGATGCAGTACAAATAAATCCCGCCGACATTGACAATGGTCCATGGTGACTAATAATAAAAGTGCTGCAAAGGACTTTTGCCTGTAGTCAAAAATCCGAAAGTCAACATTCCGAAAAGCGTACACTAATACCACATCCAAATATTCATTAGCATTAAATAAATTGATCAAGATCTTTGGGTAGAGAGATTTTTCATTAGCGAAGTACACAGCCGTTCCTTACATCGGTTTAGGTCGCACTAAACACTGAATGAATGGGCTGTGAGGAGCAAGTCGGAAAGAAATTTGCGGAGAGGGTAGTGCGGTCACATATCTTTGACAATGAAGATGAGTAATGCCGCACAAAGAAATAAATATACAGGACAGTTCATTCATAATTAATAAAAGTTATTTATTTTTTTGTTTATATATGTTTTAGTGTTATTTATGTTATCCTTATTACAATTGGAATATGATCTCTATAACGGAAAAAAAGTAACGGTGAGTTCTTTATTGACATACTGTATAATTCATTCTACTCTATGATAATATGTTCAGTTAATTGTGCGCATGCCCATTTAATCGCTTGTATTTTGTTTGTCCAGCAGAAGTCTTTTCTATTAGTATAAGTACTTCTCTATGAGACAAATTAAGAAGCCAAGTTCACTTTTATTGACTGGGTGGAAAAACCAATTTACCTGAATATTTAGTACATTTTCCATATTTAGAAGTCCATTTTCCACCTACCGAATAGATTTTAATTAAGTTTTAACCAGTGTTTAATACATAATATAAACAAAATTCATACAATCTTTTATTTGCAACGTATTCCGGTTTTTTATATAGGTAACTGTTAAAACTCGAACATTACAAATAAATGTATGAAGAGGTATGTTTTAGTATCATGTAAAAAAGTAATTATATAATTAATTATAAAAATTAATTATATGACATGTCAATAGTTATTTATGGTTTTTATAGTTTTATTGTATTGTAATTAGTAATGTAGATGTTTTCGAAGTACACATACACGAAATATTCCAGTAGTAGTTATTATTTTTGCACTTATTTGTCAAACTACAATCATTATTTAACCATCCAAATTATAAAAATAGTTATGAAGTAACGCTCTCTTGCCTAATCAATCATCTACATTTTTAAAGATCTTAAGTTTTTTGAAATAATCTTAAAATATTATGAAGTCTTTAAGGACTCGAATCCTAAAACTCAGAAATAATTAAAACTTGGAATGTCATATATCATTACATGTGTTCAAATGTGTTTGTATACCTAAATATATTTAAAGTGAATAAACTTTTTTATTTTCACATAAAGTTATACATGTTATTATAAGTTGTACGATATTTATAAGAATTCATCCTCATTTTGATAATTAAGGGTACCATTGACCATGTCTGCAACAATCGATATCTTGTTTCTCTGTAATTTTGATGTAAAATACATTGAAAAAGGTAATTCTGATTTCATATTATTGTTTTTTATATTGCGCTGTATACCTTGTTTTTAAATTAAATCATTGGTTGTTATCGTTTAGTGAAAGTCAAATATTTCAAATTTTAAATTTATTCAAAACTTGATAAAAAATCATTACGCGTATGCTTGAGTAGAATTTGTTGTATATTTATTTTATATAATCTGCAACGGTACATGTTAAATTAAAAATAAATTCTAGTTGGTGTTGGAGATTTCTGAGAAAATGCCAATTCTGTATAACGAAATGAAATTATAATGAAAATGTAATATCACGATTATTTTTATTCAAATTTATGGAAATAAAAACATGTTGTTTAACTTTAATAAATACATATTATAATTTTAACAAATATTTGTGAGTCTGACATAAACAAATCAATGAGCCTTAAACATTAATCTCAGTTAATAGTAGATTAATGAAATATACAAAAAGGAGATAATTTAGTTGAAGCATATTTCTAATATCTTTTTCTTAAGTGGCAGTACAATTTATATTTATAATATTAGAAAGGATATACTAAACATGCCCATTATTCTTTATTGCTTTGTGTGCATTAAAAACAATAACAAAAATAGTCTTTTATGTTTCCTTTTATATAGGTTTCAATTATGTGTTAGTGATATTGAAAGAATAAATTTCTTTTTTTTAGATACAACTGCAAGCTATAAATTGTGGCTTGGAGATTGGTGCAGCAAAAACGTTGATATGGTGAAAGAGATTTTAGCTACTAATCTTAAGACCGATGAACTTACTAAGGTCTTAAAAAAATACTTCCATTCAAATAATGAAGAGATACTCATTATTGCAATAGGGGCATTTTTAACTTTTTGCAATCAAAATTGGAACCCTTCAGGAAATGATTTAAATCTACATGAATATTTTCATGTTGATTGGCCAAATACAATAAATGCTCTAATTGAACTTCAGTATGATTCTGAAGAAATATGTGCTAATATTATTCATCCAGAATTGTTATTATTTTCATCTAGGATTGTGGCTATTTTATGTACATTTGATCAAAGTTTGGTAATTTATTGTTATCTTTTGAGGAAAAACTTGATATTACTTGCATAATACTTTATTGCTAAATATTTATTTTATTTTATTTCAGCTTCATCTTTGGTGGAGTTTCAGATGTAAAATAATTCATCAAAAGATTTTAGAGGATACAAGTGCAACTTTATACTCTGAGATTAATCTTATAATGGCGAAACTCTGTAATCAAGCATATAGTCTAGAACCTAGAATCAGAGTACTGTTGCATGCAGAGCTATGTCAAGCTGCATTGTTATATGAGAGAGTTCAAGAAGCTGAGGAACATTTATTGAAAGCTATGAATTTGGCTGGTCTTAAATTAGAACTCACAGGTTTTGCATTTTTTATTGTAATTGTTAAAAGCAACAAATTGGAAGGTGTAATGAATGTCTAAACGAATATCTTATTGTGTCTATGTACAGAGTCAAATCAAAGTTGTTTATTAAACATTAAGCGTGAAATTTATAGTGATCTAAGCTGTATCTAAAATTAAAAAGTATCTTAAAATCTAACTTCAATTACATTATTGTTTATTTGGATGCAAAGCTAGTTATTTTAAATCAAAATTATTCTTAGCCATAGTTATTATATTGGTGATCTAGGCATTGGTATAAGGCGATACCATTATCTATATCAATTTATATGAAATTTCAATTCATTTCCATAGACTAATATAAGCATAATTTAGACAGTCATTGTGTGATTTCATTTTTCATTAAAAATGACCTAAAATGTTAGTGTTGTTAGAAAAATTTCTATTTCATGAACATATCAATTAAGAACATAAAAAATGCCTGAATTTTATATTCATGGGCAGGGATATGTAGCCAAAATTAATTTTATTTATATGATGAAAAGAAATTTGTAAATAGATTGTTTGGTAAAGTATCACCTATACCTTCAAAAACAATACTGATATATTCATTTTAAGTGAAAACAAATTGTATTAAAAAAAAGAAACTATTGTATTGATGAGAATGAGATGAAAAGAGAAGCTAATTTCGTAGGAGCTTCCAGACAGTATTATATGAAATATTGATAGTGAAACTTCAGCAGGCAAAACAATCTCTTAGAGGCTAGTGCTTTAGCTTATTTTTGTTCCCTTTTGGTTTTGCTTTTGAAACATCGTAAATCGAAAAGTACAATCTTAAATCTGCCTTTGTTTGAAATGTAAGCCCATGTATTATATTACAAAAAGTATTTTTAGTTCTTTTCATTAAATCAATTTTCAATATATTTTAGGTGTATTGGGAAAACGTACTAAGTTCCAAACCGAGTGTGTTCCACAGTTAGCACTCTCTGCTCATTTAGAAACTGAAAATTTATCACTATCAGCAACAGAGACTCATGGTTCTACACAATTGCCTACAAATGTAACATTGGAAGATGATGTGAGGTTAAGCCAAATACAGTACACTGAGAAAATACCACAAGCAGATTTGCCTAGTTTAGAGCAAACTTTATGCCTATGTAATTTGTAAGTATTTTTACATTTCATTTCTTATTTACATATGAAAATGTGTGTCCAATTATAAGAGGATATTTTATAAGTATTATTCCATATTTTATAAGTGAAAAGTTGCAGTAAAATCTCTTTGGTTGTGCTGTTTGTATCTGACTAGTTTTGATACCATAAATAGATAACAGTTAAAAAAAGAGAAAAATAAAAGTAAAAATAGTGTCCTGTCATTTTTCTATTGTTTTCCTGTTCACCAAAATGAGTGTATCTAATGTAGAAATTCTTGAAAACTTTTGAAATTTTATTACAAAAAAGGTAAATATTCAAAAACAAATTAATATGCACTTAAAAGTAAAAAAATAATTGCGTATTCTTCTACAACTTAATAATCAACTTACTTTTTCTACTCATCAATATGTAGGTACGATCTATATGTTTACCACACAAAAAGGTAGATAGGTACCTATCCACTTCAAATTTAACTCCACACATACCTATGAAAAATATTAGACTACTTATTACTATTTGATAGAGACTGTTCATTAACCTAATAACAATCACAAATTGCAATTTTGCATCTATGTGAGAAAGGCTTAGAATTAAATGTTTTGAAATTGTTTATAATTTTAAAACACAAAGATAGGGAATAAAATGCTTAATGACTATTTACAAATCGGTATTATTGGATGCTTGCCTCTCAAAATTTGGGCAATGATTTGGTGATGGTTATTCTATGATAACCAATAAGCATGTCTATTAGTGACTGCCTATGGCTGTTGATGGAGGGGCTTCTGTCACCTTTGATGTACCATTCACTGTATGACTGTGTCTGAAGCGAGTTTATTGGGAACGCATCTGTTAGTAGCTTTAACACTGTGAGGCCCTGATGGATGTGACAGTCTGCATTTTTCTAAAGATGTGCCTAATTGACATGAAATATTCGTAAAAATTGTATTGAATTAATTGGCAGTTAAAATAAATAGAAAATTAACACTTGCTTAGGTGTTCAATGTCTATCAATCTTCTCAAATCGATATTCAATTCGTTGCATGAGGATTTATAGTGGAAAAACAGATTCGAGGGTCAGCAGTGCATTGCATGCTGTTTGTTGCTGGATATCATAGGCAAGCGTCTAAGAAGGATATGAGAATAAAATTTCAGAGAATATGTTTTACTTTATTATGTAGATACAATACAATAATATTTTTTCTTGTCCTCCTTTACTTGAATTCCTTTAAATCTTACTTAAAATATATATTTGAATTTAGAATAAGTAACCATTACTGGGTACCTCTATCATCATGAAATAGGTACATTGATAAGTACTCACGAGGTCTTTGTTGAGGACAAAATATTAATATATTTTGTAAAATAAGCAATTAAAGGATACATTATTTTCAGACTATATTTACAAAAAGCTCAACCCAAAGACAATCTTTTGCATGAAGAATTACTTCCATACATTGAAACTGTATTGGCCCAAAAAAGTGGACCATGGTCGACACGTGTAGCAATCTTACTTCAAAGATGTAAACTAGAAGCTAAAAACAAGAGAACAGTAGAAAGGGCCATGATGCAATGTGAAGAAATTGTCAATGACAAAAATAAAGATTTACCAGTAAACAGGTATTAGTATGGGCTAAATTTTAATTTTTCCAGTTCCAATTAAATTGAGTTGGAATATGATAAATAGGTTGTCATTTAATGTTTTATATTCAGTAGTGGGACATTTCTATATTATTTTTAATATTTTTCTGTAATTTTATTGCTCTTCGGTTTATAAATTTTGAATATATTTATACCAGGTTGTCATATTTATGGGCGAGTGGGCTGTCACCAGTGTGGTGCTGGAGAGAGCAACTTGCAGATTTATATTGCAGTATGGGACTAGTAAAAGCTGCATTGGATATTTACTTGAAACTGCAACTGTGGGAGGATGTTATATTATGTTACACACTTCTTCAGTTGAGGCATAAGGTTGTTAACTTATTATTATAAAAAAAATGTTTGACAGCTTTAGTGTTCATGTTGGACCCTGCAATTCAATGGATGTGGAAAATCATATTTGTGGAGAAGTACATATGTTTATAGAGACAAAATTTATTTAAAAAAAAAAAAATAATCTGTAGTTTATACTAGGTAACTGCTCTAACATTGAGTTCAATTCAAGGCGCGGAATTTTATTAACATAATTTTCTCATATAATTAAGTAATAAACTGTTTTTATGATCAAAATTTAAATTATTTATATCAGTTTAACTTCCAATCAGTTAATTTTTAAAAATGTCTTAATGTTGTAACGTTCAACAATTTTAAATATCTAGTCTTAACAAGTAGAAGTAATCTTACTTGCTGGGCTGGATATTTTTTCAATTGCTTCTAAAACATATACATATTACAATAATGTAATAATGTTTGCAATGTTGATAACTATACACTTTTTTTTCTATGTGGTAATAGAGGCTGATTTGTTATTTCAGGCTGCTGAAGTAATAAAACAGCAACTAGAAATTAAGCCAACTGTAAAGTTGTACTGCTATTTGGGAGATGCTACAGGTAGTTACATAATTTTTACAAAGCAATACAATAACTATCAACTTGGTTTCTGTTAGTTGGATTAACATTTTGGTAAACCAGTGAGTCAATTAAGATGTACATTTAATTTTAATAATCAATTCCGAATGCGAAATCTAAACCATTTTTCAGTTAATCATAATTATCTAAATAAATTTTCAGATGATGTTTCGTGTTATATAAGAGCTTGGGAGCTTTCTGACCATAAAAGTAGCCGAGCACAAAGGCATTGGGGCTCCTATTTGTTCAATATAAAAAGATATGAAGAATGTATTCCTCATTTTGAGAAGTCTCTCGAGATCAACTCCTTGCAAGAATCTGTATGGCTCAGATTAGGGTTAGAAATTTGTTTTTGTATTTTTTCAATTAGTTAGTTTAAAATTATTAACTATGTTCTTTGTTATAATATTGCACTATAATAAAATATTTTTAATTGCCAGGACACTTGTCAAGTGTCCTGGCAATTCCTATAAAATATTGTAATTTTAATTTTACATTTCTACATTTTTATTGAACCTACTATCCATCACATTCGCTTTTGAATCTCAGATATGCAGCTTTGGTCACAGAACAGTGGGAGAAGTCTGGAAATGCATATAGACGTTACACATATCTGCAACCCAACTCTTTTGAAGCATGGAATAATTTAGCTAAAGTTTATGTCAAACAGGGCCATAAACATAGAGCATACAAAACTCTTATGGAAGCTATCAAATACAATTATGACAATTGGAAGGTGTGTATTTATAATTGCTTGTGGTCAAACTGGTGCATAAGAAGTCATACAAATCAAACCCAATATATCAATTTACAGTGGTTAAGTCATAAAATTAAGTCATTACTCTAAAAAGGTTAACTATTTTTTATGTTTAGCTATACACTATGTATTGTATGTAGCTAAACATTATATATATTAGGTTGGGTAAAAAGTTTATTAGTATTTAATAAGTAAAAAATTGTAGTAAAATCTCTTTGGTTGTGAATCTAATCTAAATGAGTGAATCTAACATAGAAATTCCATATATTTTCAAGTTATATATAAAAATAAAAGTAAAAATGTGACACAAGCCACAAAAACGTTTCTGGACCTAATACAGTGTTGGTACAAGTAGCAGAAAACCGGTTCAAGTGTTTTCAGTTCAGTAATTTTGATGTCAAAGATGAACCTTGCACTTGTTCAACTTGTTACAGATAAAGTTGATGTTTTTTTTTTCTTGCGACGAGGAGGAGGTAAAAAATGTCTATCCCGCACACCCTCACGCCCGTACGCGTGGGTAGTGTGGGGCTGAAACCCACTAAAAAATTCCTCCTGAAAGTGAAGTAATTGGGTCGGCTATGTTATTTAGTCGGTCGAGACGAGTCGGATGACAAATCAGACGACTTTGATAGCTTCACCGAGTGCGGCCGGACGGCACATGCGAGTGCCGACGGCGCGTGACATCGCTATGGACGACGCCTGGAGGAAGTCGCCTCTGCATAGGATGTCGCAGGAAACCGTCACGGGTCGGTTCCCTTCCCTCCTGCCCGGCCGGAGGCGGTTAGCGGCGGCCGGGTGGAGTAAGGGAGCTTAGGTCGATGACCTGACTAACGGACGGACCTATTCTCAGTCAGTCATGCGTATCGTTGACGTCATTAAGGCTTTCTACTGCCGCTGTAAGAGCGTCCGGTGGATCATTCAGTACGTTCCGTGGCCTAAGGATAAAATGGGTGGGAGGCGGCGGTTGGTAGTCAACCGCCGCGCCAAGGAGCGCATTGGGACGAGATCCCGCGATGTCGAAGAATTGCTTCGATGCGTCCTTCATATACTTAGAGATAGTGGGGAGTTCTAAGTCCCTATGAAGAATTAAACTACGAACACACCAATGTGCATCCATGGCTGCTCTACAGAATTTATTCTGTATTATCTGTAGCCTATCCAGTGCTTTCGGAGCGGCGTGAGCGAAGACTGGAGACGCGAAAGTTGATGTCATTGTGGAAAAAGTAGAGCAATTAGTTCTTTCGCCAGCTCTTCAGATATCTGAAAAGCTGGCGATTGACCACGAAACAGTTTTGACCCATTTGATAAAAGCTGGATATACAAAAATGCTCAATAATTGGGTCTTATAGGAGTTCACTGAAAGAAATTTAATGAATCATGTGATTATTTGCGATTCTCTATAGAAACGTAATGAAACCGAACCGTTTTTGAAAAAATTAATCACTGGTGATGAAAAGTGGATGATCTACCACAAGAACATGCTAAAAATATCATGGTCAAAAGGAAAGCAAGCTCCCTAGACTATAACGAAACCTGGAATAACTCACAATAATTTGATGATATGTGTATGGTGGAATTGGAACGGTATTATTCATTATGAACTTTTACTGCCTGCCAGAAAAACCATCAATTCCGATCTCTACTGCTAACAGCTGATAAGATTCAAGCAAGAAGTAAAAAATAACGGCCAGAACTGATCAATAGAAAGGGTGTGGTTTTTGACCATGATAATGTCAGACCACACACATGTTTAGCTACTTAGTAAATATTGAGAGAGTTTGGTCGGGAAATGTTAATGCATCAACGATATAGGCCTAACCTTACACTCTCAGATTTTTACCTGTTTTGGTTTTTTCAAAACTTTTTAGGTAGTGTTAGGTTAACATCATGAGAGGACTTTCGAAACAACTTACAATTTTTTGATCAAAAGTCTGAAAATTTCTACAGCAATCGGATTATGTGGCTACCTACAAGGCAACAAGTTCAACAAGTTCTTGGACAAAATGGCATATGTATATTTTAATTAAATGTAAATAAAATATGATGAAAAATTATCTTTAATTTGTATATAAAAATATGAAAAACCTTTTCTCCAACCTTATACAAAGAAATAAAATAAATAATCTGTCAAAAATTTTTGTCCTTTGCTTGGCAAGAATGAGGGCGTGGAGGGCAATGAGAACTGGGTGGGAGAAGAGAAGTGGAGTGAGAAATGAGAGGGAGTAGAAAGAAGAGGTGAGGGGGAGAAGGGAGATGGAGTGATAAGGGGAGAAGATAGAGAGATCGAGATGGAGAAGGGAATGCAAATAGAAAATAGGATCAACTATTGACAATGTGATCAGGATTGGGTTTAGGACTGAAATTTTAATGAAGATCAAAATCTTGATCAAGATTCTAAGACAAAATCAAGGGCAAAAGGTAGTATCATATAATAAATCATGATGAACAGATAAATAGATTTGCTATAACAATGACAACATATTATGTATGTAGCACATCACTGATAGAAATTTACATTGATTAATGTTAAGAAAAAAAAAAGTTATTAAATAGTCTTACATACAAAATTACAACACCATGCTAACAAATGTAAAGTAGGCACATAACAACAGCATTTTGAAGCCCATATCTTCATAGGTAGTCAAGTGTTTCGGTCCACATTGTTTTAAATTCTCTAAGATACCTTAGTGGGGTGAACACCTATAGATGGCCACTACAATATATGGGCAAATACTGTTTCAATAACCCATCATATTAAATTTAAGAATAAGAGTTAATATTTTTATATCTGTCATAAGCATAAAAAAAGGTTTTTATTTAACATTATGCTCCAAAAGCGCCTCTACTAGTACGCATGTAACAAGTTGACCGGTAAACTGTATTTGTCAATGATAATATAAATAAAAATAATGTATGTGTCATATGATTATGTACATATTTCATTAACAATGCTATAAATATAATAATTACTAATAAATAAAAAATATTTAAAAACATTTTGTCCGTCTATTAAAGATTTTGTTCATCTACTGGGAACATGAGCTTTTCTTTAACTTTTCATTTTTTGACTAACTGCTATGTTATACGATTTTTTTTCTCTAGTTAATTAAACATTTTCGCATAACTATAATTCCTTTTTCTTAATAATTCATTTATATTTTATTGCAATACTTTGATTAAAAAACATGAGACTGCTTAACCAACCATTTATTGGTGCATTTACCCTATTTAAGATTTATTCAAGAATTTCACTAAACTTTTGTAGAATAATAACCACTTTAATGTCTAGTTAGGGATATTGTCATTTTTGTATGTTCTTCTACATCCAATTATACATAGCTTTCAATACCTAACAGTTTTTTTTACATTTAATGCTTTTTAGCTTTGGGAAAATGTCATAACAGTAAGTGTGGATGTGGGCCAATTTGATGATGTTGTTCACGGGTGTCACCGTGTGTTGGATTTGCAAAATAAATATTTGGACATTGAAGTGCTATCCATACTAGTCCAAGAAACATTGAAAACCATGAAGGAAAATGGAGACAGGTGCTAATTTTATTCAATTTATCTATCATATGCTAAGAATTTTTAAATAAGCATCCGAAAACTAATATTTTATGTATAGAAAACTGGATTATTAAGTTTGTTTTGTGTATATACATTTTTATTGATTAAATTGAGGCATATCATTGAATTAAATAAGGAATAAATATATCTATTATTAAAAGCAGATACAATCCTTGTGGAGAATTAAGCGAGCTATTAGTGACAATGTGCAATCTCATTGTATTGACTTATTTTCTCTTCTAATTTCCCTTATTTAATATTATTTCTTTACGCAGTTTTATGTGATTTAACATTATATTGTAGTGCAAGCTGATTCATTTCTTAAATATATCAAATTTACTGTACACAAGTTGTAGCAAAATTGTAAATAGAAGTAAATTGAAAAGTTATAGTATAAGAGAAATAAATGAAACTGTAATAATAAATTAATATGAGAAGTAAGGAAAAATAAAACAACATATTTTTGTGACATAGGTCAGCAGTTATATTTAGAACATATGAATATTTATTATATATATATTTATGATTTTCAGTAATGATGTATCAAAACAGGGATTACGAAAATCTGTATTGGAACTTTTTGGGAGAATAACCTCAATTCACAGAAAAGTTCCTGAAATATGGCAGCTTTATGCTGATATTAGTCCACAACCTATTAAAATAGAAAGACTTATGCAAGTTTATAGATCTTATACGCAGGTATACAATTTTTTTTAACATTAAGGTTGAATGATATTTTGTGGTACATAACTTTTAATTTTTATGAAAATTTAGTTTTTAGATTTCTTTCCTTTTATAGCTTTTAAAAGGTCAAAATGGTGCTCTTATAGGACTATTTTGTTGTTTGTCTATCAGTCTGTCCGTCAATCAGATTTTTTTTTCTTAAGAGTGTTTGGAAGTATAAGTTGAAATTATTTTTTCTAATACTGAAAGGGAGGAGCAGGTTTTGTCAAAATAATAAAATATGGCCAATTATTGATTATTGTAAAATTTAACATTGATGATGTAAATAATAAAAAAAGACAAATAATTTAAAATTTAAAGTTGTAACTTCTATTTTTGCTATATATGTTTAATAAATATATTATTATTTTATATACTTAGACCCACTTACGCAAACCAATGTTAACAATTAAGACTGCTGGTGTAATTGGTTCTTAATACAGTGAATACAAAATTAAGTCAGTTATATGTTTCTAGGCTGTTAACTGGCCAGATAATCCAGAAACATGTAAGAAAGTCATACAGTTGGGTCAAAGAATTATACGAGATGTGTCTCGTGGTATTGAAATGAAGGAAATCCCTGAAGCTTCAACTACTCAAATTTTGTCTTCTGTACGATTGATGGTGCGAGCGGTAATTAAAGTTGTACAGAATCGAAATTGGCCAGAAATACAAGCTGACTTGGAAGAGTTACAACAATGTTTTGATTCTTTCATGACAAATGTCAATAATAAATAAAAAAAAAGCAAGTTTAAAAACAATTTTTATTTCAAATGAACTGTAAAATGTTTCCTAAATTCTTATATTTAAAATTTTTTGATTAATCGATTAGATATTGTTTGGTATAATTTACTAAAAAAATATATATTCTTAAAATGACATTAATTTAAATAAGTCAAATAAATATGATTGTATAAGTTGTTTATCAAACAAGTCTGTATGTTTATGATCAACGATTCTTCATTTCTGCCATTTCGTGTTTCAAAAATAGTCTATATAATAGAGAATTGCGAATGCAATATTCCTGAAATTAATTCGCAGAATATAGATCAGATATTAGATTGAGCAGAGCATTATTTTGTATGTCATGTTTACTTTTATCTTTGATGTCTGTCACTGATTAAGTTTGTCTCAATATAAAACAATAATTCGGATTTTTCTTTTCTTGCTTTGATGTCCCACATTTATTTGCAAAATAAATACTCAATACTTTGATTTAAATAAAATACAGGATAATGTCATAAATCTCAGAAGAAAAATACTTACTTTTTGGTACACAAAATACAATAAGGTCTCCTGTAGAGAACAACAATGCACGGGGAACGCCGCAACATTAAAATACCTGTTCGGATCCATTGTCCATTTCATTCTCCCCTTGAACCCCCCATTCTTTTCCTAACCATTCGCGAGATATTTGTTTTGTTTCAACCGTACTCAGTCTACCCTGCCAGTTCAATATCAATAAAAACATTGTAATTTTTTAATAGAATGTGATCTGAAGCAAGTGCATGCATTTTCTCTAGATAGATAGACTGCTTATTTTAACATATTACTAAGAATCCAAATTTCATTCGATCGAAGAAATACGGCCGCGAAAGTTGTTATTCTACGCATGTCTTCAGCAAAAGTATATGTCATCGGTTGAGGCGGTCCATTTTTGTGCTGGCGCCATGGCTGATCCACATTGATTACGAAATTACGCTGGAATAATCTTGACAAATTTTCATGTTTATTAAATACAGATATTAAATGCTGTGATACATTACGACAAACTTTAGGTATAAAAATTTGTAGAAAGTTTAAGAATTGGCAGTATGTTTTAAAATTAGTACTATTAAAACCAATTGCCTACATAAGCGAATATTATGTTTTAGTAATACCATGATTAATTAGGTGTAGATTTATTTTTACGAAATTTCAACGTTCCTATAAAACCGGTTTAATCCTTATTTTAACCTCAATATCATTACAGTTTTTTGGTAATAAATAACTTATCACAGGTGTCCATTACTTTGACTAGATTTTTGGGGTAAATAATAATTATTTGCAATGTAGGAAATAATTTTTCATCACTTTTGCTTAGACGAAATGTATATGAGACCAGAGCAATGTTCTTCGATCGAAATGCATACCGTCGTTTCGGAGATTAGCCCACACAAACAGATATTTAATTAGATAAACTTTGTTCGTATTTATGTTAGATTTTTTATTGATACAGAAACACATCTTAAAACTTTTAGGCTGTTAAAATGAATTCTGACTAAAATAAAAGTGCAAAAAATTGTCGATAATAGTTTTAGTGCGGTCGTTAGACTTTTTTTATAAACATAGAAAAAGTGAACAACTTTTGTCAGGGACCTACATAACGATTATATTACAATCCCTTTTAATTTCATTACAAATGTCATCAGAAAAACCAAACCAAGTAGAAAGAAGAGAGTTACTATTTTTTCATTCTCTCTATGCTATCTTTACTCTGAGGAGATATCTGAGTAACAAACGACAGAATATCCGTAAAACAGCCAAACGAATGATCTCTATAACTTTTAGTTTAAGCTATGCATGCTGTATTTACTCCATCCATTAACGAAATCTATTAAATCGATTTACATTTGCGTAATTCAATCCAATAGTAGTAAGTTTTGTTGAAGCTGAACTCTTCGTACCATAAAATAATATTAACATAAGAGATGTTAAGTTATATTGTTGGTGTTAGGTGTTATGTTAGTATTATAGAATAATATTAATATGTGAGGCGCAGCCATAGCGAATTAGATACACGGCCCCTAGAATTTTAAATTAGAAAATGTAATCCATAATAAGCGAATCCACAGGTAAAACTGTAAGATTAGTTACACTGCTGATGGACACGGGCTTGAAGCCATATTACATTGAAAATTTTATAAGTAATGCACAAACTCACAATTCAGTGTTGGTATACTTTATAAATCATTCCGTTGAAATTAATGTTTCATATTATATTTTAGTTACTTCGATAATAATAATAATATAAAATCTAATTAATCCTTAAATTTTATATTCTATTCAGTTCATTATTCTGATAATTCGATATAGTGTCCTTATGTACAGGTCAATATATAAAGAACATATTTTAATTTCCCATTGTGAATACTTATGATTCTCAAAAACATTAAAAATATTTAATAATTTGAAAAGTTTTTTAGAAAAGAAAAAGTTTTAATTCTTAGGATCTTGCTAGCATTAATATCGAAAACAGACAAATCATTGAGACTCTAGATGGACGAAGTATACAGGATAAATTCGATCATGCATCTTTTAGGAAACATTCATAATCTCTTTCTTTGTCAGACAACTTTGCTAAAGTAATTGTAACAAAATTTTATCAATAAAAATACACCTTTAAAGGTATATACTTATGCAAATACACAATCCTAATAAGTGCTAGATCATAGTGCAAACACGGGCGCGGTACGGTCCCCACACGACGCTGGGGACTTGGATTCTACTCCGCACTCGGACTCCTACTATGGACACTCAAGTATATCGCGCCGCTACCATGTCACTGCTACGTATTATTAATAAAATATCTAGTTATTCACCTACAAATGACACCTAATGATCGTCAGTGATATAAAGGTCGCCGATGATATTATTAAATTAGTCTCTGATTTTCCACATGCATTCCATTTATCTCTTAACAAACAAGGCAAATTTTCGCGAAAACGATACGCCGCACCCAATATTATTTGCGGACTCGACTCGCATGTTGTTGACTTTCAGGGTAAGTTTCACTATAAAGTCTTTGAGCCGCAGCAATGTTGCCTCTGCAAATTCCCCGAAAATCGATCTTGTTTGCATATTCAGTAATAGTAAAAGGCATTGGTTTTAAACACTTCAATATTAATCACACATACTCTTAGAAAAACATCAGTATCGTAAATATAATAGTTATACTATAGTTTTAACCTAACAATATCGTTACAAATCTATCGTAAAAAATCAAAAAACATTGAATAAACAAAATACCTATAGCTTATCAATGCAAGTTCGCAACTGATCGGCTGTGTGAAGCACATCACTGGCCGCACTACGCGTAAGCGATGTAGCTCGCCCCTCCCCCCCATACCGTGGTACTAGTGATAATGGCTTCTAACTACACGTCAGCTGTTGCTAAGAATATCAGTACCTTTTTTTTTACTTCAAGCTATTTTTCTCATAAACGTCGACTACAATGACTATGGTTTCTTTGGCAAAATTGTTTTATAAGGGGATATTATGAATATTTACGAAAAGATTCATAATAAAATCCATTCTATATAGACACAAATTAAGTTCATATTGAACCCTCTGAGTCCAAGTCTTAGTCAGATTTTTTTTTGAATTGTTGGTCCTGTGTGCTTATTTAAATTTAATGAAGAAAAGGAGGTATTGTGATTACAAAAAGATAATGTGCCGTTACCACTGTAGGATTTTAAGAAACCGATAGAGCTACCATTGTCACCAACCTATCTGTCATTTTCAAATTGAAATCGATGAAGTACTTTCATTACTAAAATTTATTGAGAGAGCAAGAGTGTTTTTCAAACTAAAAAATGTCTTAATTAATTAATGTATAATGCTGTTAACAAAAATGCTAACTATTTTTTTGTTTTAGTCATTTTGGTCAGCTTTATCGAATAATAATTATATCTATTATATTATACTTAACCTAAGCAACAGATTGAACAGTGATTATACAAACTTAATTAAGGAGACTTGCTATTATTTACTATGCACATCCTATTTTAATATTATCTGTTTCTGTGCTATCCATGTCTCAGTTCAAATACCGTTTATCTGGTTTTATTTTAAACGTGCTGTTTAAACAAAAATATTTTTACAAGTTAACCGATATGTTTTAAGATGTATATTTGGCAACATTATTGCAATACTTCAACCATTTTTCAATTGTGCTAATGTCAGAAATGGGTGTTTTTGTACTTTTTGAATTTGTTTATTGATATTTGTGTTTTCTGGCCTTTGATAAACATAAATTTTAAAATATTTTTCCAAATAAAACACTAATAACAAATGATCAATATATTACAATGAACTTTATGGATAAAATTAATCCTTAAGTTGAAATGGCAGAATCGAACAATGAATCTATATTGGAGGGATTTTTATGTCCAATTTGCAAAGCTGATTTGAAATCTGCATCTCAGTTAACAAGTCATTTTGAAACTCTTCACGAAGAAGATGTCGACGTATTAAAACCTTTCAAAGATTTTATTTTAGGTACAGCAAAGAAAATTATTCCAAATACTAATGATTTAGATCTTAAAGAGTCTTTTGATCGTGCTTTAAAATTTAATTCAAGAGAACGACAGTATGATGAAGAACAAGCGATTGGAATAGTACGAAGTTCCACAGATTATTTTAAAGCAGTTCGATCAACTAGATTGGAGAGGTATGCCACAGAAACTAATAAACTGTTGATTCGCTTAGATAAACTTATGTGCAATTTACCAACTGATCCTAATTTAAGAAAACAACATGAACAAAATGTAAGTATAGACAGCTCTCAATTTTATTAATATTATAATAATTTCACCAAATAACATATAACATTCTTTTAGGTTGTTCCATGGCTGGATGGATCATCAGTAAAATTGTGTCCTAATTGTGCAAAGACTTTTAATTTGACAAGAAGAAAGCATCATTGTCGTTTATGTGGTTCAATTTTATGTCATGATTGTTCTGTGTTTTTAGACCTGAATGTTGCAAGTTAGTTATTAATATACATATGTATTTAATGAAGGCTGAAATAATTTATATCATAGTCATAATGATCTTTTACAGGATCTATGGTAGATCCATCAAAATCATGTAGCAGTAGTACATCAGACCTGGAGGTTTCAGATGCCAATGGTTTGAGATTATGTGAACATTGTTATAATCTGATTGAACTGCGGAAAGAAGTTCAGGACAGCCGAAATTTAAAAACTAATTTTGTAACAGCATATGAACAGATGACAACTCTTATGGAACAGGCAAAGCCTGCAGTAACAATGTATGAAAAGGTACAAATGCTTGGACAGTTATATTTAAAAAATTTGTTTATTTTTCTGTATTTGCTTCATACTATGTTCAAGTGTATATTTAAGGACTGTATATTCAAGTGTATATTTCAAAGAAAGAATTGGTTGGCTTTGAAATTACAAGACTCAATTTTATTCATGATTGAATTGATTAATGAGTTTTAACTTTAATGCCATTTTATTCATGCTTCAGAATTCAGACTACGTCTTCAATCACCAACTTTTCTTATTGAATTGGTGAAGATTGCTACTAATAATATCTAATCTACTTGGGTTAGAGTGGACATCTTAAGATAGAAACTACTTGATCTAAATAAAAATGAGTGTGAAAAAATACACTCTCACTTTCCATGATAATTTTTTTGTGCACTGTTGATTTCACACATATTGTATATTTATCATATTTTCAAACATTATCAAAAATAATACAGTTAGTTTTAATATTTTTTTATTGCTTACACCTCATATAATCTCATATATTATTATTTCTGCTTATCATACACTCATTTTTATTAGTATAATCTTTAATCACTGTGTTATTCTTGATGATGATATGAAAATTGATATATGGGCCCAAGAGGTTATTTTGTTATAGATGTGTCAAAGTTTATTTGATGGAGAAACTACATATATTCTGTCTGATGTGAATGCTATGAGAGGCCGTATTGGAAAGTTAGCTGAAGGGATTGATGCATTAAGTAAACAGATTGCTGCTTTCCCAGTGGAACCTGGTACTAGACAACACAAGTTACAAAATTCTATTAGGCAAGCTGCTGCGTATTATATAAAGGTACATATGGTTTAGGGCCTATTATTCTTTAACTTATCTGGAGATATTCCTTCAAATGCAATAATTGCTATATCGGGAGTGCAGAAAATCTTTGAAGTTATTTTAATTAGTCATAGACCTGAACATCTATTATTAAATGAATATATTACTTTAATAATAAGCTTAACAAACTTTGGGACATTAAAATTATGGATCTTTCTTTGTGCGATTACATGCATATATTAGGACTGTATTGCATACTTGGTATGATAATAAAATTATTACAAATTATTTTCAAGTGTTAAATTCTTATCTCCACTTTGTGGTACTTGAGTAATAGCACAAATTTCATTAAATTTGGCAATTGTTTATGTAAGTATAACATATGTGACAATATAATTTAATTGATTCAGTAGCATGCTTTTGTGATTTGGGACAAAACAAAGTGACATTAAATTTTGCCATTTATTCATAAAAATTCGAGGAGATTCACTGAATATAAAATTTTTAGAATTCAGAAGAGTTTAATTATTCTAAAATCTAAAGGTTTTTTACTAAGATAATTACATTAACATTGCGATGGCAAATATTTAGATGTTGCCAGTAAAAATTATTTCAAAGGTTTGCTGCACATTATATATAGCGTAGATCGCCTGTATTTAATTTCTTTATTATGTACTTATTTACAAATCAGAATTTTTATAAATTGTGCCAATATATTTGACATATAAAGAAGAAAATTTAATAAAGGTTGTTTTTGAGGATATCCTAAAACTTTCTATATTTTTGAACTTGGAGTATTTTAAAATATATTTATTGCTGTGTTTTGAATTTGAATGTTTGTAATAAGTTTTGGACTCAAAGAAAGTAATAATGTATAAATAATTATATATTAGCACAAGTTTTAATGGTAAATGTACCTTTTTGCTTCATTTACATTTTTCAATTATCAAAGGACAAATAATTCATAAATCAATTTAAAAAATATATATGTATTTCTGTCTGAGAAAGGCAGACTTTTTTTTCTATTGTAGAAGAAGCTTATGGTAGAGCAAAAAGTCATTCTTTTTGGATGACATCTATATTTTTATACATGAACATACAACCTTTTGTATTGAATATTATATGTTTACATATTGCATGCCTTAAGCGCGAGCATAGGTATGCTTCTACTGTCGCCTGAAAATCCCGTGTAATCACGATAACTAAAAAACTATTTAATTTTTAAACTTAATTTATTTTTCAATCTCATCACTAATCGATTGAGAATAATTGTATTGAAAATCATGGCTTGATATAGTACTAATTAGCTGTAATTGAATTTTTTAACTCGCAGTTATTCAAGTTTTGATCTGTCATTTCGCTTAAATATCTAAAATGGAGATTGAAATGAATGTTTTATGTTTTTTTAATTGCCAACAGATGGCAGTAGTAATATCAAAAATAAAACAACTATTTTCGCCCGAGGATCACTATGTAATTAGTAATATGTTTATATTAACAACAATTATTTATTATTATATAATAATTTTAATTAGTGACTTCGGGAAAGTTTTGAAGAACTTCAAAAAAGGATTTTTGGTGAAAAGCTCATATATTTTCATTAACCTCTAATTGAAATAACATACATATGTCACAAGTGCTTAAGGCATGCATATTTGGTTTTACCAAATTTCTTAATAATGTGTACAAAGACCTAACTGACATTTTTTTTTAAGTGCATGGTCACATATATACAAAACCTTAAAAATTTATTATTGTATTTATGCAATTTACATATGTAAGTTACATATTTTTATTTTAAACTGTATAAAGTGGTAAGGTTGAGCTTTGAATTATTTCTGTTTGATATAAGTAGTGTATGATTTTTACTGTAATGAAATTTGACTGAATTTCAAATATTGATCCATCTACATATTTAAAAGTTACTAAACACTTATTTAGTATTTTTTAGCAACAATATCTTTCGAATAAGTTAACCAATTTTGATCCCTTATGCAACTATAGATGTTATTTTTTAAACAGAAAAATGTGATAGGAATTCATTAGACTTAAGTACACTTTATTACACATTTAAAATTTATTTTACGAAGAAACTTCCAAAATTTTATTACCAAATACCTTTTTAAATAAATCAACCAGTTTGTTGATGTTTAAGGCATCCTATACAGTTTTTCAAGCATAAAATTGTGATAGAACTATAAAAAATGTGCCAATTATAAACCTACAAATTATTTAGAACAAAAAATTTTTGAAAATATTTCAGCAACAGTATCTCAAACAAATGAACTGATTGTGATCCTGTTTGCTACATTTGATACAGATCTGATTAGATTTTAGTATTGATAGGTATAGAAATATGAAAATTAAAAAAATCATATTTTATTTATGATATTTCTTGAAATCTACCTGCTCGAATTGATTAAAATTTTTACAATACCAGAATCGAGTAAAACTCTTTCAAATGTCATAAACAGTATTCTGATTTATCAATCCATTCAAAGTTATGAGAGATCAATTTACACACACTCATGGACCCACTTAAACACACACTTGTGGACACAAACATGGAAGTTAAAAATTACTACAAATATTTTTTTATATAAATTCATTCAAATCTACTAGGAGGAATTACTGTCTTTGAGGAAACTGCCTACAGAAGCTCAGTTAGATGAAGTCAGGAGACAGAGATATGAGAGAGCAGAACGACAAATTCAATGGGAACGGCAATGTTTACAAGATGACGAGTTTAATGAGGGAACCAGTAGAAATTATCAAGACTTTGGGACTCCAAATCTCAATTCGACCAATGTCGATGATGACAATCCATTATTAGAACAAATGAATATTATTAGAGGTTATATAAAAGAAGCACGAAAGCAGTTAAAATTTGAAGAGGTGAGTTTAAGTTCTGATGTATATAGTTATAAGAAAAGTGCGATGGTGAAATGGTAGACAGTCGTAGAACCAACTTGACTCTGTAATTAATATTTCTATTTTCTCTTCAAGGTTATTTTTAAATGATTCTAAACAGTTAAAATTTTGTTTTCTATGTAAGTAGGGAAGATTACTTGAAAAGTATATCTTATATATATATATGAAAAATGAAGTTTATTTGTGGGAACATATGTATTGGTTTATGTAAATGTTTGAAGCAAGAAAATTTAATCGATTTTAGTTGGAAGTAATTGTGAATCTTGAGAGCATAAGTACTTTTACTAAAAAAATGATTAGTTCCTATTAAATATCCATTTGAAAACTTGATAAAAAATCTGGTGGGAAATTTAATTTAGGTTCATCAAGGATGGCTTTTAACAACATTTTCAAAGATTCTTTATTTCTTATTAAGAAAAAAAAAATACAATTATGTGAAAAAATACATTTTATTTATTTATATTAATAGATGTTCTTACATCACTGCTTGAATATTGTTACATTACATATTTACCTAACAGCAAACTATTGTTGAAGGTATATTTGTTAAGTTTACATTTAAATGTATTAAAAAGCTGGTATTTCATAAAAGTAGTCTATTAAAAAGTTGCAATCCTCCTATATGTTAACATTGCTCTGCAAAAGTTCATTCAAATCTTAGACAAAACAACATGATTTGCTTGATAGGTTGTATGCATTTGTATTTGTCTTGTTAATGTATGCTAGAGGATTTGAAAATATGTTGTTTTGCAAGTATGCACATGAAATGTACTATTTCATTATAAAAATATCTATTAGTTACAATCAAGTAAAAGTTTTATGACATAGTGATCTCTAGTTTTTTATTATAGAGGCTCAAATATGTGGTCATATACATACATATATTCTGTGTTTTATCTATTTTAGGTGGCTTTACTTGAAGCAAATCTCAAAGAATTGAAGAAAGAGTACCAGTTACAAATGCTCTCATCAAGGACCTAGTCATTTTTAATTATATTTTTTTTATTTGCATGTTCTCAGAAAAATATTTTTATATATGTTGTTCACACTGTAAACAGTTTGTTATTGCAAGGTGCATCAAATTGCAAAGAAATTAACAAAATAAGTACATTATTTATTCTATAAAACTAGCATAGCTACGTATATTTAAAATTTGCATAAATTGAAGTTTCAGTACTTTGCAAAAACTTTTCTAAATATTAAATGAATAATGAGCTTGTAAATGTTTAAGTTATAAGTTTTCTATTTGTTTAAAAATGTATAAGTTTTATGTATTTGGTGGCTTCGAAACAATTTTTTCACTAATCCCTAGTCTATATGAAGCACAATTGTTTGGTATTGATAATAAAAAGAAAGTATATGTATGTCTGAATTCATTTTTTAATTATTCCGTAAGTCAATGTGAATCTAACTATTACGAGTGCATAAATCCAACAAACTAAATTTTATCCATTTCTAGTTGTATCGATATGAACCTTTGGTACAGGTACCGCCACGGCTTATGAGCACTTGGTGATAGCGGTTGATTCACGCATGCATAGGTAGGTATCTTTGTATAAGCAAAGGATGCAATGGAAGTGATCAACTAAGAACAGCGGCGTTTGCCGCCTTTCTCGTCGCTCCTGATCCGCCCATCTCGCCAAAAAAAAAAAAAAAAGCGACTATAGCGTAATCAACATTAACGTTCATAAACCGCGATAGTATTTTATATTGCGTAAGAATGTTGCTAATACAGTACTGTTGTCATTGAGATGATTTTATGATTAGCCTCGGTGGTTATAGAGATCCACCCACTTCAGATTGTCATATTTGTTGCGGTATGATGTGCATGCAAAACTTAGAGCAATGCTGGTGATTATTAAAATTGTATCACTGGAAATTGGGTTGGTGGTTATATGTTCACTCATTAATAAATTTCAATAAAATTTTGTGTAGAGATACCTACCTGAAAATGAATGAAAGAGTGTATGATTCATATTTTAGGATTCCTTGAGTATTACTAAGAACTCTCATAGTTTATCCACTTTCAATGAAATTTAGTATTGAAATAGCTGGAAGCTAGCAAACATACAGGATACCCATTTTAGGGTTCCGTGAGTAACTATGACTCCTTATACTTGGTCAATTTCGCTTAGGTTTGTTTGTTAGAGTGTTTAGGATGACTTATGGTTCGGTGGTTGTATTCTGTGAGATTGATAAGCACTCTTATAATTTGGCTGATTTCAGTGAAATTTGGCATGGAGATAGCTTTTAGGGTTTTGTTGTTAATGTTCGATGAAAGTTGTTAAAAATTATTACAGTTTTGCCAATTTAGAAAAAAAATGTTTTCTTATTAGTTAGTTGGTTGTTTATGATTCTGATGAAAATAGTAAGAATCATTATAGTACAGTATATTTGAGGACAAAATTAGTCTGGAACAAATCAGGAAAAAGGGCGGCGTGAATTCTTCAGGCGGTGCGGTAGCGAGCACGGAAGCCGCAACGTGATATATGCTATTAATATAACCCTTTTCAAGAAGACAGCCGTAGGTAAAAGTTCAAATTAAAAGAAGTTTGGTGTCTAGGTTTATTATACATTTATGAATAAATCACATCCAATTTCGAGAGATTTGCCACAGCGATAGCTTGCCTCCCGAGGCTTGCAGCTTGGAGAAGCGAGCTATTCGTGTTGTTTATAATTTATGAGCAATGGCATCACTCAGAGAAGATCTTAAGGAAATTAATATATTAACCTTAGCATCACAATACATACATGAAAACCTGGTACAATGTCAAGGTAAATATAGAATTCTTCCTAAAAATGAGCGACATCCATAAATAACATTAACACTAGACAATACTGACCCTACTGCTCATAAAACCCTACTCTGAAGTTAACAAGTCATTCAAGGGACTGTGTGCGCGTTTATGATACTATCCCAGCTGAAATAAAAAATACCATTTCATGAATTTAAAGATTTGTTAAAAGAAAATTATATGGCAAGGGCGATTCTTATACCGTGTCTGTATATGTTAATGAAAAATAGTCCATGAGATTGAACTACTCGGCTATCAGGTTGTTTCATTTTATTTCCAAGCGTTGTGTTAATTTTATTGATAATTCAATATTTTGTGTCTATGAGCAAAAAAGAGCAACCTTTGAGTTTCTTGTCTATTCTTCTCGAGTCGAATCAGTATTTGGAATACGTAGTAATGTCGAAAAAACTCATTAATGCCATATTTCAAGTGCAATTCGATTACTTACGTAATAAAGATAATTTTAATTTCATTTGGAGATGGCATGAATTATTTTTAATTGCAGGTAATAGTACCAGAAAATTAGGTGTTTAAAAACAAAAAAAAAAACATGTTAACACAATAATTGGAATAAATGCTAGAAGTTTAAGTTTCGCGTACTCAGCCGTTGTAGGAAAGCTAGATCATATTTTTTTATAAACTCGTCATTTCTATAATTAGGAGAGATTTCTTCTTGAACGACACAAAATTATTTCGAATGAAAAAAATCATGATCAGATAATAAATTTATTATGAGCAACTTGCAAATAGGTTATTGTACAGTGGATTCGATTTACAGTCGCTATCTGTTGAATTCGTGCGTTTCAATTCAAATTTTATTTTTATTTATTGTGTTCAATACTTTTTCGTATTAAGCTTTTCTTCTTTCCCATTATAAATGGTTTAGAATCTATATCATTATATTGAACTTTATCGCTCCGATCAACAACTAAATAACATAACATCTTAGATGAAATGTTATAAAAAGAATTTTCAAACAGAATTATTTTCAATTTATGTAAATAAAATTTATTAGCGCAGTTTTGAGAGACCATAGTCCAAAAAAGTTTCTATGGAAATTACAGACGATTAAATTACTTACTTCTAAGGATGAGTTATGATTGAATTTTATAGTTTATTCAACTTTTCCAACTGCTTAATAAGTTCAGGTCTTCCGCATAGTGTTCTTCTGAGCGCATCTTCGAGCATCCGCCGTTGATAAAAGGGCGCTACTGGCATGTCCTCCAGGTGAAACGTGTGGACGCGGCCTGTTGTCTCTCCTACTATCACGTTATACCCCGATTTTGAAAAGCGGATGTAAGTCAAAACGGTATTACTCGCGAAAGTGTAGTCTGTACACGGCGCATGCGTTTTACGTCGCAAATCCCAGACGGACAGGACGTTGCCGCTTATGGTAAGGAGGACGGTGGCGTTAATGGGGCAGAAGGCGGCGCCGTACACCGCCGCGCTACAGCTCAGTGTCACAATTATGTCGTCGACGCCCTCTATCCAGAGACGAGCCGAGTTGTCGGCTCCACACGTCACGATCAGAGATTCCATGAACGGCGAGATGACGATGTCGTAGACGGGCCCGGCGTGCGCACGAAACACGTCCATATGCTGGTTGAGATAGTTGGTGGAGCAACGGTGGATGCAACCCTCGTCGCTGCCTACGTAGTACTCGTGATGGATGGTGGGATGCCAGTGTAAGCATAATGCGCCGGGATTCCATCGGACGGGTACGTCGGCTCGTACGCATGTCTCCGTTGTTACCAACCCTTTAAGCTGGCCTTCGACGGTTGTAAGTCTCATCATCGGCGTACAAATAAAATCGTGC
Source organism: Eumeta japonica (assembly GCA_005406025.1). NCBI lineage: Eukaryota > Metazoa > Arthropoda > Insecta > Lepidoptera > Psychidae > Eumeta > Eumeta japonica. Next base: position 107,835 of record BGZK01000390.1, read on the forward strand.
GTCTTTGTGGTAGAGAATTTGTTGATGCGGCCGTCCTGGCACGTCGCCATTACGTATTCGACTGGGGCATTGTCAGCCATCCGCCATTTCAAAGCCCATATCGGCTCAAAACAAGGATTGGATTCGCGATTGCTTTGTGCAACTATTGTTTTGTTGTGGTGCGTTATATCTAATATGAGTACGTCCCCATTGTAAAATCCGCACGCTAACCAATTAGGATTGCTATTGGAAAAACAAACTGAAGCCACCGGTACATCGAAAATATACTTACGTTCTGGAAGGATAGGATTTTTGGTGCACCATATGCATACCAAGCCGCCACGTGAATCGGACACGCTAAATCTTCCATAACTCACGGCAATAATATTTTCGTTAGAGTTATTAAAAGCAATGTTAGTTACAGGCTTATATACTGTTTCTTCACATTCGAATTTCCAAAGCGGCTGTAAAGTGTAAATGTATTTTAACTCTAAAGATAACAAATTCGTACCCACTAATCCGCGATATTTTTTTTTTGCTGTTTGGAGTACTCCTTTGATGCCAAAACACGCTCCACCAATACGGCGGCGTCGTAGAAACGCGGAAGCGTCGTTATATCTTCGAAAGTCTTGAGCCTATGTTCGACAAACTTTTGATTTTTTTTCCTCAGTAGCGACGGATGTGGTTCCTGATACATAACCATTTCGTCCTCTTCTTCTTTTTCTACTTTCTGCCTAATCTTTGCGTAAGTATCTTGCATATCCCATAAAGATGCGAATGCGTGAACGTCTTTCACTTCAGGTTTGGTGGCCAAAGAGTTCCTGCTCTGAGCCAAGCGCGCTATCGTTTGCGTTTCCTCGTTCAACATTTTTCTGTTCCGACCTTTACCAATAGTTATGTACTGATAGTGTTCATTATCTTGCTCGACGTTGTTGCCCTCGAGTGTGCCTTTTTCGTAGGAGGCACTCGGCATCTCGAAGAGGAATTCCGTATCGTTCTCTTTTTAGAATCACAAACATTTCTGGTAAATAAGTCACGGCCGATTTACTCTTTGGAAGATAACAACACGATGGATCCACCTCAAAAGTAATAACGTCGTCGGGTCTGCCCTGCGTCGTGTCGATCGTGTGATCGATGCGGATGTCGTCAAGGCCGACGGTGGTGACGTACACGTTGATTCCGAGATCTCCGGTCGACTTGGTAGTGGCCTTTAGAGCCACATCGCTGTGAAATTGTGACTTAGTTACGAACGCGGCCAGAGGGAACGACTCGTCTACAACAGCATATTTGGGGTCCACGATGTTGTCGGGCGTGACGTCCACGTAGTCGGCCACGATGCGGCATGCCGCGCGCTTCTCCATAAGCGAGAATTTGGGACCCGCATCGCCGTTCACACTTGAAAACTCGGAACTAATAAAGGTCAATTCTTGTTCCGCTTCTCTTGTTTCTTCTTCAAAAACGTAACTGCCAACAACGTTCGTTAAGTCTCTGGAGGACATGTCGCGATTTTTCTCCTCTTCCTGCGTATCTTAGTCCTTTTTTGCCTCCTTTATTTGTCGCAAATCAAACTCATAATAATGACAACATTTTGACAATATCAAACTTTTGTATATATTTCATAGAATCTAAAAAAAAAAAATATTGTGAAAAAGTATACCTTAGCAGTGCAGTGGAGTGATAAAATCTGACACACACGTACGCACATATAAATGATATATTGATAATATCGGTTTTCAATTCTGTGAATGTTTTATGATTTTTAAAGGTCTCGATTTCAGTGTAGGTTACGTTTGTTGGTTGACTATTTTGTATGAATTACCAAACGAATTAGAATACATATTTTTATTATATAATCCTTTTTTTATTGTATAGGTATGGACAATGCTTTTTAACTAGCTTGCCGATCTCGGTGAATCTTACAATTTTTCTACGATATTCACATAAAATAGGTTCAATGATATTTCATAATAAAAAATGCACTTATATATATATGCACGCATATTATAGCAACATTAGTGTTCATGCGTTGTATGTTTTAAATATATGTGTAATACATGCGTACTTATAGGATGTACATATATTTGCTATACATATATTTAGGGCGTCTTCCACCATCACTTTCTAAACTGACTTTTAACAAAAAGTCACTTTTTAAATTTATTTTGCGTTCCACATCCTTCTTTTAAAGGCTTTTAGCTATAACATTTAAAAAGAGGACGTGGGATGCATACTTAATTTTTAAAAGTGGCTTTTTGTTAAATGTCGGCTTAAAAGAAAATGGTGGAAGAGGCTCCAAATGCATTTATGCGTCAACTGTCGCAATCTTCGTGTAATTTAAAAGAGTGATAGTGAAATTATATGTCATTTTCATGTTCAAATGTGAACAATATCGTTCAAAAAGTGATGAAGTTACCTATAACTTCGAACTTCTTTGAACGATATTGTCCCCAGATTTTCGTGGGAATCCGAGGGAAGTGAGGTTTAAGAATCCACTACAATGGCGCTTATTTGTTTGTTCGATGACAACTTGTGTGCTGTTATCTGATCTCCATGAAATTCGGTAGAATAAAATTGAAAACTAATGGTAATCAGAATTAAGGAAATGTTTCTTAGGACGTAAATATATACGGGAGATGCCCGAAAAACGGGGTATCCGATCTTAATAGGTCAATTCCCATCATTCTATATTATGCGGGACAATAAAGCGCCATAATGGCTGTCAGCCAAAGAGATTTCAATAGTATAGTTATAGAGCGGAAACTGGCAATATTTCTGTACTAATCTATACTCAAATTTAAATTTCTTAGCTGTCAGTGCGCCTGTTGAATCAGTTATGCACTTATTCCAAATGTTTCTGCAGTTGTTACTCCTCAAGTCCTAACCCGAGTGTTCTACTTCGTGTGAGAGTAAGCATGCAGAAAAGCAAATGCTCACAATAATCTAAATTGTATGTTGTCAGTCCGTAATAAAAATTGTTCCTTACAACAACACTTCGTGTCTTGAAAACGAGGAAAAATAGATATACTCACTGCGTCAACGTATAAAAAAGACCTGCAAAGAACGATTAAAAGTCAGAAATTGAAAAGAAATGAAATCACTTAATTAAAATTAGAGAAGACGCAAAAGAGAGCTAAAGGGAAAAAGCATAACAAAGTTATGGACAATCGAAGATCATCAGACAATCATGACGCTGTGCTGGCGTTAATGATGAAGATGATGAAGTAACATTCACCTGCGAATATCACAAAGTACAGTAGGGGAATTGTTATACTCCATCTAACCTTACTCATGAAGTAAAATGGGATGGTAGGGCATTACATTTATTATAATCGTTCTTTAATTTAGTAACAATTATAATAATTATATGAAGTCCTATCCTTAAAAACTTTGAAACGACGATAAAGTTAGTTAATAAAAAAATTGTACAAGTACAATAATATCAGTTTTATAGCTCTTCAAACGTCCGGTGCCCCTCGCGTCTTCTCCACATACGTAATTTCACATATCGCACGCAATACAATATCTCAGTTTAGTAAAGCAATACGGAGAGTTTATCCACCCGGAGGCCGTCGTGTGTAGAGTCCGCAGCGGAGTGTGACGGTGCGTTGCGGGCGTAGGACCCGCTCGTACCACTGCCCACTTCCTCGGCCGCTGGCCACGGATACGCTGTTGTTTGTTTTGTGTTCGATTTTATTTGGGAGCGTGCTATAAAAAAAAATGAAGAGATTCTTTAGAAAATTCCGAGATAGTGAGTACATTTTTATTTTAATTCAATTCTCTTGAAATGTAATAGCGGTTCTTTTCTACTGAGTATGTTCAATTTTTTCGGGTCCATATGTTCCATGTAAAAATAAAACATTTATATTGTTTATTTTCATGTCTCGAGTGTCCGTCTGCCTCAATATTACCTGCAAATCGATTGGAAGAAAACATTTAAATTTGGTGCTACCCGATCGTGCCTTTAGGATTTTGCGAGGCATACAAAATATTTAAATTAATCGTTACGACTAACGTTCGACACATTGACTTTTCCGACATGCCTTCTATCCCCATGCTAGCGTCGGCGTATCACCTCTTAGTCTAAGATCCGAATTAGAAGCGACCTTCACCCATCTGCTTAATAGATGAAAAGCATTTTATATGAAATTTAGTATGTTAAAAAATATATCGCGAATGGGTTGACTAAAGAATTCCTGGCCAGAGTAGGTTTAATGAAAAATTTATAAATGTCTTTTTTATAAACATTGTGCTTTTTAGTTTAAAGAACCAATTTGTGTCGCACAATCACAAGACAGTGCTTTTTGCTAGTTAATTAATCTGTTTATTTAGTTACGCTAACCCAATAGTGACGCCAGGAAAAAGGAAACAACCCAACGTTCACATATTCTACAGGCTTTATATTTTTAATTGGTATAAAATTTCTTCGTTCAACTAATGAGTGCAATTAAAAAAAAAGTAACTTTCGAATTTAAATTAATTATGATCTGGCCAGGAAGTTTTTAGCCATCCCACCCGCGATATATTTTTAACATTCTAAAATTTCTATAAAATACATTTCATAAATTAAACAGATGGGTGATTCGGATTCTAATTCAGATCCTCTACTATCTATGTAAATTGACCTATCATATTTGCATCTATAAAACTTACTTTTTAAGGTTCCGAGGCAAAATGGCAAAAACGAAACCCTTATAATTTCCTCATTTCCTTCCATCCATCCGTATATCACAAGAATTTTATTCAAAAACTACAAGATCTATATTGATGAAATTTAACACAAAGGTGCCTTGTATAAGCCGCTACTTAGTTTGATAGTTAAATAACAAATATAAATATTTCTACGGGGAGCACTCCATACATGTAACAGAACCCGAAAAAAAATTTTTTTTTCAACGAACATCAACGTTTGTCATACATTTCGACAGTTCTTTTAAAAACACTTTAAGGTTTCTAAGCAATATTTTAGACTAAGTGAATATTTACGGAAATAATCGCTCCGAAAGTAGTAAAATTGTGGCTTCCCCTTTATTTTTTAAACCGTATGTTCAAAAATATGAAAAAATACAAAGATAACGCGTAGTATATACTTTCAAGGAAAATTATTTTGAAGATGATCAGATATACCGTTTTTGAATTACTGTCGAAAAACTGCGCTTCTCAACAAAAGGATATAAGTGCTATGAAGATAGGTTCTTTGCTGATGCACTTTAGGTTACACTAGTTTAAGAGAAATGGTCGACATACTTGTTTCTCTAGTTATAGGCGAATAAAGTACTTATACATACTTATTCTGTGTGGGTAACATGGGGAAAAAAGTGTAAAATAGTTTTTTCATCAGTACTGAATTTATTTATAGTAACGGTTTCGGAATCCCACACTGAGCATGGTCCGACATGCTCTTGGTAGGTTTTTTTTTAATATATACAGTGACATTTATCATTTTATGTATTTCAACAGCTTAAACTAGTGTATCCAGAATTAAATAAGCGAATCCCAATACTCAAGATAAAGGATTTGAAAACCATCCACTATATACTTAACTTTTCTAATTACTAATTATTAAAATAGAATAAGCCGTCGATCACTGGAGGTGCGGCCGCGAGATGCAATTACCGATACCGCCGGTGGTGTGCGTTATCGCTGCGTGCGCCCGCGCCGGTCGAAGCGGCGACGAAAATGGGCGGTCAATGTAAAAATTGACTGGCTATTCTATCATATCCGATTCCAGCCATGCGCCTGTAATAACTTATCAAAAACGTGATGTTATATACGACAATGAAAAAATATATTATGTACGATAAAGCAATTACTTAGAAAATGTAAAACGTAAAAAATAGACGTAGGTAATTTTTTATGATTTTGATTCTGACTTAATCATTGTTAGTGTAAATAGAGTATTCTTAGGAATATTTTCATAGACTTCTTAGATTGGTGTTAATAATATGCAGAGTAATGGGCAATATTATGACATATTTTTAGACAGAAAAAAAAAACCAACTCAAGTGTGAGCTGGTCTCGCGATTAAAAGGCTAATAAATTACCAAATTAAATCAGACTCAAATTTGTAGTAGCTAAAATAAAAAGGTCTGTGTCCCTGTTTCTCGCGCTCTCTCTCTCTCTGTATGTGTGTTTGCGTGTGTGTGTGCGAGCGTGTGCGCGCGTGCCAGAGGTGACCACTCTGATGGCTCCACATGCTTGTTTGCTTCTCGATAACACTATATAAAAAAAGAGCTAAAAATATAGTCCAATAAGTTCTGAGTGCTTACGATTCGAAAATCTATTTGTATTGAAAAACCGCTTTTTTTTAATTTTTCGTCTATAATATCTTTGGAACAGGTTTGATTTAGATCTGCTTTACGCCATTTAACGTAACATTGTAAGAAGAAAAAGTAACCGAGCACCAAACATTAATCAATCGAAAATTTCACGTTATTTTGACAAAAACCCTTTTTGTTGAATTTTCGTTATCGATTTCCTTCTTTCGAACGAACACATTGATTTTGATGCAATTTGCAACAATCGACGTTGTTCTATAAGCAGAAGAGATAGTTAGATTTTAGAATATATTGGAAGAGTAGTTTGTACTATATTCTAAAATACGCTTTTTGAAAAATTTTCCCCAACAATATCTCTTGAACAAATAACCGATTTTGATGAATTCAAAAGCGATATTGTTTTTTAAGGAAAATAACTGAATAGATTTTAGAATTATTTGGTAGAGTAGTTTAAAAAGTATTCGTTAATCCGTTAAAAAGTTATGAGGTTTACATATACAGATGCGCGCGCGTACACGGTCACGTGCACACGCGCATACACACACAAATCACTAGAGTTATGGTTGAAAGAGATTTTTAGGGCTCTAAAACGTCAAGATGGAAACAGTCAATTTTCGTAAATCGAGGTGAAAACAGTAATTTTGCAATTTTATGAAAATTTTTCATAGCGGAAAGTTATAAAAAATTCTAAGTATGGGGCCATTCAAGTATTACGTAAGCAACAAAAGGGAGGGGTCTTTGTTTATTTACTTTGACGACATATGGGGACCTGAATTGAAGTTCAAAATTATTTATTTCTAAACTTGATAACTGTTGCTCATGAAAAACAAAAAACATACCCATTTTACGTAAGCATAGGGGGACAGGGTAAATCTTTGCTTACTTTGACAAGGAAAGGGAATAAACTTACACAAATTCTACTTACGTAATACTTGAATGGCCCCTATAACGTTTTTTTTATATCAAATTTAAAGCCAAAGAAAAACAGAATGTTTTTAAAAGGAAAAAGCAATGTTATATTAGTTATTATAATAAGGAATAATGAGTTCATAAGGAATAAATAAGTTCAACGAAATTAAGGCAAACCTCAAGTCTAATTGCTGCTGTTGATAATAATATAGTATATAGGCATCACTTGCAATGAACCACGGAGTTGTATCATTATACTACTATATAAATTTGTAGTGTCTGTCTGTATACTATATCGTACAATATATCGTAATAACGGTTTTGACCGATTTTGATGAAGATTGATATAAACTAAGAACATATATTTGCGCAAATTATAGGCTGCGTAATATGGTTACAATAAGGGTCTGTCAGTTTGTTTATCTGAACTAATCTCCAAAACGGTTGATTAGATTTTAACAAAATTTTAAATACAAGTAAATTATCTTCTGAAATAAGAAGTGTGATACTTTTGAAGTGAAACTTCTTTATCGGCGTATGGGAGCAATTTTATAGCAATGTAACGTTTTTCTGTTACGCGCCATCTTTATTTCTGGGTAACATTTTTCCGTTACGCGCCATATTTATTCAATGTTATTAATGTCATCGTGGCATAAACATAATTGTTACTAAAGCCACCTGTCCTGTCACATATACTTTCTGTCAACACCCTAGATCTATTTACAGTTTGTATATATTACAATTTCCTGTTATCTAAGTTGAAACCTTTTCAACCGACATACATGAACTATATCTCACATTCTTTTCATTGAGTGACCTGATTTTATATGTAGCGTTCGATAATTTTCCACAATTCTATATGGCTCTTTATAACATCGCATTAATTGAAAAGTTTTACTTATCACCCTTCTAGGTACATATACCATTACCAAATCACCTACATGAAACTCTGAACATTTCTATTTCCGAAACTCAGTAGTGACGTGAAAAATAATATTTCAATTAAGTGTTTACCAAAAAAAAATTTTATAAAGTTATTGGCAAAAAGAATAAAAGATATTTATTCTAATTCCAGTGGATTTCTAACAGAAATAAGTAATTAAACCTTTTTCTAATACATTCAACACGTGGGTGTAATTACGGTATTTATTTTTTTAAGGTTATTTCAGGTTAACCTTAGTTTTGATTGTAAATATCAGTGAGTTAAGCCATTAATTACAAAATATATAATAACGATAACAATAATAGTAATAATTCTATTATAATTAATGAAATGCTATAATCTTAGTAGCAGAAAGGTGGAATAATTGTATTATTTTTGTATCCATGTCTATGATAATAAAAGCCTTTTGCATAAACTTTATCTAATTTAGTTTTATTCAACCAATTTCTGTGAAGTTGTAAATAGTAAATCATTTTTCGAAAAATGATGTCATAAAGAAGTTTCACTTCTTACGTGTGTACACTAAAACACACACAAATTTTTTATTTATTTATCTACACTAATAGAGTCGTTTACACGTACCATATTAGTTATGTAAAAATTTATAATAAATATATATTATATGATACATCTAACCAATCTATACCTTTAATTTTTTGATTTTTGCTCTGTCTGTCGATAAAGGGTCTATTTGTTTGTTTATCCGAATTAACCTCCGAAAAGGCTTAATGGATTGTAATCAAATTTTGCATACAAATATATTAGGTATCTTCGATGATTCTGTATTTTGTGTTTTCTTAGCGTGCCTATACCATTCGTTCGATTACTGTGAAACTTGAAGACATGTTTGCTCGAACGAGATGTTTGAAAAAAAAAATAACATTTGTACCCGATTTCGTCTGCGTATGTTTACTACTGAACCCATTCTAAAAAGTCCTTCATTAATAAGAAGCTCCCTGAGTAAAATAGACTATTAATATTTCTCCTTGGCATATTCGTGCTATCACAAATTCTAAAAATATTTTATCATTAATATAGGTAAAATTTCATTTTGATACTAGCATTTGCCCCAGTTTCGTTAAATCGGAACACGGAGGATAGCGGAATCGAAATCGCAACCGGGACAGGAAGGGATCGAAACGAGAATTAGATCAAAGGCGGAATAGAGCGTGGAACTAAAATTAGAATTAAGAGCGTGACGGAAACCGAACGAAGAGCAGTACCGACATTAGAATTGAGATTGGGACCGTGGCCGAGAGCAGGGCCAGAATCGAAACGTACTTAGATCGAGACCGGGTTCGGAATCGAAAAGTCAGACAGATTACCATCGAGAGCAGGATCGAGATGGGAATCGACATCGTAATTGTAGCATGATCGGACGATACTCAAGATGAAGGAATTCATTCTGGGCCCACAACAGAGCCGCGAGCGTAAACTAGTCTTGTTTAAAGCATAAACCCATATGAAAGTAATACAATCTGTCACGGGAATTTATTATTTTTTAAATCATTATTTAATCTAATGGTAAAGAACTCGAACAGACCTGTACGGTTAATCTCGAACAGACCTGTACTACAAAAATATATGAGAATGCATTTTATCGCCAAGGTCAATTTAAATGAAAACAGATCAATTTAAATGTCGTTTATAATGGTTGATTATTATTTTTAAATATGTTTACCCTGAAAGTTGCTTTCAAATATTATGCATTTGTATTTCAATTGCAATATCTGTAATATTGAAACAATTATAGCAAAAATCATCACCGCCGATAAACTAAGGCGCTATCGCTATATCCCCGCCTCCCCCCTCCTGCAAGACGACGAGCCATTCTCTTCTATACATAACTTTGTGGAATTTTGTAGCGCTCTAGTAGACGCTTTTGATACAAACCATTACACGTATAATTTAAACATCGTATATAACCGAGAGATATCCAACCCATATTCCGCCCCAAGATCACATATCCAATATTTTTATAAAATGCCGGCAATGCATTAGTGACTCCTCTAGAGTTGCGAGTGTCCATGGGCGGCGGTGATAACCTACTTTCTGCAGATTAATACCGTAAACATAAAACGATTCGGTCCGTATCGATATGACTTCAAAATTATACGTGAACAGAAGGCGCGCAGCAGCAACCTTTTCACACTTAAGTGATTTTGATGTCATCGATATAGAATAAGTCGTTTTAAATTTACAGAATTGGTCTGCTGGTGACTCGTATGGTCGTTTGCCCCTTTGAAGTCTTGTAAGAAAAAAGGAAAAAGTCGCGTTAACGGATCGCTCACTGAAGGACTAAAAACATTGTGTCTGTCTTTGTGTACCGTATAGATGTATCTACATCTTAAATGCAAAAGACAAAATCTGAGACCACTAAAATTCGCCTGTCGCGTGGCATGTAGATGACATTTATGAGTATAATATCGAAAGCGGACGTCATAACCGCCGTCGACCTTATAAAGTATGATAATCCATTTATAAATGCATTGGTAAAAAATGCAAACTAGTGGTTAGCGCGGTGACCTGCGATAAAGTTGGCGTGTGTCGAGTCTTAGCAGCGTAACGTACACTCACCGAGTGAATGATTTTTTTTTATCTCAAATACATATTTTAAATGTCAATTAACATTTGCTCCGACGATGAAGGAAAATGTCTTCATTAATCCTGCACTATGTAGAAGGTTTAGTTACTGGAATCTTCAAAGACGGATAAAGTTCCCAATATCTATTTAGATACCACATTATAACCCATTCAAATTCTGTTCTTAGAAAAAAAACCGTGCTCAGATACAGGACGTTAGGGTTGTACGAATGTGGATGTCGGATGCAAGTTATAGAACTTGATATGATTTCTCATTGCAGTAACGATAAGTGAATGAAGATAACCTCTTTGGAAATAGTTGATCGTGATTATAATGTGAATACAGTAATTCCATCCTAATAGCAACATTATAATATAAATCGTCTGCAATTGCTTTTATCAATGGTTTTTACCATGACTGTGATACTATTTTTCTTTACATACATTTTTTCTCAAGCTAAATTAGTGCGCATCGTTCCATTATGAGAATCGTTCGAACCTGCACTTACTTTATTTTTTTAATTGACTATTTTTTGCATTGCTGCACATACTCCCGTATACTTACTGAATACCTACGTACCTATCTAAACTTCACTGTAATATAAGGTTTACAAGGTTAATCATTAAATGCATTAAAGTCCAGTTCTATTTCAATGCTAATAGCGCTGTGTTGGGACTTTGGTTCAGACCAGAAAGCTATAATTTATTCCGTTTATTACCGATATAATTTGGTTATATCGGCACAGTTACGATGCCACGGCAATAAAAAACCGCTCACATTATACATTAAATCCAAAGGGAAATTTACAAAATTTTACTTACGATCCGAAGATCCGGGTCAAATCGTTAAAATTGTTAAAATATTTCGGAGGGCCAGAGATATGCGCGTGCGGCGGCGTCGCCGGAGGGGGGTGCGGGGTCCGGGTCGGGAGGTCAGCGCGCAGACGCGGCCCGCCCCCCTAATTGCCGCGCCCCACGCAAATAAATAATTTTTATCCTCCATCCGAGAGATCACGCTCGCCGCGCTCCCTCTCGGCCTTAAATTATTATCCGCGCAGTTGTTTTCGAGGGAAAAAAGAATAATCGGGTTCCCGTAACGAATACCGAGATGCGGCTTGAATTCCTGCAATCGATAGCTATCCGTCACGGCCCTTATCGGGCTCACAAGAAGTCACACAGCTGCTACATCGCATACTTTGAATCTTTCATTAAGATTACAATTACAGTCCGTATATGCCAGTACTAAAACTGGAATATTATTTACTAGCTGTCCGCTCGCGGCTTCTTCCGCACGGAGATTTAATCAATTCCTTTATTTTTGATGTGAAACGCCTATTGCCGCGCCTTGGCAGTAAAATCGACTCGAATGCCGGGACGGCGAATGGCATTACGCTGTCGTGACGTGATGTCCCGACTACGCCCCTGCTCTCGACTCCTTTGCGCGCGCGCGTATACTAATACACTTTCATTCTGATTTCACCTTAGTAAACATTAAATTCAGCTAATATTTAAATTAAATAATTGACTTAAAATTATTTACTATGTTCATCATTTAGTTGACCGAATAACAATTTATTGATATGTTTGAATACGTTTAGTGGAGTTTCCCTTAATCTATAAATAAAACCTAATAGATCTTCCTGAGAAAGGTCAATCGATGATTTGTCGCAGTGAATTCTAAACATACAGATAATTACGTAATTATATGGTAAAAATCAGAAAAGGATTCCGGAGATAATTGTTTTGATGTTTATATGTAATACTACGTTCAACATAACTAATATATAACATTTAAGTTCAGTCCGTGCGCCAGTCAAACCGAGCCGCGTGAGTTGTGTAGGACTCTTGTAATAGGAAGCAATTTTCATTTTCGTTGAAGCGGCATTGTTCGGCACGTAGGGTCAGCAGCAGTAACCATGCAAAAATGTGCACCCTTACCTATTAGCGTTTCCTGTGTATCCCTACAAAATACGTCAGCGTATAATATACACAGTGGCGTGTTTGTAATTTATTTCAATTATACATGCGGACTATGAGTATTAATTTTCCTCGGACCAGATGTCGCTGTTCAAGACTGAGATAAGGTCGTCTGTCGCATGCTCATCGTAAATTTATGATTCAAACATTTTTTTATTGTTTCAGATGAAGCTAAACAAAATGTATATTTGGTATAATTTAATTTAGGTTTATCGATTTCTCATAAATGCAATTTAGAATATTGCTAGAATATTCAAACAATATTTTTTATCGTTACATTTATGATTAATTATCAGATTTTCTGGTCATGGCGTCTACTGACTCTTCAGTCCAAAGTGGCGCCGCTATATTAGTAGGAAAAAGTATAAAACCTTGCCTTCATAAGTTCGTAATTTCTAAGAAGAAAAACTATTTCAGATTATAGTTTATATTTAAACAACTGAAACATATATCTATATCCCGGTAATTGAAATGATATATAGAACCTTTGCATTGTTGTGACATTGTAGGTGATATGTCATAATACACATTGTAACTCCGATGTGCCCTTGGTCGGCTTTCGGTACTCAGGATCGTTATTAATAGTTCAGCAGCGACAAGACTATATTAATTCGATCAGTTTCTCAATTCTTTGTTCACGTCTTGTAGATAAATTCACTATTATACTTCGTATTACTTTACATTTAATTACCTCGTTTTATTACTATGGAGGTCTGTGCACTCGGGCAGCAGCCCTGATTAACTAACATTCTATTCCAATTTTGTACTCTGAAACAATAGCACCCAAACGGAATCCACGTTCGCGAGACCGAACACGGATGTTCGATGCCGCACACACAACTCCACCCACATAACTCGGTCACTACAATATCAACAGATAATAAAAAAAATGTTTAATTCATATTACGTCCATATTATCCATGTTGTCGGTGCGATGCGCAGGCGGTTCAGTCCTGGCGCGTAGCGGGCGCAGCAAGCGTGTTCTCACGCCGCAATTATTGCTTACACGGACACGATTCTGTTGATGCAACATTCTTCCCTCTATGTCGATACTTTTTGTTTTGTAGGTATGGTCAAGTTGTTACGGAAAGGACTGATTGATTAGCAAATTTATTCATCATATAAGTTATGACTATTAAATAATTGATAATCATGGTCTCCTGTAAGTAAATAATAGTAATAAACAATAACATAAACTCAGATATATTTCCTCGTAGAGTGTGCAGATACTATAGATTTCCACATGGTACAATCTTTGTATATTTCTCTTGCCTCACTGACATCGTTAAATCATTTCATTCAAGCTCGTTGGTTTCGGCCATTAAAATTTGGCCCTTTTTTTATACGCCACCAATGTGGTCTGCTTAGGATTTTCTAGGGCAACCCTTGCCGGCCTTTCCAACACACACTCCTTCAATAGATTTGTTTTATCAGTTTATTTTCATTCATCCTTTCCAGATGAACAAACCACCGCAACATACCTGTTTCTACTCTAGTCACTAGATCTTCCTTCAAACCACACCGCTCTCTGACATCACTGTCTCCATCTATCTTTCCGAGGCACTCCAAACATATACAGCAATCGCATCTCCATTGCATTGATTCTACATAAATTTTTTTTTACAGTACTTTCTTAGTAAATACCTAATACATAAAAAGTTTATATCATCTAATTACTTACATCAAAGATCTATAATAATAAATCTTTTATCTTGTGCCTCTTAAGAATGCTCTACACAGGTGTGTACGTTATTCTAATAAGAAACAATAATCGAATATTTAAAAAATCACGGTTTTAAAGCAGACTAAAAAGCTTAAAATGATTGCTGATAGCCTCATACAGTTCTATATCCCTCCACACACATACATTCCCAACATGATACTCATTGTCCTCAAAACTTACACATTGAAATTATAAATGAAAAACCGGGGCGTATGCAATAGACAATTTTATTGGTCCATGAATAGTTACCTAGAGTCAATAACAATTATATTCCATTGCAAATGATATGAACTGTTGTTTGAACTGTCACAACGACACTCCCTGCACTCCTTACTATTATCTATTGCACGCGTTCCATGTTATTTACAAAACAACAGTACAAGTTGCGTGTCAGATAGACAAGACAAACGGCCGGCCTTGTCCATCCGTTCATTGATTTGACGACAAAACTGGCTTTGCATATGTTTCGTATGTCCTATGAAACATTTCATTCATAGAGTTTCGATTAGAACGTATGTATTATAATTCAATTTGTCGAATAGTCTCTACATTTTAAGAAATACTAGATGACCCGTGCGAATACTTCGTATCGATAGTGGTCAATTGTGTATTTGAATAAAGTAGAAATAAGTACCTAAATGCAAAATTTTATTAATTTTAAATATTTTATTGTAAAAAAAATGGTAACAAATTGAGTCTTATATTAATATTATAAACAGTATTATACACAGAATTACAGGCGTGTTTTTTTAAATATATTTATTTTTTTATATTTAGATATTATGACCGACAAAAAACACCTTAGACAAATAATATATAAAGATGCTAACAGAATGCTTTAAATAAACTTTTCTAAAATATTTATTTTAAAATACAAATATTAAAATTGCAATTGTTTAACGGAAATAAACTAAA
The DNA here is from genome assembly GCA_005406025.1 of Eumeta japonica. Lineage (NCBI taxonomy): Eukaryota > Metazoa > Arthropoda > Insecta > Lepidoptera > Psychidae > Eumeta > Eumeta japonica. Next base: position 123,139 of record BGZK01000390.1, read on the forward strand.
ACTTATCTGAACTTATTTTTCTTCACTACATGGAAAAATAATCTTCAAAATGGCGTACCAAACATTAAGTTTGATAATGTACTAAGGGAGATATTTCGTACCCATAAAGGAACACTTTAGAGAAATAATATATGATAATAGATTAATATAAATTAACCTTTTTAAATATTTTTGTTCACACTTTTAACCAATATTTATGTCCTGATATGTAAATCAATGCCCTATAGGGACTGCGTTAGAAACAGTAAGTAATTTTCTATAAACAAAGATTGAAATAACAGGTAGTACCTACGCACAGCTACTTCGTTATTTACAGCGTGCCTCTACGCATAAAAAGTCGCGCTTTCAGATCATGCTCCGATATTTCTTTTTCGCCTCGTGTACCGTGGGCGTTCAACATTTGAATAGTTCACGATTCGGACGTAATGGGTTTCCGATAATGATCTACGTAATAACACACCTAATTTAATACAAGCTCCAGTGTGAGGAACGTACGTTTCTGTAATCGTAAATCGTTAAAAATATTTTAATGTGACAAAAAGATTGGTGCTTGTTTGGCGCGTAACGACGCGCTTTTGAACGCGTCTCACCAACGTTTTTGTTGCTGCAGTGTACCGTTTAAATGAAAATACGTAGTTAAATTTTCCAAGAATAATGATATCAAAAAAAGGCAGAATTTTTGTTATTACACAAACGGATATTTCGAAGAGAATGATTCTAATTTTTGGGTTTTCAATTTATATTTTTCATTTACACGTGTCGGAGATAAAATCTCCAGATATTTCCGAACGTTTTCCCGCGCAATTCTGTACCCCCATCGTGGTGCTTTTCTTTATTTTTGTGAAAAATTACATTTTACAAATATTATTATGCGTATATTAATATTCAGTTTATTAAATATTTTTACCTAATTAAATTATCTTCCGTTTACGATTGGGGGCCGTCCATTAATCACGTGAGGTCGTTTTTCTCATTTTTTGACCCCCCTCCCCCCCGGTGATATTTGGTGATTTGATTCGAAAAACATTTATATGTATTTGCAATAAAATTAATGAATAATTAATTAATGTTGTCTTCGTCCCACGGAGTTGCAAGACTTTAATTTAAGGTCACAACTGGTAAAGCTTCTTCTTCACTGGCAGTTGTTATTGGCAAAGAGGTTTGTGACATATTAACTTCGGTTTAGTCAAGCCACTCGGCATGATCATCCTCGCGCACTACGCAGAGAACCTCCCTCCCTCGTAGCGTGAGGATACGCGTGGGCGTTTCGTGGGCAGTATGGTGCCCATGGCACTCTTTTGCTCTTTTTTTAGTGCAGAAGTACTGCCCACACTGCTGACATATTCTTTCCACAAGAAGCTTACGATCCTTCTGCAGGCTAGGGCAACACAGGTCATAAGGCATTCTCATGAAACCTTCATGCGTTGGGGCAATTAAAAGTGCCCGACGTAGAAGAAAGTTGGCAAACGTCTTGCCGTCATGCTCTTGAGGTTTAGGAATACATAGGCCACTGGATGTCTGCGAAATCGAGTAAGGTGATCAGCATCTGGCGACTGACTGTCTGGCGAGCGAGCCCAGTGGTCGGCGCGGCGCGCGGGGAGTCGTTGCCTAGCAACGGCGGGCGAGTCAATCAAGGTCGTACTACAAATCGTTCAAATTTTCACGCCGTTCAAAATTTCGGTTCAGAAATAGCGCTTTTTGACAAAAAATAAATAAAATTAATACACGTAATGTCAAACGAGACCCCCCCTCCCCCCTCGTGATGTGTCGTGATGTTTTCCGTACCCCCTCCCCCCCCTTTTGAGCCTCACGTGATTAATGGACGGCCCCTTGGTGGGGTGATTTAAACCTTATGCCACTATATTACCTTTCCCTAACGTTTCAGATTTATAAATATAAAACGGCGGGAAAAACTGATTTTAAAATAATAACATGTACTTTATTAGGAATTTTACAATTAAGTGATATTGTATCTCGAAAAATAATAATAATATAAATAAGTTACCAAAGACATAGATTCGTTACTAGTATTTATCGTAATCATGAAATTGGTTATATACAAAATCTTGTATAAGTTACTTGTCGTATACACCTTTCGTAGGATAAAAATAAGAGAATGTTTTTTTATTGCCTCTGCTTACGGAAAACCACTTCCGATCTATTACAATGTTTGTTATCAAATACTACTATCAAAATGTATGAGTGTTTGAGCACTATTTACATAGTGATTATGTATTTTATCTTCATGTATTTATATGAGATGTAGGGTAATATTTTTAATTATCCGTCTACGGCACCTACGGGCGACGCTCTAGAATATATAATAGATTAATTAAAAATTGTAAAAAACGAATAACTCTCCGAACCTAATATTTTATCTAGTCAATGTGGCTACGTAACGAACAGTATTATTACACGTATTCGATAGGCAAAATCAAAAGTTCACGCATGTACTTAGTATTAAAACCCCATTTCATTTTAACCCAACCTATTCTAGAATACAACTTGTCTGTGTATTATTATTCTTCTGAAGTTAGATATAGAATAGACACACATTCGTATTCTTTACCAGCTTACAGCTCAGGTTTAGTGTTTTACCCGGAAGGCAGGATAAAATATATTTTATGACTCCGAGTTAATTTATGTCGTGATTTCTCTATGTTTCGAAAGTTTTAAAAATATACGAACGTGTTTAAAGTTTTAAAAATTAAGCATTACAATAAAAAAATTTATGAATCGTAATTAATCAGAATATAGCTATATATATATTAAGAATTCAGACTTTGTTCCAGAACCGTTCTCATAAAATATTAAAACTTGTGTTTCAATCGAGATTTTTAAAATGGAAATTTCAATCCAGGCTATATCTAGTCTATTAATATATTTTCATTTAATAATATTTCCTATATTGAACTAAATTTTTATATATATATATATGAACATTCAGTATTAATTCCATTGTCGTAGCATTCCGATGCCACGCGTGGTCACGCGTGGTCAGCCATCGATAAAGTTTCCACGCGTGTTCACCCCGTTGAGTTGTCGTGATCTTCATAAGTTTTTAAGATTCCAACCCCCATTGTGCGTGCCCCACGCCGTGTCGAAGGCGCCTTTCGCGTACCTACGCATTCTCCGGATAGCGATGTGCTCGTGCGTTCCGTTTTAACGCATTGTCTTCATTGTCACGCCGCATTTATGCTGTCGCAGCTGTCGCATCAAAACGTTTCCTTTTTTTCTATATCTGACATTTATAATTTTTATGATTCCGTATATCCGATGAAAATACGGAACCCCTATATGTTCACTTTTGTATCTGTGTGTTTGTTTATCCGTCTGGAATAGGCTGTTTTCTCAAAGTTTACTGCGAGGTGGAAAAAAGTTGAGATTTGTAGATACATATACAGAACTAGGTAAACCAAACACAAAAGTCAAACATAAGGAACCGATTTTTGATTTATGTCTGAATTATGGAGGCTGATTAGAGAATTAAAAAAAAAACTATAATTCAGTCTGTTATGTGACGTATCAAATTAATGAAAGCGTTTGTTATGAGAAGAAATACAATTATTTTAATGCATGGTTTCAAAGATATCAAAGAAAATATACGGAAATCAGGAATTCCTCTCTTATTTCCGGAACTGCCGAGTACAATTTTTTCAAAAAAAAATGTGGAATATACATTATCATATTATTTTTTATAAGAAATTTTAAACGAAATGCATAAAATCTATAAAACACGCGGAACAGTTGTGAAAAGAAACTCTATATACAAAATTTGTTTTATCATTGCACCAAGGTCAAATATAATACTTTATAGTTCGGAATCGATACGATCCGACTTACACTTGATCTTTTCTATATTTATATGAAGACGAAGTATTTCTTTGGGGAGATTGATTCTAGAAGGATGAAAACTTATACTGTTGAATTGTGGAACTTAACGAACCTGTATTAATAGGCGAAGCAAAAATGTATGTAGTGCCACTAAGAAAACTGTTAGTAAGAGAAATAATGACTGATGGAATTTTGGAGTAACTAAAATAGTACAATAAAAGAAAAAAAATATTAGCTACATTTATTTTTTGTAAAGACCAACCACAGAGTACAAATAACGTCCAGTTTTAATGATACGTTTAAAAAAAAAGCTGAAAGTGCCTATAAAGTCGCAACAATGGGAGCTAGAGAACGTGTGAAAGAGAAAAAAATGAAATAAAAAAGGCTGAATATCAGATAATTTTGATAAAAACCAATTTTTTTTAGAATATGACCGAAAATATAGTATAGTGGCAAGTTGTTGTACCAGCTCTTTAATAAGTGCTGGAAAAGCTATCCGTAAATCCTATAAGTCTTTTCAGCGTCATTGGCAGTATTCAGGGTATGTGATAATAATTACTGAAAGCTTTGTGAATAAGACTGAAAAGAAGATATCTGGGATGTATAAGTAGAATTTCGAAAACGGATATGTGGACGAAGTGTTTTACTTATATAATATCACGGAAAATGCTTTTAGCGAAGGGTTAAAACGATTTTCTGTGGTTTGTAGATCTGGAAAAATGTTAGTTAAAGTGGATAGGAATGATCCATAGAAAACCTTATGCACGGTGTAACTAGTGGATTGATAGATGCGCTGAAATCTCTGTATAGAAACTCGGGGTGCCTACGTGAGAATGAATGTGACATATACTGACTGGTTTGACATCCGTGCAGGTGTCAGCCAGGGACATACAGCGTCTCCGTGGATGAATCAAGCTATTTATAGATAGCTGTCTGTATGATTTGAAGAATATAAGTGTGGACTGTTATCTGTCAAATGCCTCTTGTACTCCGATAACCAAATAATCCTTGCAAGTGATGGTAGCTAAAACGAATGATTCTGTTAAGAAAAGACATATGCAACTAAATGTTTGCAAGATTAAGTTCATGGTGTTTGCAAGAAGAGAAAACATGGCTGAATACGTGTGTACGTATTCAGTCATGTTTTTACGTGTGTTAAAAGAGTTGAAGAAGTGAAAGATTTTGTTTTAGTTTGTATACGAATTACGGTAAACATGATAGATACATTGAAAAAAGAGTAAATACTAGAAATAAAGTGAATTGGGGCTTGTTTGCTGTTGTTGTAAATATGTTTGACGATAAGCGCGCTTGGCTATCCATAATGGAGTATTGTCCACACTCTCATGTACGGCAACTGAAAATTAAGTGTGACAAAAGGAAGGTGATAGTTGATGCAGTGGAAATGCGATTCCTGCATGCAATACAATTCCAGTAGTATGTTTGGAATCTTGTTAAAAGATAGATATAAGAATAGCGATATCTGAAAACTGTGTGGTTTGAAAGATGTAGTTACCGGACTAGAAAAAAGTAAACTCTGACGGTTTGGCCATCCGAAAGGGATGAATGAAAGGAGACTGCGAAATAAACCTAAAGAGCGAATATGTGTAAAGGGTCGATATTGGTCGTCCTAGAAAATCGTATGCAGACCAAATTGGTGGCACGTTTAAAAGGAGCCAAACAAGCAGCCGACACTGACGAGCTTGCATGGAACGATTGATGGATGACAATGAAGCAAGAGAGATCGTAATATGTGGCGATCTGTGGTTTGTATCCGCCCTTCTGAGAAATAGGTATGGGATTATAAATAAAAATAAATGTAAAACGTGATTATAATGTACTGAAGATATGTGACATGACGAATAAATGTAGTGGATGTTAATACATCTTGTATTAAGAAATAAACAATTTGTTGTCTTTGTAAATGCGGTATTATTACAGTCCTTTAGCTTAACTGTATTGAACATTTCTTTCTTTTATTGTTTCAGCGGTAACGATATAGAATTATAGATGTGACGATTCCCTTTATATTCAGCCTATCAAATTATTATAAACGCCATGAAATTGTTGAACGAACCGCAACCAAATAGTCTACAATTTTCATGCCCCAAAGCGAGTTTCACTTTCGGTCGTTGTTTGTAACAGTTAAATAAAAGCTATCATTTAAGTCAATAAAATGCGTAAAATCTAGAATAACTTATGTTTTATTAAAACAAAATATAGTTGGCAAATTGTTATTACTTTGTTCATTGGTGGCAAGATCATTATTGAAGGTTTAATCAAATTTTCTGGATTTCATTTAACATATTTTTTCGACGTACGCTCAATGTGCAAACATTAGAAATTAATCACAGAGAAGCATGAATAAAAGTTTCGAATTTTTATTCATGCTTTGGCGAACGCGTTGGCGAACCAGTCACAGACAAGTATGAATAACTAGCCGCGGTTGTGTGAAATGTTGGATCGCTTAATTAATGACATTTTTACTACGGGGCGAAAGCATTTATAAGCTAGTTCTACACTGGTGCTGCAAATTTGCAACACAATTTGTGTGTGATCTGTATTCGCACATATCATTCTACACCCGTATTGGTTCTCAAATTGTTCGTAGTTTAATAGGCGAATTCAATAAAAATGAACCTCTATAATGAATCCTTCTGCCTCTCGCTGAGCTGCTGAATTAAATCTCCAACTTATTCTGTTACTTATGTAACTGGGATAAATAAAATAAAAAGAAGAATAAAATGCATGATGTCTAAGCACAGGATTGAGGAACGTCGTGAAGGAACGAAATATTTAGAAATAACTGGGCACTCGTGTTCACGGTGTTCGCGGCCTTTCGCGGCACAAGACCCGCTAAATACGAGTAACATATAATTTTTTTAAGGAATTTGCTGATGTTCTATTAGCTCTGCCTATCCAATAAAGCGAAGCAACATGCCTAATGAAATTATGTCAGTAGGTATACGTGATTGTATTAAACTTACATATTTCACTTCGTAAACGTTCATTGTATTTCAATTTGACGAATTCAAAGTTTTGATTTATAGTTAAATTCGTCGACGATGACCTGTAAGATAATATTTAGAAAAAAGCTTCGGGCGTTATACGTGTTTATAATTTATTACAGTTAACATTGTGCCGCTTATTAGACCTAAGAATAGCCTAGGTGCGTGTTGCAATATGCTCATTAGAATCATAACGATTATGAATAGCGCACGCTCGGGTCGAGACGCGAGGGGGGAGCGTGGGCCGAACTGGACGCGGACATCCGAGCCAGTGATTAAGAACCTTCGGTGTTAAATAGCGTAAAAAGTTATTAGAAATTTTCTATTCAAAATTTAAAAACGTGAACGGTCACTGGTCTTGATCTATGATGGGGTTTCCAATTTCTGAAAAATCACGGTATATCACGACGGTCAGGAAGGTGGAGGCGATCGCCTAAGGTTAATAGTCAAAGAAAATCATTGATATTAAGGATGGCGTTTACTACTGAAAAATAAGAATTTGTCATGGAAATGGATTTATTGTAGTGTGACCGGAAAATGATGGTCGTAAATAAGCTTTTTTTATTTTGTATTATTTTACGTTACGGGAAAAATAAAACTATTTGAAACATTTGCAGTTTTTATTAGTAATAAATATATAAAAAAAATATCTGAGTACTATCCGTTATAACTCTTAAGTTTATGAAGCAACTCTTCCTCAAGATTTAAAGTTATAAAAACGTAGTACAATAATAGTAATCAGATATGTATGCGTTGAAACGCAATCGAATATTAGAATTTTGATCGATTATCTTTTGTAATGATCTTTATTTCTTTCTATTTAATTCAATGTTTGCTAATATCTTTGGTTTAGATGTCAACTCCGGTCCCAGCTGTGATTGTAAAATAGGAACATATTTCATATTATAGTTTGATCTATCTGGCACCAGTTTAATTCAGACAATAAGGTTTTCATCCAGGAACGCCGTTAACTTTCCTTTAAGTAAATAACTCACAGGTAGTTTGCGTCTAATTTTGTTTTTACGAACATTTTTAGTATTGGAGATCTAAAGAGAGATTGACTTTCTTCCTCAGTTATTGCTAAATTGGGCATATAGCCTGAAAATCTCATATATGGATTAGGTATCTAATACAATGTAAAATATTTTAAAGATTATATTGAAAATTAGCTAGCAGTATAGTCATTATGTCAGAATAGCTAAATAGTTTTTAAAATCATGTTTTATGTTGTTTTAAATGTTAAAGAAGTCTTATACAAATTTTAACTAACACCTAAAATAACTGATGTGGTTGATAATGCATTACAAAATACTAAACTACTATCACGCCGTTACTAAATACTAAACACACTATCATTTCAACATAAAAGTGTTATGATCTTTTAAATATCATTTTGATATGGACAGATACGTAGTGTGTGGCTAAAATTCTAATTTAAAGATTCAGTTTTTGGTTAAAATTATAATCACCTCTCTGTAAAATATGTTAATAACATTTTTTTAAAAACAAGTAACCTTGTAAATGTTAAGGATATGATAGCTCGTTAAAAAGTCTTATAAAGAAATAATGCTTGACTCTTACAAGAGTTACTAGCATTGGTTGGTATAGTAGTGATTTACTTAAAGACCTCAAATAAAACTTTTTTTTGTTTAATTAAAACATATTTTTCATATTGTGTAATTAAGTCATTAAATATTTAAAAAACCATTCACTAAATATATTTCATCGGGTTACAAAAAAATTAAAGCAACCGAAATTAAGCAATAGGTTTAGGAAAAAGAGTCTTTCAAAATGTTAAAAATATATGTGGCATAGATCCAATTTTTCACGCAAGATTCATGAACAGCTCGTTATTATTTCTTTTCGTTTTGGTTCTGTACAAATTAATGAAGCACACCTAAAGTTACAGGCTTTATCGATTTTGTATAGAATTATAAGACTGCCTAATGCACTACTACAAACACTAGTATATTTTTTAACATAGATAAAAAAAATAATTGTATAATTTATATTTGTCAGAAATAGCTACATTTTTTTTATCTTTGTTAAAGCATTGTGTGCTTTAACAAAACAACTAAAATTATTTGAAAGGTATATTTGATGAGATTCCAGCTAGAAAGTGAATTCAACGTCATCATGGACGATTTTGGGTGCTCTTTTAGAAAACCACTAGAAACTGAGGCCAATACTGTCAAATTTATTGGGATTATATAATATTTCTTTAATGATTTCAAGAATCTATACAGGAGAAAAAAGCCCTTTAATTTTATGGCTATTTAAAATCGTTATTGTTGGCATTAATAGAGTTAGGACGTGAGTTCGAAACAATAACAAATAGTGAAGTCAAAAAAAAAGGGTCTTAATTCATATGAACATGTAAATAAATAAATAATTCAAATAAAAATCTTTATCCATGATTTTTCGGCGATGGCTTTTTCAAGTCCTAGTAAAATAGTTTATAAAAAATTTCATTTGTATACAGTTTAAATAAATTATAATAGAACTAGGCACTACATTTCGACTGCAAACTCCTGTATATACTAACGAAAAAAATAAGCTTCACATCAAACTCCAGGATTAACAATATAATAGGATTTGCATTTTAGATTCGTTATAAAGTAGAACTGTACAAAAATAACAACGTTATGAAGTGCATTCTCACGATTAAAACAAGGACAATTATCATGCGTCTGACGGACTTTTGCAGGAAACTTTCACAGTGTACAATCAAGATATTCAAGAAAATTAGGACAAAATCAAGAAGTCTTAAATTTTGTGCCCAAATTAAGACTACAAAGCTATTCTTGCTAAAAAGCATTAAGCTTGGACTAAACGCATCATTGATTAATATAAAACCACTTTTTGCTAGTAGTTAGCCTATACTGTTTCATTTTTATAAATAAAAAATACTGTCACTTGCCTACAATTTTAGGTTGAACGGTTCAGTAGATTTCTCGTGAATGGAAAAGAAGGAGACTGGATGTTTTATTCCGTATATAAATTTACAGGGATTAGCGACAGTCCGCAGTAGCGCTCGCGTGGATGTAAAATATGTTTGTATTGCAATTTACGTTTGTTTCTTTAGAAATCGATAAATACTATAATTGCTCGACTGAAAATTATCACTACATTACAAAATTTTATGAAAGTGTTCTTTTGTTATTTTTGTTTATACTACATTATTTAACAATCTTTTTGAATTTACTCTGTAAATACTTATATACGTCACTCACATTTAATATGACATAAGGATTTAATGTTGATTAAATTCATGTTTTATCAAAGTACGTTACAAATGAAAGCTTACTATTGGAAATGTAATTCCATTTCGAAATTGCTTTTATAAAACTTTCAGTATTTATGCAATCTTTTTTTATGCATTACGAGATAGTCCACATAAAAAAAAAACGGTAGATACGACTGCGCTCTTTTAAAGAAAACGAGTTTAGCGACCAAAACAAAACTCCGGCGTTCTCGGTCTGTGAAAGTAATTTACTAGCGCGAGAAGTGTTAAAATAAGGTCAATGTTTACTTTTCGTTAGCTCCTTCCATTTAGCGGGCTAAGATTATTTAGTCTCGTGCTCCCAATTTGAGTTCGTTATATTTTGGTTATGAACATTCCTAAACCTGTGTGTTATGTTTCGACTTAAGCTCATCACAAACGTCGGACTAATTGTAAATATATAATCTATATTACTTAAATAACGTTATGAATATTTTAAGTGCAAATTTTATATCAAGCAAACATTCTTATGTCACACCCATAACCGGTAACTAATTCACCACTTATCGTATATTTATTATTAGGTATCTACTACATATTTTTGTACCGCCTGGTATGTTTTGATACCGTACAATAAAAATATACATTACCTTGTACTCTTCCTGTATTTTTTAATAATCGAGTGCATTAAAATAAAGTTTGCTATTGTTCACATTTTTACATTATGTCCACCGTTCGTGACAGGTTTCGAATTTGATATCAAAAGTTATCAGGTATGTTACCTTTACCAATTTCCTCGTCATAATTTTTTGTTAAAAATTTACAGTTTGCAATCGAGTTTTTAATTTACAATTTACACTTGTGTTTGGAATCCTATACTCATCTACAGATTAGTGAAAGATTATGGAGACTTTCAAAAAGTTTGCAAGACCAAAGACTTTAAGGTAGCGTAAATAAAAAAAAAAAACAAAATACTGAAGCTTAGGGTTGTCCTTCCCTGGCGATCTTATCCTGGGGCTTATACGGCATAGTTGCGTTTGCATGACTACGGGCCGCGTGAGAATTCTTCCTCGCCTCGGGTGGGGCGGGGCCTCCCTCTCCGGCAGATACTGTAACACTGTCGATATCGTATCAGTCGGGCGCGAGCCGGTCGTCCGCGTCGGATGACGATATCGCAAGTCGGATTCGATACCGTCCGTGTATCGTATTCGCTCTTTGACGGTATATTTTTTTTTACGTACTTGTACACCGCACCTTTTGCATAAGCGGGATAGACTGTTCGTTTGAAACAGCAAGATCGCCATTCTCAATTACAGTGGTGCGCGTTTTTTTCAGAAATTAAACGTAGGGAGGATCTTCCGCCACCTTACGAGGAAAATGACTCTAATGACGCACCTCGAAACGGCGGTAGACAATTTGGCGGGAATACGGTAATCGTCGTACTAAATCAATCTGTAATCGCATTAAAACAGAAGTAAAGAACTGAGGAAAAATAATTTCAGGAAGTAGTCAGGCACTGTGAGGTCTTCGATTTGCTGGCGAATTGCTCTCTGGACAGTCGCACCGATGAAAGCTCCGAAGTGGAGTACGCCGAAATCGAAGAAATGGGCCTATGGCATTCCACGCCGTTATCCGCTCGGCACAAGTCCAAAATCTCCCTGACTTGGGTGCTGCGAGAGAACTTGGAGAAGAGATCGCCCGAAATCAAACGCGACGACGTATTCCTACCGAAGAACGGAGCGGCGAACGGCTACAGGCAGTCCTACAACAACGCGATTGACATCAACCGCAATAGAAAATGTAAACAGATACCTCCGCTCGCGAACGAGCGGAGGCCGCGCGTCATGGGCCGCAGCGAGTACTATCGCAATTTCGACTTCAACGCCGTTAACGGCACGAACGACGCGGACTCGAAAGTGGAGACGTGCTCGGAAGACACCAGCGGCACCGCGGACCACGGCAGGCGGAGGCACAGGCACCGGCACAGGCGTAGGAAAAAGCATCAGGGCTGCTTCGGCTACGACATCAAGGACATAGACGGCTTCCTCGGCGGGGTGAGTGAATATTTGATTTGCGTGTGCGCTCTCGCTTCTAGACGGCAGCCGCTACAAAACTCGAATCCGTAGAGCAGCATTTAGCACAAAGCCTTTTACATAAGCGGTCATTTGTATAGAGAGTATCGCCCGCTAGAAAGCGCGTATTCCGTTTTCGGCATTTATAATTCGGCACGTAAATAAACGCAAACACCGTAAAGATTTCTAATTTCGAACGCATACATAAATAATATTTTAATGTGCGTCAATAACATAAAGCGTATTCGACGCCGTTGTTTCGGTTTCGGTTTCGGGGCAGTAAAAGTTCAGTTTTTTTTTTTGTGAAAAAACGTTGACTATAAAAATTTTAAGCGCCGAGAAATTTATAGCTACCTGTGGAGTCACATTCGGTTGTGTCGAATCGTTGAATTTATTTTATGGCGTTTAGTTGAAATAGTTGAAGGCAAAATAGCGTACGGCGAAATCTACGGAATGTTTTACGATTTATTATACATCTCGATATTACAATAGAAGTTTATGGACGTCATGGGCCATCTTTACATAATAAAAAATATATTATATTATGCACGTTCATAAAAATAGCTATCAAAGTTGTTTATGGTTACGTTTAAATTATTATCATTATTAATTAATGAAAGCCATATACTCCCATTAAATATTCTATTATTTAAGTTTAATGTATAAAATATTATAATATCGTTTATGGTATAGTTATTTAGATAAATAGATTCAATATATATTTAAAGAGATTTTTATTTGAAAATTTTAATAGGATTTAACATGGACACGCTCTTAGAATTTAACAGCATTCCTCCAATTACGTTAGAACAATTTTTATATTGTCATTAACCTGATTTCGTGGACTTTTTATAAACTCCAGATCTTTTATATCGAGGTCATTCAAAATTTGAACGCACTGCCAGTTTCGCTGCAATCTTATATCCATTCCGATTTTGTCATTCAATATAATTTTCCAACAACGACATTAAAACGATATAAAGATTCGTTCATTGTATTACTCTCTATATTATGTACTGTATAGTGATCCCTTATTCTCGTTTAGTTTGTTTATACTTTAATCCAAGCATTTGATGACGTTACATATCCTTGTTGTGTAAATATTTATGCATTTCTTCTATTTTACGAGTTTTTATTGTTAAATTTACATTCAGACCTCGAGTTTCCTTTTATTAAATTTAAATCAGAATCAGTCCTGTGATTTATCGGTGATACATAACAAACAAACTCGCTTTAGAATTGCTAGTACAGTGCAAATTAGTACTTAGTGCAAATTTGAATATATTTTCAGTGAAGCAAAATCATATTTTTTAATTTTAAAATAGAGATATGGGTACTGCATTTTTGTTTATAACAAACCTTAATCATATATAGCAAAATAAATAAGCCCATGTTTAGTAGGTATTTTGTTTCGCGACTAACTAAAATCCCATATTCTTCAATTAACTGTTAAAGGAAATTCGTTTTTTTTTAATAGATTTGTAGTGTTTTTATATAAATCACATTTACGGTTTTAAGCCCCGTCTGAAATTACCAAAGGCATGCTATTATAAACTACACGTTAATTGACATGCTTTCATATTTACTTAATTAGAAAAAAAAATGTCAGTAACACATATAAATCTTTACATATAGAATTTCATTTACCACATTACACCTTTTACCTAAATTTAATTAGAACGAAAAACGAAAACAAACTTATGCAAGGACATTAAGCGTTCTTTAACATTATACGTGTATGGCGCCGGGGGTACATCCATTTCGGGCGACATTTACCATTTCGTTATTTCTCTCGATCGATTAATAAATGTTTGCGGACGGCTCGCGGCACCTCGTCGCGTTAATTTCGGCCGGTAGAGGACTCGACGCCGGGTCGTTTGAGCTGTTCTCCGTTGCGGACACTCGCGCAGGCCCCTAAAGAAGCGTTAAGCACTTACGTTTGAGAAATCGATTTTATCTTTTTAATGTTTCTTATCGAAACATCGAAAAAAACTAAAAATATATGCGATCACTTCGGTGTTACGCTTCTCGACGTGCCCCGTTCGATTTATTAATCGGGTACGTTCGTTACTGCGTTGTGAGGTAGGTAATTAAAATGCAGGTATAGTTAATTGAAAACAGAGACAAAATAAAGGTAACTATTACTTCATATCGATGAATATTTTTACGTATATTCGTCACAATAGCTTATTATACATTTCACATCTAAGCCAAATTTTAGTTATCTGTTGAACTGTTTTGAACTATTAATATGCACGATTTACTAATGTATTTTTCAAACCTTTTTGTTACTAATTTTTAAGTTATCAACGAACACGTGATGAAGCGACTATTTTAAAATACTTGACGTGAAAAGCTCACTCTAATTTTGACAGTCATATTCATGTTGATTCTACACGTGCATTATTGTTAATTTTAAATATTCACACAACGCGTACATTCTTCTCCAGTGAAAAAATCGTGAGGTGACCATGAAGTCATAAAAAAATAGACGAAGGGGTCAATGAATACATCTCTCATAATACTGAAGGCATGTATATACTTTTCTGGATATATTGAATATATTACATAAATCATATTGCATAATAAAACTTTAAACATAAACTCAACATTCGATTGGTAACAACAGTAATAACGTTTAACATCAATATGCATATGCATAGTTAACTAAAACATTTATAAATCAGCAATGTACAAAAAATACGCGTGTTCAAGAAAATGCGTAAATATGTAGCCTGGAGGGGAATATAAAACAACCATTTCGATCGTTGTTTTCACTCGATTTCACTCCCCGTTTGATTTGCGTACCATGTGTAAATTGTGACTAAAATGGCTATATGTGAAAATCTATTCATAAGAAATAACTCCAAAAATGACTCGGTAATCGCTCTATCAGTCGTGTGCCTCAAACTGTCATATGCAATGACTGTTAACTGCTAAAATTTAAAACTAAACATGTCAAAATAGCGATAATCTTAAAGATATTGGCATTTGTGACGTTAATTGCATATCACAAATATCAATATCTTTAAGATTACCTTAGTTACCTGCCAATTGTTAAGTTAAAACAACGTATTTTTACGTGTTAAGCTTTTAACTTTAACAGTTCATTATTTAAAACGAGAGTTTGAAGCACACCGTTATATATATATATATATATTACGAATATAGTACAGTTATACCTCTTTAAGTCGAAGATCAAGGGAGACACTAAAAAAGTAGAGTTACAGACTTTTCGACTTATGAAGGGTTTTGACTTGTCGGATTTTGATTTAACTTTTAGAGGTTAAGATTTATTTTTTACTAATTTTGAGTTAAAGAAGTGAAATAAATAAAAATTATAGTTACAGAGGTAACAAACATTTTATACATACTATTTTATTATAAATTAACATTATTTCAAAACATCCTTAAAATAATAAACATATGTAAGTACATTTTAAAAAAGCCAATATATTTTTTCTTTAGATAATTCGGTTGTTCTGTATCTTTATACATATATCTGTAGCATTATCTAAGGTATAAAAAAAAAATTTTTGAAAATTCGAAAAGAATAAAGTGTCCTTTCTAGTTATTGATTTGTTCTATAAAATTCCCGCAACGTATACGATTCCAGTTCTTGGGTGTTCTTTGTCATCTAATTCATTAATCGTGTTTGGCGGTAGAACTGCCAATCAATTAATCAATCGATTCAATCGACAACAAATGACTTGTTTCGCTAAAATACAAGTGAAATCAATAATATCAATAAGTACCCAAAATGAAATACCTGACACCACGCAAGCAAGCAGATGTTAACTCAGGGCACAAATTTCTTTATCATTTCTTAGAATTGGTAATCCTAGTTATTGTATACACTTAAATCGTTTTCTAAGAAACGATGGTGTATCTTATCAGCAAATTCTCAAATTCTATTTAACTATGAGATATAAAGGTAATAAGTTTCATATAATCGAGTTGTAAAGTTTGTAAAATAAACCATTGCTGTGTTCGAGATACAGATGTCCAATATATGTATTTTTTTGAGTTATAGAGGGAATATATCCAACAAAATGGCTTGTAGGGACTTTGACTAATAGATGGTTACTTCAATTAATATAGGGTTCAGATTGAGAGTAATGGAGGTTTGTGTCTTGAAGGAAAGGGAAATAAACTTTTTTCGAGTTTTAGAGTTATCGAGGTTCTAGTTAAAGAGGTTCGTCTGTAGGTACATACACTTTAAGATACATACATAGTTACATCTCAGTAGATTTGAAATGGGTTTTGCCAAATATCACTTTTTTTTCTAGAACAATAAACTGACCATCCAAGACTTTTCAAGACAACTTCTGTATTCGATGTTTTAAGGTGGAATCTAGGTATGTACACTAATAATTTAACGTAATACCGTAGAAGTACTTTAGTATTGCGAATCTATTGAAGATGTTATTAAACTTATTATCGTCTAATGATTCCAGGCGTCCTTGGACCGCCCGGGCAACATTCCAGTAGTGGTGTCCTGCCCTAGTGTTTTATACGAGACCAGAGGCGGACGGCAGACGGAACGCACTTTGCCTTTGGGTACCGTTGTCAACGCGGTGTTTCGTAGACAACAATGGCTCTACGTTCAGACTCCTCATCATCACGAAGGTTATGTGGTCTACGCCGCATGTATGCCGCTAGGCATATTGCCTAGGTAAGAATATATTCTAGAAAAAATTTTTTATGGTCCAAACACCTGTTTCTCCTGACGAGTTGGTGATTATAAGGTCATAGTGCTAACCCCCGACGACGTATTAATGTAATGAAATTCGTATACATTTGAAGAGATCTGGTTAACTCTAACAGGCGTATGCTAATCTCATATAGATTAACTAACTATTAACAATTGCATTGTGCAATGCGATGATAACAGCCGCAATGCAATACTTGTACAGGCACCGAGCACGCTTCGTGCGCGGGTGTGAGCCTAAAGTAAATGTACAGTATAACGCACGAAACTCTGCCGCTCTGAATTGCCGGCGATTGATGTAATGCGCAGGCTTAACCCACCCCGACCCTTCTTTCGTCTCCCCCCGCGTGTCAATTTTACGCCATTGCGACACTTTCGTGATTAACTTCATAGCGGCAGAATTTCGTGCGTTGTTCTCTAGCTAACGAAAAAACAACATATTACATTATTGATATACACGATGAATTGCCGCATCAGTATATATCAGCGGCATCCGTTATGAGAGTTCTATAGTAATATAGAACTCTGCGCCTTACGCACGGCGACGCGCGACGGCGGGCTTTCCTATTTGTATGATCGTAATGTTTTACTTTTAATAATGCTAGTACAAAATGTAAGAGAAACAAGTATAATACACACTATTTAATAACATTCAGAGGACTTGACAAATTTAGGGCGGACATAATTATTTATATTGTCTTTATATATATTGACCTCTGAAAGACAATATGCTGTATGTCTCGGAGGTCAGTATAATAATAATAAAAGCAATCATTATAAGCGTACTATGCTTATCTGACATATGATATGTTTCGATGACATTTTTGATACGTTGATAACGCGTTAGATAGTATATTCTGATAATGAAATTTATAAATAATATAATGGGCGCCACCCAAGAATCAAGTAATCATTAGCTGGAATTTAGCTATTCTTAATGTTCTTAACATATGACTCTATCCACAATCAAGTTTTATAGTTATTATTATCAGTATGATGCATTTTAATCACATGGAAAGTTGTCAAAGGAGAAACAAAATCTCGCAAAAAAAGCAATAGTAGTCATAGTAATTACACTGCTCTACTACACACAGCGCCGGATTTAAACTTAGTCCCGTCCCTGGGCATTGTAGAAAATGCCGCCCCAATACTGAAATTTTACTTAAAGTTATAATTTCGAGATCTTGTTTTTTAAAAAATAAAATAACCAAAATATTTCAGAAAATTTATTATGTATTATATACTTTAATAACATTAAAAATATTTTTTTGTTCTAAGAATTAAAATATAATTAAAAGATGTAATCGACAAATTATTCAATTTTTTAAAATTTCATTGATTGATGTAGTCTATTGTTTGAAAAATTCATGAATTATTCAAAAATCTTTTTAATTTTTCATGAAGACTACAAATATTTTTTTTTTCAGAAAATAAAAAAACAAATATTATTGTTTTGAATCATCTAGAAAATAAATACATTAATTAAATTATTTTGATCATTAATTTCAACTAAATATGCCAAAATAATAATAAACAAAATTTCGATTTAACAAATAATGCATGAATTGAATTTCTGGAACTAATCATTAAACAAAAAATTATAATTATTTAATTATATTGAGTAATTTTGATACCACTAAAAAATTTTTTTCACTTTCCAAATTTTGCCGCCCTGGGCACTAGTCCCGACTGTCCCTAGTGTAAATCTAGCCCTGACTACACATAATCACGTCAATGTTTTGAAACGTCAAGGATTCAACAGAAGGAGTAAGTAGGCAAGCAGATGTTAGATTTTGCGTCAAACGCTAACAAAAAGCTGATGATAAGTAAGCGCTACAGTGCTGCGTAATTTTACCAGTGTCTGCACATCCAAGCAGCAGAGTTTTATTCTCTCAGAAACATAAAAGGCTCCTAATAGAATTAAACAGACCTTCAATTTAATATGGTAGGAACGACAAAGGTGTCACCATAAAATTCATCTGAACAAAAAATCATGTCTTATCCGTGCCAGTTTCGAATCTTCATAGAAATCAATAAACTAATTGAGGAAATAATACATTCTTCTTCTTCTTCTTCTTTAGGGAAAACTAACTAACTACTTTCCGAACTAATGCTATAATGGTAAATATTCTGATGTAATTCAAGTGTTATGTTATAGGTAATTTACGACATAAATACATTTTGAATATTAATTATTAAAATCTCCCTTTTAATTTTATAGAAAAATTCGGGGAGGAAAAATGACTTCTCGGGCGTTTTTCTAAACAAAAAAAAAACACCTGTAAACTTTTGCATTATAAAATGTTTTAGATGCGATATGACAATGACGGCTAAGTTGAAAAAGAGGATTGAAAGATATTAAAGAATGTTCTAACTGAAGGCTAACCCTGTATACAACCCTTGCAACTGTCTCTCCTGTATTTCCCTTCGGCGTATCGCACAACTATTTCCCAGTCACGTAGGCGGGACGAGGGTTAGGGTGGGGGAACAGAAGGGTTGTCATTGTCTAGACAATAAAATTTTTAATTAGGTACATAGGGAAGCCTAGCCCTAGGGAAACATGGAAAGTTTCTAGCTACGCCGAAAGGCTTAGTCTTCTTAAGAGCTATTTCTGTAAGGTGTGAAGCAATTTAAACGTGTGATTCTCAATACAGCACAGGATCAAAGCATTTTTTAAATGTTATCATAATTTGTATATTATATATTTGGCATTAATCAAAACATAAATCGATCCGCTTATACCTACTCTTTCTTAATACCTAATCTTATATGCAATATATATATATATATATATTGCATTAATATGATAAAAAATAACTTCTAATTTACATCAACATTATTTCTTTTAATATTTCTAAGCATAAATTGATATCTAAAAATAACAAAAAAGATGCGCGTCAACTGCAACTGGAATTTACTCTTTAACAATGAATTCCATATATTCTTAAGGATAAAATATAAGCAATAAATAAATGCGAATATACGAAATAATCTCGAAAAAAATCGCGTGGGCGTTCATACTAATTTACTACTATTTCTACCCACGCACTACGCACCACTCGTGGGTGCTGGAGCTCCGAGCACCCACGGAGTCGACGCCCCCAGGCAAACTGTCTATTTAACTTTTATCTGTTATAATATTGAAAGGATGTATATATTTTTATTCACATTTATATATTATAATTTGATAAAATGTTACATAAATAATATAATTTCGCATTATTTGCGCGTTCCTATTTTATTATTAGTTACTCACTTTTTCTATGGAAAAAATGATATAAAAAAATATGGTAACTTCATCAATTTTGTACCTGTATGTAATTATATTCTTATATTGACAATGAGTAGGTAACGTTATTGTTTGGGATAGTATGCGATTTGCATCTCAAAAATGGAAATTAAAGCAGAGATTAGTAATGAAACCCGGTTATCGTCTAGCATGTTCTTTGACAGATATTATCATTAGTATAATCGTTGAAGCAACGAAATGAATATAGTCACGTCGTACTAACAAAATGATCGACGGTGATATTGAACCTTTAAACCCTCAATTATACAATCTTTATATAGCTCAAAACGACTGACAGTGCCGGAGAACTGTGAACATGTGTAGCGCTGAACTCGCTATATACCTAGTTACCAATTTTGTGTAGGGGGAAAGTGACATGAAAGAGCCATTACGATTTACGTGGCAGCTTCCGACGGATGATATATGAATTATAATTATGAGGTACCAAAACTTGTTTCCTAATTTTAAGTAAATACTTTATCCCGATTTTGTGTTATATAAAACACTTTATATGATAATAAATATTTTAAATATGTTCATTAATTTATAGCTCAAGTCATGTAACATAACATAGGCTCTTTCAATGCAGATGTGTTATGAAAGCAAGGGCGGTATCCAGCCTACGTGTCAAGGGGAGAGGGTCGCACATACTAAATCCAGTCAGGAGGGGGCTCTGATTCGAGTAAGACAATTACTCAGCCTAGGGGGAGCATGACCCCGAGTCCGTCATGGTACGAACGAGACGAATTCTTCCATTTTGTAAATGGTTATGAATCCAAGAATATTGTTGATTTTGGAAAATATTTCATAACATTACTTACGTGACGACCCTACTTACGATTCGGAGCCTCGCGCATACTCAACACTTTCATTTCAAAAAACGACTGCAATAATTCACTGGCCAATTTATAAAGATACTATAAATTTCACGACATTCATGTTCAAAAGTTAATATTACATCAGGCGAAGAAAATGTACAATATTTCGAGTAATATTTACCAGTAAACCATACACATCGTAACAAGACAACGCCGCGTCGAAGCGAGTAGGTAAAAGAAAAGAGACTACGCACTCAGTCATAGACGTGTACAATTGTACTTTGAAGCGATAGACTG
The DNA here is from genome assembly GCA_005406025.1 of Eumeta japonica. Classification (NCBI taxonomy): domain Eukaryota; kingdom Metazoa; phylum Arthropoda; class Insecta; order Lepidoptera; family Psychidae; genus Eumeta; species Eumeta japonica. The sequence goes on from BGZK01000390.1 coordinate 144,388, forward strand.
TAAGGGAAGAATAATATCAAGTAATTGTGTTTATATTGGCGTTGTTCGTTTAGGAAAAAAAGATGTCTTGTGGTAAAAGACAATGCTTATACAGAAAATTATATTATAAAAACAAACTCCAAAAAGAACTAATTATTCAGTTGTTTTTGGAGTTGGTTCTAGCTAAAGATAAATCAGATAACAGTTACTCGTGTCTCCTTAGATTTCTTTTTTGTCTCAATATTTAATATTCATGTTTATAGATTATAATTTAAATAGGCTTTTGAAGGCGGTTTTTATGTCATTTTATATCATATTATTTTGTTATCTAGTAATAATACCTTTATGATAGATTTAGCTACTTTGCATGTGGATTAAACCATGCTTAATAAAATTGACTAGGCATTTCATTTACATTTACATGGAGCATGTGAAAAATCAGTATTCCGATTTCGAGTTTGTTGTCTGCTGGTAATCGTTCCAGGGTCTCTATATTCTTAGTTGGAGTTAAACCACAAAATGATTCTTATACAAATTGTATTGAGTTATTCTTTATAATATAAAAATTCTAATATTCCATTTTTCCAATCACATTTAGATTTTCTTTCACATTAAATTAATTCATCCTATTTCTACTGTTGTCATTAAAGATCAATGTGTTTCTGCTAAGATTGTCACATTGGAATTACATTAATGAATGAAAATAAATAAGTAATTTTAATTATATATACACTAGGTTTTACTAATAGCTATTTAAAAGTGGTTTATAGGGAAAAATTGTAGTTTACGATTTTTCGCTTGAAACTATAGGGAGTGCTATGGCTTTCATCATCAACTCAGTACCATGAGATGATGACTATCAGATATAGAAACTTGAATAACTAAAAAAAGAGTTTAAACGCGCTATATGTGCCTATAATATTTGAGGATATCAATTGATTTCCCTGGGATTTCGTCTTCAAATCCTGACTTAGTAAGTATGGGACCACCTTGAGAGTATATCCTTTCAAACAAAAAAAAAAAAATTCGGAAACGGTCCACAATTAACGAAGATATAACTGAACATACATAAAAAATACATACAGACGAACATAGAATATCCCCATTAATTTAAAGTCAAAAATTTGTTTGTTAAATCATATTATGCAGTTCCATTAAAAATTACAAGTCACAAACATTACAATTACATGAGAAAATAGTGCATTAATGTAACATTTACGTAGTTTTTAATAAATATCTTAGGTTTAAGATTAAATTAGAAAATAATTTAATATATATTTCAGATCGAATTTACCACAAAAGAAGACCCCATGTTGGGAAAGCAGTACGGATATTTACCCACAGCCCTGTGGAAATCTCACCGATACTGAAAAAGAACAGATGCGCGAACGCACACATTCAGAGACACATCAGCGAAAACCGAAAACCCGTTCAGTATACAGTGAAGAATATTTCGATACATTATACTTGAAAACTAAATCTTTGTGTTCAAATATAGACACTTATGATATCGAGCAAGAAAATCCGTGTGGAAAAATAAGGTCATCTCAATCTGAAATACAAATGACAAGACAAACGCTAATGGTTGTGAGTAATGATTTTGTCGGCGACACCTTAGATAACACCTTGTCGGTGAAACAGGGGGACGTTGTGGTGCTTATGCAGGATGCTTCAGAAACCGACGCGGATTCAGAATGGTTCTATGTGAAACGAAAAGACGGTAAACTCGGTTTTATACCGGCGGTCGTGGCGGGGCACGGTTATATTTGATTGTTAAATAAAATTACAATAGTGAGAATATTTTTTACATTTACTTTCGATTTAGTGTGGAATTCCAGTTATCCAGTCCAGTCACCTAAAAAGATATATTAGTGTTTAATTACACTATTGAACATAAGCATGTTTTGAAGTAATTTGTGTAATGTTTATGTAAAAAATTATTTGTATATGGAAAATTTGCATCTTAAAATGATTTTTAATAAAATTATCATTCTATAGCGCTAAAGCTCAATAAAATTAGAATAGAACTGTCAAGGAAATCTACGAAATTCATTAGAAACTATTCACAAAACAAGATGAAATTACTTAATTCCAGTAATATTTAAAAGGAGATTGCTCATTATGAAGGTGGTAATGTTCCATTAGAATTAAAATCAGTTCACGGCAATGATCAGAGATGATCATTTTGACAAGTTTTCAACATTTAGAAGTTTAATTAACTAATATTTTATTCTATATTGAGTTAGAAGCCAATTAATTTACAATACATCATTATAGTCATACTAAAAATAGTATAAAATGAACTTTTTGGAGACTGAAATATCAATAATGTTAATTTCAAGTTCTTTCTCGACACAAAATCTCAAATTAGTGTATCGCAGTTTCCTCGAAACTTAAAAACTATGCCGGTCTGCCTCCGAACTTTGCACATATATATAGTCGAAATAAATACCATAGGAAAAGGGAATAATTGGGAAGTAAAAGGCTTACCCCTTGTCACGTCTTAGGATCATGCACAATTTGGTTTTTTATATTATCTTTACAGCACGAGCGTTTTACACATCGTATTTGTCGCTAGTTACTTTTTTGTCTCGTCGGTAGTTACAGAAAAGCAACATTTATCGCCCCACCAACAAGAAAAGGAAATAGGCAAGGAAACATACATACTACCTATATAATTTATAATAATATATCTACATATGATTGTTTGTGTATTAAACCATATAAGCAATATTAAACAAATAACACAAAAAACATACCATCCAATAAGGTATTAATAAGGTTTTTATTAATTCTCAAGGTAAGTTATGATTTTCAAAACCATAAATTATTCGGAGATTGTGTGGACCCCTGTCCCACAGTAAGCTGCACATTTTCCTTTGTTCATTCAATACAATTAAAGAACTGTTTCGAGTTAGGCCAATGTAAACAATTATCAAATCATTGTTGAAGTGATAAGCAGTTATTGAAAGTTACATAAAATGCTATTAACTGCCAAAAAGGCAAATGCATATTATTCATAAGTTTCCCGAGAAGAAACTTTTAAAATTTTAAATGAGATACTAATTTTTAATAAAATATTCAAGAAATTAATTAGGTAAACAAGTATAAAAAAATTTTTTTTTAATAAAATCATTTTTATTTTAAGTATTCTTCAAAGATTATTGCCGAAAATGCAATACTTGATCTCTGTAATTGAATGTTGTGCATAAATCTATATCGGGACTCGAGCCTGCTATGGTCAGCAGTTTGTTGGGAGTGGTTCTCAATATCGCTGAATACACAGTGGTTGCTGAAATTGGGAGTTCAACTTTAACTTCTCCAGAATAGGTGAGTTGATATAAGAATTTTGCTGAACCACCTGAAAAAAATTATAAATGAACATATTTTAATCTTCAACTCTCCTTTTAGGTATCCATTTTTTTATCTGTTTGCAAAATAATTTTAAAATTATTTTAAATAGGAAAGAACTGATGAAAAATAACATCATGAAAAAATATTATTTCTTGGGTATTTTTTTTCCAATATTCTTAATTTACATGGAAATAATGCAATAATAAAAAATTGTTGGCAATGTTCATATTAATATCACTGAAAAAAATAACAAAATTGTTATCAAAACACAAGAAAGCAGAGTTGCTACAATAATATTTATCTAAACCTAATCTAATCTATACTTCTTAGTCCTAATGAATTTTCAGAAATTAAAAGGAAAATAATGCTTTTTATACAGCACAATTAATACATACCTGCCACTACACAGTCTTCATGAAATTGGGCCACATGTATACCATGATCAGGAATGTCAAATACTGTCACAGCGTCTAAAGATCTCAGATGCCAAAGCGACAGACGAGGTCCACCTCCACATACCTTTTGGACAATAATAAAGATTACAAGCTTTCATTATTTATCTTATTATAGAAATATCATGTGTTAGCAATAAAATGATGTCATCCAAAGTTGTCGTTTTAGTTAGTTTATTGAGATTTCCATTTCATTCTACTATTTGTTCAATACAGTTTGACATTATTTCCATTATGAATAAGCATCATATGACACAACTTATTAAAAGCTACAAATTCATTATATATTTAGATTGACAATCAAAAAATATATTCAAGAAGGGACTGCAACTCGCTGTTGTTGCAGGTATTTAAGAGCAGCCCTATTAACTTATAGAATGGGGGGTAGTGTTGCATTTGAACAATTCATATGGAATGAAAATGATAATAATAATTTTCCCATAAAATTAAGGGCTCTAAAAATCAGCTGCTTCAGTAGCGGTGGGAGTAGAGGTAGCAGCATGTGAAACTTTTCAAAAAATTTATGGTTTCAATATATCCATATAGTACAAAATTTTATGAGATGGGTTTTAGATCATTTTTAATTGAAATATAATTATCAGCTTTATTGAAAAGGGGGCATTATACTATGTCAGTCATATTATGTATATGAACTATATAAAAAAAATTTAGGTATAAAGTAATTTTGTACTTTATGAAATTTATGCAGCAGAATTTTCATATTTTTAAAATAATAAAGAAAAGCGTCAGTCGCATTTTTAAATAGGGCGAGAGTATCATTCGGCGTCAAAACCACGCTGCCCTCTCAGAGAATTGGTTAGATTTATTTGAGTGAGATCATTTGTTTGTAAAAAAGAGAAGATGCATAGTTTTTCACTCTACAATGGCTGTGATAGATAAACGCTATAACATATTGTAGTAGCTATTGCTTTCAGTGTAGTTTTGTTACACCTTCCATAACAATGTCACAATTTTTTGTCAAATTGATTATGATTTTTCAGTTAAAAATTATATCAAAACCCACCTCATTCATTTATGTATATTATGAATATACTCAAACTACAATTTTTTTGACAACTTTCACATGCTGCCATTTTTGGCTTCATCTCGATTGAGGCAACTGATGCTGATTTTGTTGATTATTGAACATGAATAAAATAATAAAAATGAAATTTAGTCGGTATCAAATTCTTATAAAAAATGCAACTCTACTCCCAGTTTTATTATTATGTGCAAATCCATATGTTCATTTGTGGGTCACTCCATAAGAAGCAACTAATACGGTGATCATTATATGGAAATTTGATTACTTTACTTACAATCCAATCATCTCCAAGGGCCACCGCACCCACCCACTTGCCTAAATCAGGGCGACTGGCTTTACTATTATGTGGTTCCATACTATTTTGAGCACTAGGAGTTCTAGAATCCCATAACTTCACAAATCCATCTTCACCAGCTGATATTAAATGCTTACCTCTGCAAAATATTTTATTAAACAAAATCTCAAGAACAATAAAAATCTGTAGTCATTTTCATAAGCTATTTTAAGAACAACAATATATGACATACATATTTTTGTATTCTCAGAAAAAAAAAATGCCAAAATAAAGTGATGTATTGACAGTATGAAGAATTATTTTAAATAAACACTGACATCTTTAAAATGATGCGCAACAATAGCAGATCAAATAGTTAAATAACAAGGGTAATTAATATACAGAATGGAATTGATCAAGCATCTTTTCACAAATATTCATAACCTCCTGCTTTTTCAGAATAACCTTGCCAAAGCAACTATAACAAAAATATATTATTGAAAATATGCTTCCAAATAATAAAAAAAATTATACAGAGAAAACCCTACGAAATGTTCGACCAGACGAAGCACACGCGCCCCGTGCCCCACGCCGCGCTTGCGCTTGGACACCTGACGAATGGGTTATGCGATGTATTATTTTTAAAGAACTTATCTAGTCACATATCTACAATGATATACAGCATGATTTAATACTCGTGGACTCCCAGGTTGTTGACTGTCAGAGTAAATTTCACTATACTGTTTTAAAGTTGAGCAATGTCACATCTGCAAACTCTCTAACATTAAATCATGTTTGCTTATTCGATAGCAGTGAAAGGTATTGTTATTAAACAGTTAAACATTAATCATATACAATTTTAGTTTCAAAAACGCCAATATCGTAAACCTAACACTATAACAAAATACCTAAATCTCTCAAGCTGAACGTCGTCGATCGCGCGCAGACGGATCGACGTGTTGTGATTGACTGTTGGCGTCTGCGTGCAGGCCTCAGATGACGTTGTGGGCTTTGGGGCGCATCACCTAAGGATATATCTCGTGAATTTACATGTTCACGTCTGATCTATTTTTCCCAGAAACGGCTACCTCAATGATTTTAGTTTCTTTAGCAAAGTCGTTCTAAAAAAGGAGAATATTTGCAGAAATACGCATGATAGATTCCATATGGTATACTCTTGTATCTATATATATGTAATAGATACAAGAGTATACCGTATAAAAACCTGATACAACAAAATATTCCAAAAAGTATTATACCTAAATAAACTTGAAGCATAGATTACTTTTTTAATAATTCTACAGAAAGTATCCAACTATCAATGAAAGAAAATTTCTATGGAAACCTATTTGTATGGTCTTATTTGATTAAAATATAGACAAAATCATTCAAGACAAATAAGTACATGAAGAATTTTGAACTTACTTTCCATGTACACAATGTATGTAGTCGTTATGCCCTTCGTAAACAGAAATCAATTTTCCTCCTTCTAAACTGAATGAATATATATTATTATCTCCACAACCAGCATATAACTTGCTTTCATCCTCAGACAACCACATACTGTTTACATCCCATAGTTCAAGGCCTGACTTCTTGAATGGTACTTTGATTATCCATGATGGTTTATTAAACTTGTTGCTTACTAGTGATTTCCAATCCCATCCAGTTATTTCACCGATCGTACCAACAATAAGGAACTTTTGACTTGTCAACAAACTACATATTTGAACTTCGTTTTCTAATTCATGGATATATTTTGGTTTGTTATATTCAGCACTAAATAGTTCCAGTATAGGATTCAGAACACGGTCAAGACTGAAAAAAATGAATGTAATGTGTAATAGATTATGGTAAGAATATTTAATAATTCTTGTATTACTCACTCAAACACGGCTAATTGTCCATATATACTACCGGCAATAAGATACTTCCCGCATGGGGAAAACGTCTGGCAGAGTACAGTATTATATAAATTTTTGTCCAGCATCGTTATCAAAGTAAAAAAGTAACTTAATATGAGTTAACTATAATACTGTATTATGTGTAATAGTCATATAACATCGAACACAATTTTTCTACACAACTAAAAACTATTTATTTCCCAAAACACATCTAATAAATAGTCACAGAGTACATTGTTTAGGTGGAAGTATAAAAAATGTCACATGTATTGCAGAATGTCTTAATCACAGAACTGAAACTAAAAAAAAAAACATAAACATGATCGTTCAGAAATGATTATGTAATATTTTATTGATTTACATATTCATTTATACTCATACATCTATTGAAAATATTAGTTATATCTACATCATTTGAAATTTTTCCGAGAACATTTTTCAATACCTATGTTACTATTTTTTTTTACAATTGTTACAACACATATTTACATTGTTTTTTAATTTTTATTTTCATGTTAAATAACATGAAAAAATTTGAAACTTTTACAATTTTTAAAATATATCAAAATGGAAAAAATATTATATTAATAATATTTTTTTATATTGTTCTCTGCAATCTGTATATCAAAATCAATTAGTTTCACTTAACGACTTTTAGAATATTCCTTATGAGTGAGTCTTTATAATAATAACTTTAAATTATGTTTAATTAATTTTTAGATTCCTATATTTTATTTTGTTCTCTTTATCACTCAAGCAATGACAACTTGATATGATTAGAAAAATGGTAAGCTAAAGACCACAAACACTAAACCAACGGAATAATGGACAGTATAACCATTAATGAAATAACTTATAATTATTACCTTCCATGTCACTGAATTCAAATAAGGAATCCGTTTCATGTGTATATTTAAAGGATAAAACCTCCTTCATAAACTTAAATAATAATTAGTATTTCGTTTTAAACAACAATTATATTAAAAAAAAAAAAACTGAATAAGTATAATCTTGACGGAGGCTTATATGATTCTTTCTCTTAATATTATTTTTAAACAACTCTTTGATAAGTAAGATAATTAGGAACTAATTTGCTTTGAAGAGTCTATAAAGTAGTTAAAAAAAGAATTAAAGGATCTCATTTATTAAAAAATGTGCAAGAAATTCTAATTTACATCGATAACAACACAGTGAATAAAAACGATAGCAGAAGTAATATCAGGAAACAGACTAGCAAATTAGGAATAAAAATCAAGGGCAAGTTTTGGATCGGGAATACGATTCTAACAAAGACTGGCTCGAATCAAAGATGATGGTATTCGTTCTGTGTTCAGGCGGACAGAGCCGTTGGTAAAAGCTACAATACAATAAAATATTAACGCCATGGGTATTTTAATGTGTAAAACAGTTACACATAAAATATGACTTTTTAAAATTTAGTGTATATAATTATACATGTGTTAGTTTTTGTTGCAGTACAAAGAAAAAAACTGTGTCAGTAGTTATTAATAAAATTGCTTATCCGTTCACAATATATTTCTTACTGCTTAAAATTTGTAAGATTACTAATGTATACCATTAGGGTTAATAGTAAGTAAATATTTAGTTATTAAATAAAAACCTAACTTACTGATTGTTTCTAGAAGTGATCTGGTGTAAAAACTTCAAATTAAATACAAGGCTTACTTTTATAATTTAATGTAGTCTAATACTATAAAGCTTTTTTTTTTTGGAAATAACATTTCTTAAAAAACTGAAAAGTGGGCTTAGAATTTATATGGACGTACTATTAGTTTTGAAGTTAGAGTAATGAAAATTAGTATTTATGCGTATCTTTTCAAATATAGGAACATAATTTGGAAGCTTTTTGATCATTCCGTTCTAAACAATGTAATAGAAGTTGAAAATTAGTATGCAAGTACCATTCGTTTTTAAATTATGGTAAGAAATGAATATATGGTCTTTTGATGTAAATAAAGTAATAACTTATTGCAATTTTTTACTTAATTCAACTCTTGAAAAGACAAAATGTAAGTGAAATTTTGTTTGGAGATTGAAATTCAAATTTAAAATTTTTGTAAGTTGTAATTTGATTTTGAAATGTGAAAAAATTTAAATTAGATCAAAAAATCAAATGTAAAATTGTACTTAATTTCGATTTTCTTGCTATTTATTATCTGTTGTTTGCAAGCTTACTTCGCTTGTTTGGTTAAGGTATTTTTCTTTGAATTACTTGATCCATACAATAATTGAAATAACTCGACTTAGATCAAATCCTCATTAGTTTACACTAGTCGTCTAAGAATTTTATAATTCGAAAGAAAAAGAGATTGATGAACAAATAATAACATTATATTAATCCATTCGTTTGACAGCGAAAGATATTGTTTCTCTAATTTTCATCAGGGTAATAAAAAACAATATACATCGATGCGTACAAAACATATAATATCAGTAACAATTTTCATTTGCTTTTACGACAGCACATACATACTTTTTCTTTATTGTTACGAAAGTAACAAGTACATTATACCTGTTCTTAACAATTTTATTGTGATTTCTGAACCGAATTATTAAAATTAAAAATGGAGGTACGTGCGCCGTAGCGGAGTCTGTGGAGTTATGTTTTAATATTGCATATAAGAAGTGTAAGTTAACTAGATATTGATTTGAAAAATGACAATATTTACGTGAATCATTGGTGTACTTTTTTATTATTATTCTATCTTTTAATTATATGTTGTAAGAATCGGAGGCATTGCCCTAAGTAGCGGCTGTAGATATATGTGTTTAATTTAATATTTTTAGATAAACAAAAACTTCGAGATGTACAACGGGATTGGCTTACAAACACCTCGAGGTTCGGGCACCAATGGCTACGTACAAAAAAATTGGGCCACAGTGCGAATGCCCAAAGATCGAGTTAATTACCGGACTGAGGAAGAAATCGCGAAATTGGATTCTGCTTCAAACAAACCACCCAACAGAGAAATACTTGATCACGAGAGGAAAAGGAAGATAGAAGTAAAATGTACAGAATTAGAAGACAGCCTAGAAGAACAAGGGTAAGTGAGGTAGTTTTGTAAGTTTGGTGTTATAATGATGAATAAAACATACAGGTTATAATTTAATTTTTAGACATGAGCTTCTCAGTGTAGTGAAGTTGACGATATTCTACTTTTTAAAAATGTTATAGATAAATACTTTAAATAGGTAGTTATTGTTTATAAACTACATTTAAAATAGTTTCGTCTTTTTATAAATGATAGTGCTTATGTTTTGCAATGTTTTTAATATTTTAATTTTATTTTTAAATTTATGTTACAATCTTACTCTATGTAAAAAAAACATTGTTGCCAATTCAAATTGATAGTTTATGCAGGTCATGATTTAAATTGAAATGAAAGTACAGTGTAAACTCTATATAACGACACTGAAGGGACTGTGCATTTAATAGCGTTATAAAGAGTTGTTGTTAAATGGAGAGAAGAAAAATCAGAAAAAGTAAGAGTTTATTTCAGACTAGTGTTAGTAGTACTTAAAGTACATAAAAAACAATCTTATTTGAACGCTATTGCGTATAGTCCGTTATTTTTGTCTGACGTCTTTTGCACCAGTAATTTTGTTGTATTTTTTTACTTATTTTATTCATATCTTGCAATATTGAGGTATCTTGGTGATAAAGGAAATAATTTTCCAATAATTTTGCTGCTTCCAGAGCTTCTTTAATGCTCGAGGCTCAGGTTCATCCGTCTCATCTTCTTCACCTCCTTGTTCTTAGTCCTCAGTGTTTCTCACTGAATCCAAAATTTCTTGGTCTGTGAGTGAAGCCGCTAGGCAGGCTGTCGCCTACTTCGATGTAGGTTTGAAGATGTACCGTATTTCCGCCGTGTTGAACTGTTGAATCCACTCAGTTAATGAAAGGTCGTCGTCACTATCAAACTCAGGTTCTGTTTCCACCACATCACTCAGAATTGGTACAAAGTCCAGCATGGCGAAAAGAGTGCTGTATAGTTGTGGGTGTCACTTCTTCCCAGGATTTAGACAAAAATTTACTGCATGAAGCATATTAACAGAAGTTTTACCCTCAGATTGACCAGCTCCATCAATAATTTCCTTCTGTAGTGACCCTTGAGGCTTTTAATCACACTCTGGTCCATTGGCTGTAAGACACTAGTATTTGGAGGAAGAAATGCCAACTCTATGTTTTGAAGGTTCGATATAAACGGGTGCGAGGCAGTTGTCAACAAACAGTAAAATTTTCATCCCTTTAATTCTGCATCCCACTTTCGCTTCTTCTTCAAAAGTTGACTGGTCATCCAAGCTGATTTATTAGCTTTATACGTCACTGGCAATTTTGTAATGTTCTTAAAACAGCTGATTTTTCGATTTGCCTATTACCATTAGCTTCTTTTCTGTGCCATCCATATTAGTAGCCACAAGCACCGTACCGTTGAAGCTTTCCTCCCACACTTTTCCCCTTTAAATTTCAGAGTTTTATCTGAGTCAACTTATAGAAAATTCCTGCTTCATCAGCATTGAAAATGTCACTTGGGTATTTTTTCTTTGAATATTGACCACACTTTATTAATCCAATCATGAGTCATATTCAGATCAACACTTTGTGCTTCCCCACTTATTTTACCATAGTTGATATGATGACGTTGCTTGAATTTTCCGAGCCATCCTTCTGATGCTTCGAAAGCAGCTAAACCAAGTTCTTCAGCGAAATTCTCCGCTTTAGCTTTCACGAGTGGTCCCGAGATAGGCATATTATTCTGGCGTTGTCGGTGAAACCATGATAGTATAGCTTGATCCAAATCTTCGTATTTAGGTTTCCTTCATTTTTTGAAAGATTTCCCCTAGCTCTCAGCTTGGAGAATTTTTTCTTTGTTTTTCCATATTGTAGACACCGGAGAGCGACTAAATCCAAAATGTTTGCCAACATCACTTATCTTCTCTCCCATTTCTATTTCACGTATCAGTAAAACCTTTTCGTCCATACAGAGTGATTTTCTTTTACTAGCCATGTGTACAGTTTGAAAGTTTGTGAGTAACTAAGAATATGATAACGTATAGATATTCCATGACTCCTAACTTACAAATGTATTAGTCATGGTCAACAACAGTCTACACGTGCAAGTAATCCCAATTTGTAAACAAAAGAACGAATTTCTTACAAAGTTCAGTATGCATGATGTCGACAGTCGAGTTTATTGCAGGCTAGGGTAATAAAGCGACAAAAGAACGTACACAGCTGCGCAGTTTTTACTAATTTCGGCAACTTAAAAGGTACTTTTTTTACTCAATTGTTGTCATTATTGAGAGTGGGTGTAATGCTATGTAGAGTGTATCAGTGTATGGAAGACAAGCTAAACCAACTAAAGCCAATTGATTTCGACGCTTTAGGGAGTTTGTCGTTAAATCGAGGGACGTTACATGGAGTTTACACTGTACTTTATTTGGTATACAGGCACATAATTGGGTACTTATATTGATCCAAATTTAGTGATGCTTCACAAAATAAATATGATGGAGAAGAAGCTTAAATAAAGTTAAAAAATTTGCCATTCGATTATATGGAGTATTTGAGTAAAGCATTAAATTATATAAAGCAGTTGAATTTACTAACTTATGAGTATTAACTCTTAAGCTGCTTTATTTAAATAAACGTAAGCAGAATGATAAACTATTTTAACAAATAAAATTTTCATACAACCTTCGCTTCTACAGTAAAGGTTGTTTTTCCTTCAAGAATCTTATTGTACATATGCACAAACTTGGACTAAAATCACATTAATGGAAATGTTAAATTTATTTTGGTTCGTGCATTAAATGTTACGAGTATATTTATTTTACATAGATAATTAAATATTTTTATGCTAGTGCTTAATGTTCTCTTTGACATACTATGATGCTGCAGTTACAATACTAACTTTTTTTTAAGAAGTACATAGCCCAGATTATTTATTGCCCTGCTTTTATTTGTAATTCAAAAATAGTCTGTTTTGGCAGGGCTACCCCGCAATACAATGCTACGAGACGCCACACTGTGATGTATCAAATGCTATTATAACCACAAAATTTCAGTATTTGTGTAAAGCTATACTTAACTACATAAGATTTTATGATTCTGTGAGTTATCTAACTATTAAAATATGTGAAGAGCCCATTGAAGGTTGAAGCACAGTAAAACAGTGAAACACATTAAGAACATAATCCAATCTAAAAGTTAGTGTAGTGTTATTTAATATTATTCTCATCCAAAATTTTAATATAAGGGGGGTAATAAAAATTTTACAAAGTTGGTCCCATTTTTGTTTTATGACAAATTATTTACATCAAACAAATTAGAAATTTTAACAAAAAGGGCACTGGCTATTTTGTAAATCACTTTTTTTTTCGTGTCAATTTTGAATAGCAATGGAGCATCATTTCCAAGTTAGTTTTTTCAATCTTGCGATAGGTATGGCAAATTATGAAAACAAACTAACAAAAGAAATGGTCCCAAATTAAATTAATGAGAAATTCTTATTGTTACTGGGGATTCAAGAGATATTATATCATTTACATATAGGACAGAATTAAAATCAATGTATTGTTTGTAACACCATTATTCTTTAATTTCTGGATAAGAATTTCGTAAATGAGCCTATCAAATGTTTTTATATATCACAAATAAAGAGAATCCTTCCAGGTTTAAATTAGGTATTTAATCAAGCAAACTCCTGCAATAGTCGAATTGTTGATTATTTTGATAGCTAGTTGTTACTGCAGTGATTGTAGTGAGCTTACAAAATGATTTGTTCAGATGAAAACACTTAATTAATCGGGTAAACTACCAGATGTGAGTGAATTCTTCAATTAATGACTTAAAGGGACCATAGACAAATTATTCTTAATACATGTAATTCAACATGTCAAATTGCAGCTACCACTTTGAATATAATTAGTATTGAATATAATACTAATTATATTCAAAGAGTTTGTACATTCTTTTCCAATATAAAAACTGATTATTGCATTCCATCAATGGGCTTTCCTTATTTGTTCCGAACCAACAAACCACCAAAGATTTGAAGGCAGAAAGAAAGCAGGCACATCTCTAGCGTAATGGGCAAATAACCACATGAATATGCGTATTAACAGATCTATAAAAAATTGACTGGAATAGTATGTCTTCTTTCATGCATTGTCAACATTCAATTTTTTTACAATTTCACTCTCTTACATTATTTTTTTTCAGGGGCTTGGCAGAAGTTTTGCCCTATTTTGTGGGTAGTTTGTCTATATAGTTAGTGTCCGCAACTCCATCAGCATAGACATAGAATCAATTTTTTCATCTTTTGTATTGATTGATTTCAATCTCAAGCCCAGTCTCTTTCAATTACGATCCCAGTCACACTTTTGGTTCTGATTCTAATCCCATACTCTTTTTCAATTCCAGTTCCGTTCTCAATTTCAGTCTCGGTTTCAATTATGATACTGTTCCCATTCTCGATTCTGTTCCCCGTCCCGCATTCGATTCTGATTCCACCACCAATTATAGTGGACAAAGCTGAGGGCAAATATTTCCTTCATATTTCGTATTTCAATCCCGATTAGGCTTTCGATTCTGATGCTGATCCCACACTCAATTTTGGCCCCGGTCTTGTTTTCAATTTCAGACGCGGTCCTGGCTCTGGACTCTGTTCCCGTTCTGTTTTCAATTTTAATATTGCTACCAGTATAAGTCTTAAAGTATAGTATTGATTTTAAATTTAATGTCCTGTAAATCGGTAAGTGATATATTTGTCAATCCGTCTTATATCAATTGAAGGCCGAGGGTTTAGGGAACCTAAAATTTGTGTTTGTGTGTATTTTTTGGGTGACAAATCTGAAAAAAATAATAAAATAATTACCTAAAAAAAATTTAAAAAAAAGTACTTGGCAACTATGCCACCTATCAAAATATAAACTATCATATCTCTCAAGTTGGACCAAACTACACATAAATTTCAAGTTTCTTGAAGATTGGTTAAGTTGTTTTAGAATTCATCACGGACAAATATTGTGTCACTGGTTTTTTATATTTAAAGATTAACCGAATGAAACTATATGACGCACATGTCAACATAAGGGGTGTTATGAAAACAATAGTGGATCGACAGAGAACTGTCATTTATAGTAAAAAAAATTAAACAAAAATAAAATCTATTGATCCGATATCTCTACCAAACTTCACACAATCACACTAGGCCAATCTTAAGATTACCTGAAAATTTCATCAAAATCGGCCCAGCCGTTTCGGAGTCCATAAGGAACACACATACATACATCCATAAACACATGAACTTTTATGTATAGAGATTCACAATACATATGTCACTGAAAAAGTATCCTTTGGTTAAGTTTTTTTAGCTAACACATCAATAACAATTCTTTACTAAATTTATACCTAATATGAAGTATAAGCATGTACATATGCATATGAAACAGCTAATGCTTAGTACGAATAACTATAATTAAATATGGTTTTTAGTGAAAGCTATTGAATTTATACACTTTCCAAGGGAGGAAATCAATGAACAGTCTTTAATTTTACATCATGTTAAATTTTGTTTTGTATTCAAATAATTTGTATACATACTAATCTTTTAAGCAATATAAAAGATGAATAAGTAAGAATTATGTCTTGTAAATCAAATTATTCATATGAGTGCAATATTATGTCAAGTTGTAATGTGCAGATACATAAATCCAGTTTAAAACAAAACATGGTCTAATGAGACCTAGAGACTAATTTTTCTCACTAGAATTGACATATTTAAAAAGTAAAAAAAGTTAGAGATTGCAAAAAAAATTCATTATTTGTAAGATACAAACAATAGTTACATTAGAGTATTGCACTAGACTCATTTGAAAGCTAATATATTATTTAAATTAAAAACAAAAAGCATTTTCATTCATTTTTTATTTATTTGGAATTCATAAATGGTGAGATGTTAAATATTTTGAAAACAACATCAAACTCACACAATATGACCCAATGAGGTCTTAACTAGGCTTTTCTCTCTATAGATAGCATGAAAATGTAGTTGAAGTATAGTCACACTGTCAGTAGTACTTGATCAAGCCAAGAACAAATATCGCAGTACTCGGTGCATTTTAGTTTCTTTAAATAACTGTAGGTATGTATATATCATATATGGTATATCAGGTTATCTAATAAATAATAAGCGACACAAGAAACTTTATATTAGTATTTATTTATTAAAAAAGTGTTACTCATTACAAATATAATCGCCATTGCCCTTTCTATCTATCATTTGCCATTGATTTGGCAGAGAATGAATGGTCTCTTTAAATGCCAAACCAGCACACTTTGCTGGTTTGACATTTAAAAAGTTGTCTGTGCAGTTTTAACTGTAGTTCATTGTTAAAGCTTTTTTCCTGTAAATGATTACTTGGTTATTAGGATAAACTGAATTCAAGTGGAGCTAAGCCCTATGAATAAGGAGGGGGATAATATTTTCCAATTAAGCCCCAGTAGTTTTAAGTGGGTACTGTTAGTTATATGCGACAGTACACTGTTATGATGGAAAATTTTTTGTCATGCCGTGGATGTTTACAATGGATTTCAAGCTTCAGATTTTCAAATTGGTTAAATATAGTGTTGCTATAATTGCGGTGTTAGTGGGAACAAATTCCAAATGTATCAACTCCATGTGTATTCCACCAGACAGAAAGCATTATCTTGTGATTCTGTTTTGCAAGGGTAGTTTATGGGCATATGTTTACCTGATTTTTTAAAGCTCAGCCACTGGTGCTTATATATATATCATGTATGTAGATAATTCACTTTTCGTTTCCAGTGATGAGATGGTCTAGCCAGTTAATTGTATGGTATAAAAGATTAAAGACTTTCCTAAAGTATGAAAATCATATTCTACGGTACCATGAGAGCATTTGTGGTGGGTAGCTAAACCGAATATATTGATTTGAGTGCCTTTTTCAATTAATGCTTTCAATTTGTTGATATCAAATATGATGGAACACCAAAAGCGAGGTTGATTGATTAATTGATAGTCACCATTGTGGAATTGTTTGAATCAACACTTTGCCGTTAGACATGAGTGATCTTTTTACATATGGTTATGTGCAGCTTCTGCTGCGAAATGCCCACATAGAAACTTATATAATGAACAATGTTAGACATGCTTTTTAATATCACAAAATTTTGGTTGTACTTTATAGCTGGATTGTAAGTATCCATGAACACAACTTCGCTCTTCATATAGATAGCCCCTATCACAGAACACTCTCGATCTTATCCGAAATAACTAGAGAATAAAAAATGAAACACTTGGTCAATCCAATAATTTTTGTCAATTTATCGGTTATGTCGTATGCCTCATAATTTCATATCAATCATATTTTTATGAAATTATCACTTTATTATATAAAAGATATTTAAAATAAATTTAGCAGGGTGAATCATGACCAATATTAGAATCTTCCAGCCTGTACAAATAAATATTTGATTTAATTTCCTTTTGTGGTTTTTTGTATTTGTAAGTAGTACAAATATAGACACAGAATAATCCTAATTCAATTGTGTTATCCATTTCAACAATCTTTGAGGTCTAAGGTATTACAAATTGTTAAATGTAACATTGCATTTTCAATTTAATCCTTTGTGTCATACATTTTGTTTGACAGCTCTGCTAAGACAGTAAATTATCTATCATTGTCTCCATCAGTTGTGTGTTAGTTGCTGAGGAGACTTGGAAAGTGTGTTCCGAAAGCTTATATGCATATGTAAGTCATGTGTTTAGGAAATATTAATCAGTGAATTATTACATGTTATTTACAAGATAAATGTACTTTCCAACTAAATTCTAAAATCATGTCCTAAAAACACTAAACAAGGTAATGAATAATACTAAATGGAGAACTACTACTAAAGTTCTATATGCATTGTTATTTTTTATGTTACAATTGATTTAGACTAAGTGATGCACTTAAGAGGTAGAAATAAAAGTATATTTAAGCGGAAGAGTGCACCAATTACTATTGTTACATAATCTTCCTGGTTCCAAAAAGTGGATAGGTTAATTATCACTTCATTGAATCCGATAAAGGTAATAAAGAACATCCTTATTGATTAAAAACAATTGGATAATTGTATATATTTTAGTTTTTATATTGCTTAGACTTAAGTTTGCCAATAGTGTCAATTTGCTCAATAAATATATCAAGTAGTTAAAAATATGCATGAGTAACTTTCTGTTAAAAACATGCTTCCATATCGGTTGATGTGTCATGTCATAATTTGATTATTGTTTCAATATTTAGGAAGGTCATATTGATCAAGTTCAATAGGTGTTATGCTTATGCAAGATGTAATTCTTAAATGTAAATTTAGGAATGTGAACTTATTTATAGGTGAAAGTGTTCCCAAATGAAATTATTTGATTTTTTATGTACATTACATTACATTACATTACATTAAGCCTTTTGATCCTGAGCTTTCCGTACAGTTTGTGTTTTTTTTTTTCATGATTTTCAGTACATTTACAGTATGTCTCTGAGCTCAGTGTGCCTGTTGGCAAAGGCCTCCTCTAACATTTTCCACTGTTTTCTATCTCTAGCTCCAGTTGGGTCCTGCTGTTAATTTCAGCTCGTTTTCCCATCTTTTGTGTTGCCTTCCTCTTTTCCTTTTTCCGTCTCTTGGGTACCAAGAAATCTTTTATGTACATAAGAATAAAAAAAAAACAGTTAATATTAACAGCATAGTCTATTTTTAGTTGTGTTTTAAATAATAAACCAGTCAAGCTGGAATCACATTTTTGCATACAGAGTTTCATAATAGCCAAGGAATTGAATTATGCTAAATTACTCTTAAGCTGAATTCAAAGGAGCATCATGTCAGTCACTTTATAAATTTGAAATATTCGATTTAAAATAGTATCCCCAGAAATATGTTTGAGTTAAATTTATAATAATTGCATTAAAATTCAAATGTGTGCTATGAGGCACTGACTGCAAGGTTCCTCAAAATTGAAAATTGTGATTTAAGATAACTTTTAAAATATATGATTAAAAAATTAACTATTTTTTCATCATGTATTCTATTAATTTTGAAAGCTAATAAATATTGAAATATGCACCTAAAAAATAAAGGTCACTTTAGAAATTTTATGGTATCCTTTAGTACTTACCTAGCGATGTCCCCACACAATGGAATCCCCAAAAAAAAGTTATATATGGAAGCTGGTCATATATAATTTTTTTTAGTTGCATTCCTTTACAACTAACTTTTAACTAATTACCTTCTGCTTTTTGTGTGGTTATTTAGTATTTTCGCCTGCCAATTAAACCGACTTGCCTTCTCGCTGTTTAGCACCGTGACGGTCATGATCGCTGCCTCATTTATAACAAGGAATCGAGGGTTCAGACTCTATCTTAGTTAAATACAGTATTTCTATTACTCGTAAATTCCCATTTTGTACCGGGAAACAAAAAAAAAACGCTTGTAATACGATACAGCATGTTTATTTCTTTTGCGATTATAATCACCTGTTTCGTTCCCATATTTCTTTTCATATGTTACAAGTGGCTATTGTGAATAGCAGTGCAAAGACCTTTACGCTAGGGGAGGGAGTCCAGTATCGACCGCGTTCCGCCCTCCGATGGCGTTCGTTGCGCCGGAGTGAGATCGATACGAGACCGCGCCTCGCCCTCGCCCATGCACACCCTCTATATATTATTCAGAGTGTGGCCGTCGGCAGTAGCGTATGCGTGATCGGGATAACGAGTTGTCGTGGAAACTTTTTATCGGTAATTGAAAACTAATCGAAATATTAAATCTAGGCTTCGCGTTATGCATTGGTGAGTACAGCTGCGTTGTTTAGTTTTATTTTTGATTTGCCCCTCTTTGTATTACAAATTCGATGCCAGTGAGACTATTAAAATATTTTAAATATTACGTTTCCCTTTTTAAAGCTAGTAACGTATTTTTTACTTATTTCGTTAAATCAATCTTGGCATATTTAACTTACACATGAGTAGGTACGCATCGAGTGCGTTGAATCATTAATAGGAGCCCAATTTTATTGTTGAAATCATAGGGATTTGTTAAGTTCTACCTCAACAAACTACTTATTAAATCAATTTCAAAATTTAAATTTAAGATTATACAACGGAACCAAACCCGGCTTACACGACACTAAAGTATTATGTGATCGGCCTTGTTGTATTATTGCTTATGACAAATCCAAATGTTGCTCTGAGAGATTAATGTTCTTAAGACAATTATTAAAGCTTTTGAAAAAAAAATTATAAACATAGACATAAAACATGTGTATCATAATCTTGTTTCAGCACTCAAGAAAATATAATCAAAATTGCTATATTTCATTCGATATATAATCATAGGGATGTATCCATCTCAACGATGTTAGTACAACACCGTGGTTACGCTCAATTTAACCGATTCGTGTTGAGTATTTAGCTTTTGTGTTTCGTTCTAAAGACTTACGAACATCTGGTACGTGTTAGAAACTTTTTATTGCAGCGAGTCGCGTCGGAACACCTATACGAGGAACGTATAGCCTTGTTATATCGAAAACCGCTCGGCATAATCAACGGCACGGCCCGTGCATCGCGGACGGTCCGCGTGCACGACGTTCGAGACGACTAATTATTAGTTGCGTTCGGACGGCGTGGTCGCGCGGGCCGATTTTCACGATCGCGAGGAACGATTTTCGACAAAATCTCCGGGCGGCCGCTCGAAAATTTTTCAGCTGGAACGCTTTTCGTGCCGATTTCGGACCGAGTCCTCGTGCGCTTCGATAGAATTAATCGCGATAAGTTGTTTGCGAGTCGCGTTCGCTCCGCTTTTTGATTTTGGGCACTGATGAGCGTGTCGATGGTGTGGTTGCGCAGGTTGCCGAAGGAGGAGATCGCGGCTCGAGTCGCCGCCTTCCGCGCGAAGATCTCTGACGCCGGCGCCGACAAGGACGCGCCGCGGGACGACTCGGGGAGAGTGACGTGAGTATCTGCCGTTATTTATTTTTGCACAGACGAGCTATCATTACAGCGACCGTGTCGAGACAAAATATACTCTGTGGGCGTGTCGTTTAATGAGCGTACGATTTTCATTCATCCGTTGCGACTGATGTTTTCTCTCCCGATAGTTTAAATATTTTCCAGGGCAAATTTATGTGACAGATATATGTAGTTAATGCTTTCTCCCTATTCTGTGTTGTTACGTCGTTACGTATTTTGTGTTCGAAAAGATTTTGTTTTCGTTTATGACATGTCAATCGCTTGGAGGAACATCATCCCGGATAAACAAATAAATAAATATGTCAACTACGCGATGAAAGTGAAGAGGTTCAGTGATGGTCGTTCTTTTTCACACTCCCATCAAAACTATTAAACGATTAATTTAAAAATTATTTTCAGTTTTAAAGTAGTATTTTGCTCGGAAAAATGGATGGTTTTAATATCTAGTTGTTTGTAGTTTGATTGTAATCCGATGATGAACGATAATAATTGCATTTTTAAAGGTTTGTATTTTAAACAATATTTATATATTACTGAGAGTGTCTCATAAGTAGCATCGGTTTTCATAATTCAAATTCATATACTTCTTTTTATACATGTCATAATTTTTTACAAATATCTAGTTCTATGAATAGTACAACTGTTTTAGTTTCTTTTAATGATACTCTGTGTTGATTGACGAAGCAAGGCATTTTGATAACAAGTTATGAAGTGCGATAAGTATGAAATTCAGGTTTTGTTAAGACATTATTGGAAACAAAAGTTTAAAACAGTCGCGGCATAAAAAAAAATGTCAAATTGAAGAAAATGTCAATGAGCGAACGATACAACGCTGGTTTAATTGCTTAAATATTGAAGATTTGACGCTGGACAATCATTCGCTCTCTGATTGCCCACCTGCAGGAGATTTTGTGGCTGCAAAGGAAGCAGTAGAGAACCAATCTAGTACCATTACTCGTCGGACTCCCTTGGACCTATTAAAGACACCGTCGCCACTTAAAACCACTGGATAACACCTATAAAAGTTTTCAAATAGTGCCCCATGGATTAAACGAGATTCAAGCGAAACGTTGACTAGAAGTGAGCATACAGCTGCTCGCCTGCCAAAAGACGTTACGATTAATAACACTGTTAGTTCGATGAAAAAAATATTGAACCAAACAATTTATCTATTAGTGGTTAGACAAAGAATAATTACCCGAATCCGTCTTGAAGAGAGTTCGATGCGAGCCGAAAGTCTTTTGTCTGATGGGATTATGAAAGTTTAGTGTACTGTGAAATAATTCCAGACGGTTGAACTATCGCTGCCGACATATATAGCGAGTGACAACTGACATGAATGTACAGTACAACGCATGAAACTCTGCCGCTGTGAAGTTAGCCACGAAAGCGTCGCAATGGCGTAAAATAGGCAAAGGAGGGGGAAGAAGGAAGGGTCGAGGAGAGTTGAACCTACGCATTACATCATTTGCAGACAATTCAGAGAGGCAGAGTTTTGTGCGTTGTACTGTATGAGGCTTAGGCTGTACGAGGTAATAAAACTCAACGATTCTCACTAAGACATTTTCAAACATTACTTCGTACACGTCCAGAGACAGATAAGTCAAAGAAAAGATCATTTCGTTCATTAAGCGATACGTACGCGACACAAAATGAATTGAAATAAACTTTCAGAATAATGTCAGAGACAATGATTTCTAATATAAAACACTTTACTTAATGTTTTCTTATTTTTCGCAAAATTTTACATAGACTGACCAAATTGGAATATTTTTTCTGTTTAGAGAAATTATGTTGGAAATTAATTAATGTATTTGTGTGCCTTAGTGTAAATAACCCTTGTAAAGTAAAAAAATACATTGTTTACATTGTAGAATTGCAAGGTAATTATGAAGTAAGAAGTTTTTCATAACCATCACAAATAAGATCATGGTACAAGCATGCAGTATAATATTCGTTGCTTTGTATAAAAAAAAGTCAAGTGCAAGTTGAGCTTGCGCATCTAGGGTTCCGTACTACAAACAATACATTTATGTTAAAATATTTAAAAGAAATTATTTTTATACATTCATATTCAGATTTTTAGCACCAGCCTACTCATACTTGGCTGATTCTTATTTGTCGTTTTCTTTAAGTTGACTTTTATAGAGGTTACTGATTTTACGATAGACCAAAAATAAGAAAAAGAGACTAATACGCATTAAGTGTGTACTCATGTGCATATGTGCGTTTCAATAAAGCATATTCAAGTGCGCGTTCTATCTCGAGAGCGGAAAGAGCAAGAGTGTTATACCGTTTTGATATAGAGAATAATGTATGTCTCGCTCCCATACTTCTTTGTGGTTAATAAACAATGAGGTTTATTAATACGGACCTTAGCGAGTGTCAGTTTATACTAGACATTGAAAGGAACCGAAGCGAAGCAAACTATAAACTTCTTAAAGATTTTCCTGTAATCGATTAGTAAAGAACTAGAACTTCGTAGATAAAAGGGAATGGAAAATTATCATCTATTTTCTTGAATAACTTTAAGACCATCTACTTTAAAATTATAAAAAAAATAATCGAGACCCTCACAAGGAGCGTCACATTTGATCTGTCACATGGTACAGTTCGCAAAACTGATTTTCAATTATTTTATTTACTCCTCGAATGTGACTCTCATATTTAAAATTCACTTATTTACGTTATATGCCCGTGTTTGGGTCAGACATATGTATGTGTACTAAATGTCAACTTAATCAGTCCTGTAGATTCAGAGCAAATTGGCCGTGAGAGACAGATAGATAGTCAGACATACAAGTGATCCTATAAGGGTGCTGTTTTTTTTTTCATTTCAGAGGTATAGAACCTTAATAAGAGAGAAAAAAAAGGATATGAATTCATTTAAAACGTGATATTATTTTCAAGAAGCATCTTTCAGCTTGATTTTTAATTATGACGTTTAAGGTGAAAGTTTTTAAGGGGATATTTTTTATATTACGAGGCAGCTAACTTTGATAATGGAATTAATCAAAATCGTCATGTTAAGATTTATTTAATTCCAATTATTCTCTTATATAATATATAATATTTTCTTGTTTCAATTAAATCTTTTGATTATTACAGTATATTATTCGAGTGAAACATTTATTTTTATCATGGAAAGAGAAGGGATATAGTGAATAGTGACGTCAAGTTGTTGAGGAGTTCACAGTGACCTCCGATTCTGTGACGAGAGGGTCGGGGTTCGATTTTCGGGCGGCCAACAAGTACTAAAGGGTCCGCGTGTGGTTTGCAATTACGCGGTGCAGTTAGCTTATTCCGTATGCGTTCATACATATTATGCAAAAGCAATTAATTGAAAAACGATGGCATGCATTAATTTCCATTATTATTATAAACATGATTTTAAACATTGTCTAACTCAGTTAACAGATAAAAGTTATATATTTTATTAAGTCGATTGAACTTCGCGATGGCGGAGTCGCGAAATATAGTTACGGGTAGATTCAGGAAGGTCATAGAACATGGTCGTACCGATCATACTGAATTTTCATATCAGCACTATACTCTATAATAAATGTATAATATGTATCATATATTGTTATACGCGTCGGTCACGTGCGATATTCGATCGGGGCCACTGAAATTGTTACACTAATTAATTTAGCGATGGAAACTAGTCCATACTCGATGCCCGAGTCGGCGCGGATGTCTGTAATAAACATCGGCGTAAAAGGTGTTTTAAATGTATCTATAGTTACAGCAAAACGCATGAAACTCTGCCGCCGTGGAGTTTGCCATGAAAGCGTTGCAACGGCATTAAATTGGCATGCGGGGGTGAACAAGGAAGAGTTGGGGAGCTTTAAGCCTGCGCATTACATTGTTCGCAGGCAATTCAGAGCGGCAGAGTTCGTGCGTCGCGCTGTAGGTACACGGTTTGTAAAATTAATGCAAGCAGTTCGACGTGGACGGCGCGGTCCGTGAATTTTCCCCTTTACTATCGTTAAAAACAGTCGATTCAATTCGCCCGGTTGCTTTGCGCATACAATTGTGTGTTATTAATGGCGATTTCATTTGATAGATAACCGCTTCGCCGTATTCGCGTCTAGTGTGATTTATGCGTATTTACAACACGTGTTCCGTTGTTAGGATAATTGAGTCAGCAGACGTCGTACAGTTCTCGTTGTGGTACAAGTATGTTAGCATATTATTAATATTGATAAACACCATGTCTCGTTGCAGATCACGCGCCTGTCGTAAGAACACATAATTATACGATATAGGTTTTAGTTCTCAACTTGGTTCTAATGCGTGTTGGGAGTTAATATTATTGATTAGTTAAAGAAAAGCGTTGATATATGGCTGAAGCACGTTTTCGGTTGAGGATAATCATCTCATCTCTTAAATTTTTGATGCATCGACTGAATACTAAGTTTTAGACGGTTCTACATATGAATGAAAATAATTAATTATGTGACACACGGTGGCGCATATCCACGTGGAGTCCTTTTAAATGCATTCGTTTTCTCAACGTATTGCCGTCGCTAAGAGTCACTCGTATCGAAACCAAACAAAAAAGAATCAGTCAAAGAAGCGGAATATAGCGTGTCGTGATTTCTATATGTAGATTCGTACGAATTATTCCATTTCTAAGAGTTTAAAGTAGGTGAGGAAATAATCAATAAATAGACAATAATTAAATTAACCAGCCGCGTTTCGAGCTTTCTGTTTATCTGTGCATACGAGTGCCGCCACAATTATTTTTATGAAGATACATATTAATCATAGTCATTTTATTTCTATATCTTTTTCGCTGTATTTTCTTCCCACATAGGCAAAACCACATAGGGTGCAAAAGGGCACACCCTTGCATCCTCCTTTAAGCGCGTATATAGTGTGTGTATATAGTGTATCGTTGTGTATTGTAAATTCGGGAAATAGTAACTTAGTTAAAATTGTATAGGTTAATCTGTCTTTTTTTAAGACAATGTTGTTTTTTTTATATACTATTAAACAAGTAATATATTCAACTTGAGAATCGAACTTCATTTCAGGCGCCCATTCGTTTAAAAATGTTAGTTATGGAGCGTCTTAAGACGCCGAAATAAATTAAAAAATATCGTACACGGTACAGCAGTTGCCACCGCACACACCTCTTTTGCCACGACTTTCGCCGCAATCCTTTAGGACTTCAGTTTGGTCAAATTGAAGATATAACAATAGCCTCAAAAGGCACGAGGTTCACGGGGCAGCCGAGGATCGAGGTAACCAGGGCACGCAGCGTTTCGCCGACATCAACAAAATCGACGTGCGCGAGGTCGTCGGGCGAGCGACGTCTTTATCCGCGCTAGGAACTGACCGCCCACGCCCCCTGACAACGGAGGAAGCACAACGTCAACACTGAACGGTCGACGATTTTGTCATTCACGCACTATATTTTTCGTGGCGCACACATGAACATGACAAGGACAAAATTTGCACCTGTTTGTTTCATGAAAAATATACTTCAGTACGATAAGAATACACCCCTTTCTCCGGTATTCTTGTATTCCCCTCATATATTTATTTCACTGAGAATCGTCTGCGTTAGTAAATTTGTTAGGGTTCTGTGGCCAAAATAGCTAAAACGTAACCCTTACAGTTTTGTAATGTCCATCCGTCTTTCATTTAGTAGTTTTTGAGTAAAATGTCATAGACATTTTGCTTAAAAACTACAATGTGTATATTGATGAAATTATAATATAGGTGTCTTAATTTTTTTATATAGGCTGCAATTAATTTTACGATAACAGCTAGTTATAAATATTTACAATTTCATAAACTTTACATACGTGTTAATATTTTTTAATTAACACATGAGGGAAATAGGTTCGGTTTATATACCTGTTTACATATGGCTATAGATAGCTATAGCGTCATAAAGGTTGCTAACTATTATAACAAGGTGTAAAATGTCATATTGCAAAGTTTTGTACTTGTAATGTGCAATTAACATAGAAGCAAAAAAAAAAATATTAATTATTTAATTAATGTTAGTTGCAACAGGACTACGGTGGCAGACATTGTTCTCATAAATTTATAATACTGTTATCTGCCTTCAAAACATTATTTCATTCAATTCGCAGATGAGGGTACATTTTTCTAATGCCGGATCTTAGACTAAACGTAATTGCCATGGAGATACGCTCTTTTGCTAATGCACTTTCTCACATCGTATTTTTAGATATTGTAGTGTTTTAATTTTGTTTTTTCTCCCTTAAAATTTAATACATAATTACGTATTTGGGTTACATTAAAATAGTAATGAATTACAGTATACTCATGTAATAGTAATAAAATATACTTAATATAAACTGACAAAAAATTGTCCCATAATTGTTTAACAAAATCTATTATTTACGTCTATAAAATCACAAAAAGAATGTTAGTATACACCTAACTATTCAAAATTTCGCGACATAAAACTAATACAAAATTTTATCTTTAATGCATTTCTTTGTAGTTACATCCACGGAAGCCTACACTGAACGTGGTTCGACATACTCTTGATCGGTTCTTTTTTACGCTTACTCCATAAGCGCGCGTGCTGACAGTCGACAGTTCATAACTTCACGCCACTATCTAAACTTTGAGTTTTCGTCTCTCAACGTCTATTTCATTATTTTCTAGGTGGAGGACGAAGCGATGACAAATGTATGATCATACGAATTTTAAAATTGAAGTTTAATCATTATTAATTGCCTCATTTGAAGAGATAAGGTCCCGTCCATGCTACGCCGTACATAATTCTTCTAAGCGTACTAAGTTCTAAAAAGTGATATGCGATAGAACAAGCGTGTCAGTGATGTCCAACTTGCAAGGAATTCTGTTTTATTTTTCATCGACATATCTCTAAAACATGCTTAACTGCTTTGTAGGAACAAAACGACTAAGTGTTGGGTTATTTTTTGTGTCTTCCTATAAAGCAAATTAATATAACAGCGAACGAATTTCATACGGGAAGTTCTCGTGATCGTAATAATGTTTATGGCCCTACAGCGCTATAAATTTCGATCGACTGCCTATGTCTCTAGCCATAACTTTGTTCTGCGCACCCCTCTGTGTGTGCGGTCCGTAATGATAAATGTCGGTGTAAAACACGACACCGACACGGTGGAAACCTCGAGCCTTTCACACTTTGAAATCACCTGAAAGGAATTATCCAATA
The DNA here is from genome assembly GCA_005406025.1 of Eumeta japonica. NCBI lineage: Eukaryota > Metazoa > Arthropoda > Insecta > Lepidoptera > Psychidae > Eumeta > Eumeta japonica. The sequence goes on from BGZK01000390.1 coordinate 172,640, forward strand.
GCTTCTGTGTCGTCGTTACAACACGTATAAATTGAATGGTGTTTCTCCTTTACGTAAACGCCACGTCATTCCAATTTTCTAACGTACGTGCTAGTCTGGGGTTAAAATGTTATTTGTCACTGAAAGAAAAGGCTGTATAAATAAACGTATAACAATGTATTTATGTATGTTATTGTCTAATAATATTAATTTTAATATTAATGGTTTGCAGTTAACGTGTAATAACTAGTAATTAATTAATAAGCCATACAAAAGATATTACTGCCGATAACATTATAAAATATCTATTATGTAGGTACAGGAATACTATATAATCACAGTAATATATGTGTATTTATTATAATCATTGTTATGATATTTTTATTGATTGGCATATGAAAAAAAACATCAATGAATATTTTTTTTTAAGATAATAAATTAATGTTAAATTATCTTATAATATAATTTATATTAGATTGTTTTTATTTCGTTTACTTTTGTCTGTGAATTCTTATACTATTAGCTTGTAATTAGTGAAAAAGTTAAGAGTACCTACAATTACTGTTAGTCCTTAAATTTTTCTATTCGGTTGTCCTACACTTTGATGATACCGAAAGGAAGTTTTAATATAAATGTAAAGTATTTAAATGTTTGGTGAATTGTATTACAATTTAAAGATGATCGTATCGCAAAACAAAACAATATATAGGACTTAAGATGAGATCTAAAAATATTTTAAACAATGGATGGTTTGACTAATTCCAGCGACTGCCGCTCATAATAATAGTAAAATATATGATTGCGTCAGTTGTTTTGCACATGGTGCACGAGAGCGAGAACGGAGTATAGTAAAGGAGTGCGAAGAAGAAAAAATAATTGCTCACCGAAAATTTAGGTATCAATAGAAAATATCCTTTTATAAAATAGAAGCTGCAAACAATAGCCCGAGTCTATGTAAAAAGGAAAATTTCATTCAATGAAATGTAGGAAATATTTAAGGGCGGACAGCCGTAAATATTTATTTTTTAATTATTACGTTAGTTTTTTTTGTAGAGAAAAAGTAATCTTACCGTGTATTCGTCGTTCAAAATAACCATTTTTTAAATGAAATCATTTTAGTTGTTGCATTTATTATTACTCGCGATGTAGAAAAGGTTTGAGTAACTCTTTAAATATATATATATAAACTGAAACACGTGTAGTATAAATTGTGATATAATTAATTTGTCTTCGTTCATAAAAAAAGGACACAGACAAGCTTCAGCATACCTGCAGCAGCTGCCGTGGTATGCATTCTGTTTTGTCTTCACTTAAAATAACATTATTGAATTACAGTTTTTTTTTTGTATATTCTTAGCATAGACGTCGATATCAACATTTGGTATAAAAATTAATGTATCACGAATAATAAAAAAATCACGGATCGTTGGTTATTAAAAATTTTAACGTAAAACTGTGTTACTAGTATGCCATTCGATTAATTTCTACAATACCTAAAGGCAACTCCATCGACAAGATAATATCACGTGTCAGCATTCAGTTGTAGGGCTACCGAATTTTTTTATCATTATGTCGATATTAGCTGGACAGATAACAATGTTACTGCCTTATTCAGAATCCTTATTTGAAACATCGTTCAAAGGTAGTTTAACTAAACACTGTTTACTTTTTAAACAGCTGTTTAGGCATTAAGCAATTCAGAATGTCACTTACACTGCAGTCTAACTAAAACAGTGTTTAAGCGTTATAATGGCAATATTGTGATCAAAAAATATTTAAAAAAACTCGAAAATATTTAGTACGTGGCATCCAAGTAATGAAAAGTATGTATTTATTAATAAATAATTTATATTTATTGAAACATTTATGAAATTCTTTAATTTCAGATAATTCTCCATTATGAATGCGCGAATTAATAATTCGCAATATATAGAAATCAATCTTTAACTTGATGAAAAAAACACGATAATCAAATGTCACTTTTGACAACCTACGTCAAATATTCAGTAAAACAATCCTTAGACCACTGTTAAATATCCTTTGCCTATGTTTAACTATTGTATGACGGCTAAACGAGGTTTAAACAGTGTTTATAAATTGAACAAGATTACTGAATACACTTTTTTGTAAACTCGCGTTAAACTGTTGTCTAAATACGTTTTAAAGTTAGTCTAGCGACTCTGAATAAGACAGTTACTGTCTTTCCAAAATTATTATCACTTCTTCAATTCAAAATATCTTTATTTCGTATGCTGTAATAACAATTGAAATACGTCATAACATTTAAAGAATTTACAATCTTTAGAAGCCTTATCATTTTTTCTCATTTAATATTAATTGGTAAGGCAGTTATCTTTCAAGAAAAACGAGCGGAATCGTGGGGAACTCTTTTTAAATCAAAATTATACAGAATCACAATCATTCGTAAGACTACTAAAAAGCTTGCCCTAAACTCATATAGACACGAATTCGCTTTTATATACTCGCCACAGACTGTTATTCCATTTGGATTTAAAGGGACCACTTCCAAACGATGAAGATCTCCACGCTCTACGCCACTAAATATTGAACGAATTCGACATTCATAAAGCGATTTTGCATCGGAGCGATTCTGAAATTATATGAGTTTTAGTGACGTGGGCGTATGATCGTTGCACAATAAAAACAAACATTTCAAATTATCCTCAACCCCGCCGGCCCTCCGCCCTAGTCGGTATTCAGTGGGACAAATAATGCAATCCCTTTTTATTTTATTTTTTTTTGTTACGAAAAAGTGTAGTATGCAATAGATTCTAACCGTTCCAAATCTCGTATTCGTGCACGCGATCCAGCGAAAGTATATTTGGGAGGGGTGCGGGCGGCGGCGCGGTATCGACCGCCGTGACGTCACACGCCCCTTTCACGCGCTACGGACCCTCGAGCTTAATGTTTAATAGCGCTGTTTAAGCAGAACTCTCGCGGATTTATACCTAGGTGTATGTTACACGCGTGGAAAAGGAATTAAATAATGGGAACCTAACTCTAATGTTAAAATATCATCCATATAAATGTATATACATATGTATATGTATTTTGAGTACTATTTTAATATTGTATTTTATTTTATTATATGCTATAGGTAGGTAATAAATAAAAATTGAAGTAGATAGAAAGACTTTTGTCATCGTACCATTTGTAATATTTGCACTCAAAATGCTATCTATATGTGTTTCTGTATGAAGGGATCGTCAAATTAAATTTTTCCGTATTTGTGGTAAAATTTAATAAAATATCAATGCAAATTCGACACGGTGTAGGAGAAACGTTTGCGATTACATTTTAGTTGGAACATATCAGCGTGTGAGGTATACACAGCTGTATATTCTCTTAATGTATTTTAACAACACGTTTAAGTGGAAAATGGTGTATTGAGGTCGATAACGACATCTAAAACTGAATAATGGATCGATAGATATTGAAATATGCGCAACTTGACTATAGATTTATTCAAAGTCAACGCTTGAATAATTATTTTCTGTTGGAGGTAACAGTCTCACGGTACATTAATTAAAATGATACGTATTACGCAATGTTTTAAAAAATATTAATTTGGGAAAATATCAAATAACAATTTTTAATTTTTTGTGGTATTCTACAAAAACTTTCACCCTTTGAAAAATCGGATACGATAAATGGGAAAATTATTCGAATTTACTAGGTATTTAGATATGACATTCCATAACACAGCTCGGAAACCAAGGATGTACATATTCTGATAAAAAAAATACCTACTAAAATATTCATATAATACAACAGAAGAGATTATTTGTTTATTAATTTGTCCGTGTATCACGTAAAAACGACTAAACAGATTTCAATGTTGATTTCCCTAAAGTGTTATACGAAACACGACTAAACATAAAAGCTGTTAAAGTTCAAAATATGATGGGAAGGCGGAACATCCTAAATTGTCAGACCGGGAGCGGATTTGACAGCACGACTGGAATCGAAATTAGGACCAGGATTGTGATCGGCGTCGTGTCTGTGCGCCTCGATTGTTTGTGCGGCAGTCTTTCGACAAATATCTAAGTACATATACAATAGAAGTCAAGTAGCTTCTATTGCAAAATACCATATCATCGTTTTATAATGACTTTAATATGTATTACTAAATTAGGCAAGCTAAGCTTGATTCACCTTGTAATTATTGATTTTCTTCGTCTTTATAATCATGATTCAGAAAGTGCATAAGGTTTTTCGAGAAAAATCTTGTCATCGGGTACACTTTGTTGTGGTATAATTTATTTAAAAGCGTCTTTTGTGTTTTTTGACAGAATATTGTATTGTCTTGGCTATTCTGAGATTTCGATTGAAAATCTGGTGCAATTTTAAAACAGCCTTTAAGCTATGGCCAGACTATGACATATCATTTGCATTTTTTTCCGGAAAAATTATTTTTTATAATGTCTTTGTTATTAAAAACACTGCCATTAATTATTATCTATAGAAAATATTATTTTACGGGGTAATTGGTGTAGAAAATGTGTGATGGAAACAGGAATAAATAGACATCGGATGATAAAGTGCATATTCTTTAATATTTCGTTACATGGCGTTAATAAATAAACAGAACGTCCAAAAGTAAATATACCAATACATTGTCTTCAGAAATATACATTTTCGCAATATATCAACTGTTTGCGTGTTTAGCTAAGGCGCGGTGGCCTGGTGGCGCCGTAATGGCGTAATCTACTACCAGTTACATTAGCAAGAATTTAATAGGGACATTAATACATCCATTTTTATGGCGCTTTAGTTTTTTGATAAGCTCTGTTTTCATTATACTGATTACTTTTTTCGTATGGGATTTTTTTTTAACTTTTAAGTATATAGAACAGCCAAGTGCGAACCAGTCGTTCATCCAGGATGCCGTACTAATATTTACTAATAAGCTGGGTGAGTTGTTCATTATGATGATTATAGAGGATTAAAAATTTAACAGATTTTATTAGTAATTGTATATCGACATGTTTGATATTTATTTTCTAATTTATTTTTCGTGCAGTACAATTTTCAATCGCTACAATTAAATATGTAAAAAAAAATGTTTGACTCTGATAGACAGAGGTACAAACACGGAAGTCTGACTGTAAAGATTCCTCTCTGACTGTTTAAGCGGGGGATCCAAAAAAATCAATAATGGTGTATACGCAGTTTTTATTTCATAACAGTGATTTTTCCTTTGTAATTTTTATATTTAAAATACTTTTTTATCGGTAACTTTTAAATAATCTCTAAAGATATTATTAACTGATTCCGAATGCTTCAAACCTGCTTCAACCAAATGAAACAAAATATATTGTTAACCATTGCCTGTATAGAAATTTCATGTACGTGTAATATAGTAAATTTTGTAATTTTGTTTGTTTGTAAGGAATAAATTTAGGAATTACCGATCCTATAATTCTTTCATCAATAGAAACCTTTTTCAGTACCAAGTGGCAAAGATTATTTTTAACTATCCGCTAAAAAACTCAAAAATTTTCCTTCAAAAATTTCCACATTCTTACGGAATACAAGCCTGAAGTAGCATCTTCCACTGTTGCGTCGTTTCGTTCAATGAGTGAGTGTTCGAGGGGGCTCACTCCCCCCTCCATCAGGTACCCCTTTTCCCCTATGCTCTTCTAAAAGTTCTCGTGGCTCACCCCCCCTTCCATCAAATATTCTATTTTTTCCCAAAAGTTCCAAAGGCCTACTTCCCTTCCATCGGAAATCCTATTTCTCCCTAATAGGCCGGCAACGTCCTGTGGGACTGCGAGTGTCCACGAGCGGCAGTGATTCTCTACTCACTGGTGACTCATATGCTCCTTTGCAAGGGGCCAAACGATGTAAAAAAATCCTAAAATAAAGGAAGTTATTGTTTTCAGTTCGATTTTCGAAAAATCGAGATTTCAATAGATATTGATGTTTTGTGCGTCAATCCTATGTTTGTAGGATGCGTGTGTGTGTATGTGTGTGTGAGCTTGCGATGTACGAAAGGATTTGACTGAACTTAGATTTACTGAAAATTTGACATCAATGGATTTTGTAGATTTTGAGAGATTTCAAAAATAAAATTTTAGTTATTAATACCGTTTCTCTCGAGATATGTGATAAAAATGCCGTATTGTTTGATAGCTCTGACTTAAAAAGCTTTATTTTTTATAAGTTCAAGGAACCGTAGACCTAAGAATTTGATATTAATTTAAGTCAGATCACAAAGAAGTGATCCTGTAATGGTTCCGTTTAGGTACTGAACCTTGAAAATTACACTGTCTCACAAATTGGAAAAATAATTAAGTATTTCTTCTAATTGTGCTGTTTTTTTGTTTGTTATTACTACTTAATAATAATATGTATGCGTTCCTTTTCTAACACGTACTGCTTTAGGTACATTTACTAATAGATATTATTACAAAAAAAAATTAGTAAATTACTACTAAATACATATTTTATTTTAATAAAAAATATTTAAAGAAAACCGAAGATGGAAATTCCTATTAACATATTCGTACACATTAAAACATATGATTAATAACGTATGCTTATTGTACACAAAATATGCTAAATGTTTATGACGTTTCTTTTTACGTTGAAAAGTATCTTCTCGCTTTAAGATCTAGTTGTAATCCTCTACCGTAGCAGTCGTTGTAGTGATAACTGGACTCACAGTCGGAGCAGTCAGAGCATCGGTACTGCATATGGACATAGATGTTTTGTTTCGATTCAGCCAAGGCAGGGGAGTACATAGCGCGGTGCGCAGAGCAGTCGCGGAGTGCAGGACGACTTGACACAAGATACGTTTATAATATAGAAAGAACGTATTACGTACTAAACATATTTTCTGTCAATAACATAACGAGAGTTATCGTTATTGACAGATATATGTTTATTGTTTACCAAGGCTAATAATAAAAAGGGTCGTTGCGAAAGCTTTCGCAGCGTACCTCAAAAATAAGACGTCGTAGAACAAAAAACATCCATTATCTACACACTGTAACTAATAGAAATATATTATAGCCATCTGTTTAGCAGAATTAATGTTTTAACCCATCATTAGTTTACAATGGTACACGGAAAGAAAAAACTAGGTATTTTCCCTATTTTAACACAGGAATAATTCATATTTTAACATAGAAATCTTTACTATGTTAACATAAGAAAAAAATAATACCAATAAGTTATCATATGTATAATATATAGGAGTGTGGTCGGTAAGATATTTTGTAATATTATACGATTTAATACATTATTATATTATCTTCGTGGTGTGTGACGGACTTAATGCGTTGGTATAATAGAGTATATTAAGTAAAGACCGCCGCGGTCGAAGCCTCGTTAGACTGAGCGGAGATTGGCAAGCTTTGAGTACGCGACTGCGCGTTGCGCCGCACTTCCTGTTGTGATAGCGCCCTCCGGTGCGCCGGCCGCCCCGCCCGCCGGCAGTGCGCGCCGCCGTGCCGTCGCGGGCGCTGCGCACGCCGCCTCCCGCCTCCGGGCCCATGTAGGCGCCATGACTTAACAAAGCAATCCGACGTCTTCCAAAGGGCGATCGCCCTAACATCATGTTGACTTAGATATTCAAGTGTCTTCACGTACCGAAGTCTTCCATTAGCGATAAGTTTTTAGATTTAGAATAGAATCAGTATATAGATAAAAGATGCAGAGGAACTTAGGTGTAAGTCGAGGCGGCCGTCGCGACCAGAACGATCGAGTCGTTTTCGAAAGATTATGGCGCGGTACGTTCCAAGCCGTGGTGGCGGGGCCGGGGTCGGCGCGGCGGGCGCGCGCCTCCAGCCACGACCCGCACCCCGAGCCGCGCCCGCCGCCACCGCCGCCGGCACCCGCACTAGTTCCCGCGCTCCCGACGGACGCCTTAGAGCCGGCGCTGCGTACCATCCTCCAGACCCTAAGGAGCACGAGCTGCTGTTGCCGGTGTAACTGCTCACAAGCGCCACAAACGACGGAACAGAATGACTTTAACGATTTACAGGTCTGTCTGGCGAACGGAGATCGTCGGAAGTCTATGCGTTCCGTCATAAGGTGTGCATGACAGGCATTTATATGGTATACGTATATTGTAAATTGATAAAAAGTTTAATAAACTTGTTATGTTTAGAAATTGTTAAGTCGACAACTTTTTGCTCCAACCAAAATTTGGATTTTTACAACTTGGGGCATGATAGTTCTCCATGATCTGTCTCTAAAAATACAGAATCCACTTAATTTTAATGTTTGCCTACTTTCAGCGCACCCTCTAGGTGCTCAGGTAAATATGCTTCATAATGTGAAAAATATCGTCATTTTAAAATATTATAATGACTTTTTGTATTAATGCAATATTCATTGACAAAGCTAGACAACGTCGTACTTTAATCTTTAATCACGATGGAACACGCTTAACAATTCCACAATAATATATATAAATGTGCGTTCTTCTGGTGTATTATTTTTTAAAATATATTTTCATCAGTGTTCGGGAAACACATGCCGTGGCTGAAGCTCAACAAGAGAAGAACGCGCGACTACGAGATGCTTTCGGAATTTCACCACGCTTCGTAGAAGGAAGTAGTCTGGATCAAGAGCGCCGAGCTCGAGACGAGGCTCGCCGCTACCCCCTGGTGAGGACCCCCAGCCACGAGAGGGAAGAAGCAGCTCCTGCTCCTGCCAAAAAGAAGAAGAAACGAAGGTACATTTAATAATCGCGCAATGTTGTATTTATCCATGTTACAACAAAATTTAAAAACCATTACGACATCTTAATTATTATTTTGTTTTTTAATATGTATTGGTTTTAGAGATGTTTATAAAAATTCCTAAAGTACATGGAGTTCATATAGCTATAACAATATCTTTTCCTAGCAATAAAAATAATAATTTGTTATCAATTCCATGATGCTTGATATTTGTTAAAGGATTCACTATCGTAAATTTTAAGGGATTTTTAATTTCTAAAAAATAAAACAGCATGTCAGGTGCTGTTTTATTTTTGTTCTTACTGTTTTTACTCACTGGAATTGTTCAGTATTTCTAAAATTATATTTAAAAAACATTTTGAAGAAGAATTACTTATGATGTAGATCTTATTTATATTTCTGGTATTTTGTAAGAAATAAATTTCACCTTTAAAGATCAGATTAAATTTTACTTAACTCCTAGTGAAATAAAAATGTATGTCTGTAGTTTGAAAATTAATCTGCTTTCATGATATCATTCATATATGAAGAGTCAATGTTATGACTGATATTTATATGTAAAGCCAGCGGTCATATGACGTTATTCAAGATTTACAAAATATAATTTAGTGTAATTAGTAAACAAATAATATTTAGGAAATCTTATTTTGAAAATTATACTTTGATATTGACAGACCATACCATACAGCTTGGATTAATTTCTTTTTTCTATATGATAAGCAATTCTACATTTTTTATGTGTCAACCTTGACTTCATCAATCATATAAATTAAAAATTACATATAAAATTCCTCCAAATAGAATTTATATTGAACATTATCATTAAGACGATATATTATTAGTTCTACAAATGTTCATATTTAAACAATCATAGATGAAAAAATATAGGCCATTTTGTCATCTATTTTTTTTAGCCATTAATAATCTGAAATATATTTAATTGAGGCCCATGATATCTTTATTTAACTATATAGTATCCATTGAACAAGCTATTCATGAAAAGTTTTGCATTGCATTTATAAGACGTCCACAGTCGCTAATTATCATTTTAAGTATTTCATACTAGAACTTCTGTGAAATATTTATGAAAGCTTTCAAATAACCATAATTTCTTGCAGTGTTTCTCCAGAAACGAAAAAGTCAAAAAAGAAGAAATCGAAGAAGAACAAGAAAGAGAAGTAAGTAGATTAACATTTTTATGCATATTCATCTGCTTTAATTTTTTAATAATCACTGGATTTACAACGTGGTGTACACTGTATTGTATTCAGAATGCTTTTTAATGGCTAAACATCATCTTACACATCAATGTGTGTTGCATAAAATTATTATGTTCATTATATTTATATTTTAACTTCAAACAGGTGATTCATATGGTGCCAGAAAGGCAAGTATAGTAATTCTTCAGTTCAAAATACCCATAAGTCACATTAAGTATATACTCACAACATTCCTCTTGCAAATATGTCATAAGTATTAACATTATTACTACAGTGTAGTTATAATGTTAATAAACTCTTTATAACGACACTCGATTTAACGACAAACTCTTAAATCGTCGAAATTAGTTGACTGGTTGGTTTACCTTGTTACCTGTACAATGATGCACTATTTAGCATCACGCTCCCTCTAAATAACAACACCAGTAGGCATTAATAAGCATTAAGCTGTACTTTCCATATTGCCAGTACTAGTAAGAACTGCAATTGAGTACATTCTTTTGTTTTTTGTTTTGTTGCTTTATTATCTAGCATGCGTTTACCTCGACTGATGTACTGAAGATTGTAAGAAATTTTCTCGTTTGTTTGTTGTGTGATGAACTTGCACATGTTTACATCGGCCGCTAGGCTATCCGTTAGGTTGTTATGCATTATCATAATCTTAGTTTCTTACGAACTTTCAAATTTTAAACATGGAGAGTAAAAGATAATCTTTCTGTACTGACGAAAAGGTTTTATTAATACGCTAATAAATTTTTGTCTGTCCATTTAACTACAACTCTATAACGCCAAATAATGTCCCTTAAGTGTCGTTGTATAGAGTTTACACTGTATTTAATTTTCTGTTTTGGTTTCTGCTTTACAGCATTTGCTATGCACATATCATTTGTGTCCAACACATAATTGTAAAATATCATTCTAGTATTTTATTATGAAATTTATTTTATACAATAATATCAATTGAAATAAATGGTTTTTTTATTATAACAAAATTCCTTTTGAGCTCTGGACACTTTCTTTCTTTTGCAAATTACACAACTAATCGAAGAAACTTCCTAATTATGGAAAGCATATTTGTAAAAAGTACTTTGAGAAAAATAATTATAGTTTGGGAATTTTGATTGCAGCAAATCAATATTTCATATGGATTCGTAATCGTAATTTGAGAATGATCTACAACATTTCACATGAATTTTGAATATTTACATATAAAATCAACTGTCTATAGACAAGAAAATACAAAGAAAAAAAAGAAGCGGGCGAAATCAACAGATTCTGAGAATTCGAGCAGTTCAGACCAGTCTCCCGAAAGTGACTCTGCCAGTTCTGATGATGAGCGACAGAAAAAGAAAAAAAAGGTATGATTTGAACACAACATGCACTTGTCTTGCAACTGTTATTTATTTGCCACTCGATACCCCTACATTATGCTTATGATTTTTAAAACTTTAGCTTTGTCAAAAAAATATGTACAAATAGTATTTTTAGTCATGGTATTCTCAAATTAGGAAGTGAAATTATCAATACTTTTTAAAATGACAATTCTTAAGTAAGAGATTGTCTTACTTTTTGTGTAAAATATTTTTATCCATTTAAAAAAATATTTTTCCTTTTATGTAAAATATTTGTCATTTTTAAATTACAACACATTTTTATTGAAATATGCGAGGTGTATTGAAACTTTCTGAAATGTGAATATCCAAAATATCCTTCAAGACATTTGAAATCTACATCTTCACATTACTTGTAAACCGTTGTAAAAAAAATTGTTCTTTTCATATCTCTTCAATGGTTTTCCAAACCCAGCCACAAAAGTTTTATGTGTGCATAAGTTGCTTCCAATACTTCTTTGCTTTTGTACTGTTTAGTACAAAAGTGTGAGTTCTTTGTTCAATAACAAAGTAAAATTTGATTTCTTGACTCTAGGGGTTGTTGACAATTTCATATTTGAATTTTCGAAAAGTGAGAGTGTGTGGGGACACATTGTCTTAGTGAAGGACATCTTTGTTGCATTTATGACTTCTTTTTCCAAAACAAATAACTGTTAATGTATCAATCTGCATTTGCTGTCCTTTGGTATCAGGATTTATGATGTAGCTTGTGTATCGGTTTGTCAAAAAAGGAAACTATCTTCGCCCGTTTTTCAAACGTTTTTAACTTTCATTTACATTTGTATTATCCTTGGTATGATGCATTCAGCTAATTTATTTTTCCTTTAGGGTTCACAACAATATTATCAAACTTTAGGTCCCGCCACGATATCCACTGTGTAGACCATTGTTTTTACATAAATCTTTTGAAGCTGTAGATGCACATTAAATACGGCAATGCTTAAAAGACTTCGAATGTATTGACACTTTTTATATTTCAATTAAGTTGTTGTATAGCATCAATATCAATTACAGTGATTATTATTGCTGGTCATCCTTTAGAAGACCATACTGGAGTCATATCTACATCACACTTTCTTTCATTGACCAGAAGTGCACAGTGTTATCACATTGAGTTTTATCATTAAATGCTAATTGAAGTTTGACAACATTAATATTGATTTATGGCATAACAAGATAATTGATTTATGTTATATTTGTAAAATAGTGTATATCAAAACTTTTTTCATTAAATTCATCGTAAAGCAAGTTTAAAATTTTCTTTAGAAATGTTCACTATGCCCCTATGTATACAAAGGTATAAGTAACATTTGGACGACTGCCAGGAAACAAGGAATAATTTAAAAGCTTATGTTAGTTAATGAGATAGTTAATAATTAAAAGAATTTGTATATTTTACATTATAATTTGTTTTTTAAGCTAAGAGTCAGATTTTTTATTTAGTATGTGTTGGAATTTAACAGGGTTTAGCGTAATCTTCAGTAATTATCATCAATTTTTTTTATAGGCCATCTAAAGTTTTATTGTTCAGAATGTATTTTAGAATAATGTATGGCTTCCTAAATTGAGCTTACTATATTTTGGAAATTCTCAATAATATATCAAATAGGACACTTGAACAAACAGCAACATTTTAATATAATAATGATCAGAAAATTTACATATAAAAAAATGGGAGGTATTGGATGATTGGACTTGATATTTTTTTCATTGAAATTCTTTCCAAAATTTTGCTTTTTTCATAAATACACATACTTTTTTGCTTTTGAAATAACTTGGGACGGAGAGTTGGGGCTCTCATAATATGTTTTGTTTGTAAACAATATTGTGTAGCTTTACTAAACAATGCCTATAGTTCTTGTGTGTTACTTTACAAACAATAATATTTTTGTTTTTATTTTATTCGTTATATAACAATGGAGTTATTAATGTTCAAAGCAGAGAAACATGCATCATGTCATGTGTAATATACTATTTAATGCAATATTAATTTCTTTTATAAAATGAATAATCTTTCTATTATGTCCTGAAAATTTTTCCATATTTAGTTCCTTAAAAGTCTCATCATCTAGTTTTTTATTGCTTATCAACTTGATACATTATGAACATCATTACTAGTTACTACTACCTTTTCATTAGCCTAATTCTATTTTATGTTAAATTTATTATTTATGTTATTATAATCCTGTAAATACAACAAAACAGCCAGTAAAAATTATCTGTTTAACTGTGCATCATTTCATAGGATAGCCATCTTTATATGAAGAAATAAAGTTTACTGTAAGTATATCACAGAACAATAATCACTCAGTAAGAACACACTGTTAGGTTACTAAAGATTAACTACAAATCAATTTTTTAGTGCATTCGATGTTAATCTATAACATTGCCATTGCTAATATCAAGTTTTGCTTGAAAAAAAATCTTGGGGAAATGGTGATTGGAATTATGCAGTTTTGATGTGCTTGGTGTGCGTAATGTGTCTGGGGAAGGTCATTTTTATATTATACATTTGAAGCTTGTAGATGGCCTAAAGTATACAAAATTTTCAATCATTCGGTGTTATTATCTATTGACGAAAACTAAATGTTTCAAAACTATCTAATGTCTCTTAGTTTTACAGTGTTTTTTTATTGAACCAATGTCAGTTGGAACATATTTAATAATAAATTTACATCAGAGGGAAAATAAATTGAGTACCTTTAGACCATTTATAAGTTTAGTTTATAACTATCATTGATAATCTGAAATTAAGCAATATGACTAATCCATAACATTCTCCCTGTTCTCACTGTACCCAAAACTTGTGGTAGGATCCTCCACATGTTATAGTGGTATACCGTACCAACACCGTTTGTAATAAAAGGTATGTTTCTGCAATATTATTCATTTTGTTACATATTTTTAGTATATACATATCCTTATGAATTTTTTTTATATTAGACTTATCTGTATTTTTTAATGGAAACTATGGTAACATATATACATAAACAGTTTGTTGAAAAAACGTAAACATGAAAGATATGAGAATGTTATGGATATTGTAAAAGATTAATTTCATCAGATATTAAAAATTAACAATTTAGCTTCCTAACGAGCCTCGGTCTTTAGTTCTGTTATTTTTGCAATAATCTTATTTATAACGGTTTCTTTCTTTGTTTAGATTGCATGTATAACTTTGTGTTTCATTTACTAATGAAAAATATATTTATTTGTTTAAGAGTTATGCATGTTTACTTTTTGAAATATCGTTTTTAATTAAAATGTTTATATTTTTGAATTTTACTACTAGAATTTAAAAATTAAGTTGGTAAAAGGACTATTTCGATTTGCCGTTTCCACCCTAGTGTTCAGTTGTCGGCACTGGTGTTCTAAGATAATGCTGTTATTTTAAAGTTGTTCATGTTTACATTTTTCGATTTCGGACAGAAAAAATCTGCTGAGAAACGGCGCCACAGCAGCGATAAATCGAGCCGCGAGGGGTGAGTTTTTTTTTAGTGCAGGATGATAAAGAACATACTTAAAATTATGATCGAAGTTATTTAATTTGAAAACTTGAAATAATGTTTTCTCTACAACTTTAAATAAAGCTGACAAATACTTCAATAAGTAGCTCAAGGCGTATTGTGTAATTTATCAGTACACATTACGCACGTCTTTTTAACGGGTTGCACTTGTATCAACACAACAAATGAATTTAAGTAGATACGTGCCGTGTTTATCGTCTGCTTGTATGCTTTCCACTGAAATGATCTATATTATATACTTGATAATGTAAACATTAAATAAGAAAAGGATGGAAACACCTTGTGAAGAATTCTTATCAACATTATTTTGAGTCTTTAAATATGATTCATATATTTTGAAAAACCATTTTGTAAAGCATGAAGTGGGAAAAACTTTGTTTTCAGATCTATAGTGAAAAGTAAGAAGCAACAGAAACAACAAAGAGCTGTCACGCGCGATGACGATGACTCTCATTATAAGAGAAAGGACGAGAGGGGCGAAGGGGCCGAGGTGATTAGGCTCAGACGGCAACAAGATCGCCGTGACGACGGGCCTGCCGAGCGGTACCGCGCCACCCGTGACCAGCGCAGCTCCTCAGCAGAATCTTCTCCGCAGTACCGTCACCGCTCCTCCGTTAATAAAATAGAGAACAAGAGACGTGGCCTTAATGAGGATCGCGAGAGGGCCGATGGGGCGCGCCGCGCTCGATGCGACCTGCCGCTCTCTGCCGCCGAATCGGAAGCCGACGAACCGAACGTGAAACGCAAATCCGATAAAAAGGATAAGAAAAAGACGTATCGTCATAAAGAAGACAGCGCCACCCCGCCGCCGGGGAAACGACGACGCAGGAGCCCTTCTCAAGAGTACGATAGGCGAGAAGAAGAAAGTTATTACAGTAAGAAAAGGGACAAAAGAGAACATGAAAGAAGCTATAGGGAGAGATCAACTTCGCGCGACAAACGATACAAAAGAAGCGAATCTCTCGAGAGCAAAAAGATAAGAGACGATGATACGAGAGACAAGCATGAAAAGCATAAAGACAGAGGAGATAAATACGATGGCAGAGATTATGAAAAGAAATATGTAAAATCACAAGAAACATTAGAGGACGATCGTTCTTTACGGACTAAACCGCGACACGATACTATACAAGAGCCACAGCGGCGAAGAAAAAATCGTAGTCCGTCTCGAGGTAAACGCGATACGCCTTCAGATTACCGTACTGACTCTCCTCTGAACAGAGGTTATAGCGGGAGTCGTGACTCAGTCCGCCGAGAGAAGGACAGATATAAGAAATCTAGAAAGAATGATAAGAAATTCTCGTCAGAGTCTGAATCAGATGCTCCTCCGCCTAAAGAAAAGCCCTCTAAAACCCAAAAAAATAAAGATAAATATAAAGAACAAATTGAATCACCTGTAAGAGAGCGCAAAAGACGTAGTCCTTCTTTGGAATATGTAAAAAACGACTCACCAGTGCAAAGATCTCGAACCAGTCATTGTAAAACAAGTTCCAAATATATAGAAAAGAGAAATGAATCTAGTCGAAGAAAGCGGTCTCTCTCGCCTTATGAGCTCGAAATGCAACGTCGCAGCAGGTCTGTATCACCGTTATCAAAAAAGAAGGATAAAATTGATTCCCCCGTTAAAAGAAATAAAAGGAGTCTCGAGCGACGCTTACCTTCGCCGAAGAGTAGTAGAAACGATAGATCTGAGAGCTCCAAGCATCGAAATAAGCGTAGAGAAAAAGGTGAACCACCTAGAAACAGGTCGCGGTCGAGGGGTCGCAGCGCTAGCACTTCCAGCCTGAGTTATTCGCCTGCTCGCCGCAGCCCTGAGCGTTATCGAGACATCATCGAAAAGTTACCAGAAAAAGATAAAAGGAAATACATAAAATCTCCTTCAGATTTACACCCTAAGAAAAAGAAAAAGAAAGAAAAAATAGAAGATTATAATCCGAGAATGGTGTGTCTGAAAAGCTCTTCTAGCGAAAATGAAGATTCAGAGGTGGACTTCCTCAGACTCGACGAAAGAGATCGTCAAGACGATCTTGAACTCAACAAGCTTAAGGAAAAACTTGTTCAAATGGCAAAAGCTTCGATGGAAAGGAAAAGAACCGAAGAAAATATTGTTGCGCCATCAACTTCGCAAGTTGGAAAAACGGTCTTCGCCTCGACCATGGAATTGACAAAAAGTCCTTCTCCTAACAAAATAGAAAAAGAGAAGTCTCCCGAAAAATTAGAGAAAACACCTCAAAAGGAAGAAGAAAGAAAGGTCAAAAGTAAAAGTCCACAAAAAAACAATGATGATCCCCAAACGAACGATACCCGAAGTCGTAGAGGCACTTGGTCCCGATCGCGGTCCGGATCGTCGGTACATTCGGTTTCGCGTTCGCGTTCTCGTGTCAAGTCCTCGCGGTCGCGGTCGCGGTCGCGCGGTAAATCGTCGAGGTCTCGATCTCGGTCCAAGTCGAAATCACGGTCGCGGTCGCGGTCGCACTCGTCGAGGTCACTGTCACGCTCCTATTCTTCCTCGAGGCGCTCGCGCACCAGCCGCTCCAGCTCGTACAGCAGCCGCAGCTCGTCGCGTTCGTCTCGGAGCTCATCGCGCTCCTCACGTTCTTCTAGATCTCGCAGCAGTCGCTCGCGTTCACCGTCCATCCCGCGGCGCGCCGGCTCGCCCAGTTTCTTGGACCGGCGTCGCATCACCAGGTATCGGAACGATAAGCGCTGAATCTCGACACTAACACCGTGTCTTATGGAAATCTAAATTTTGCTTTTGACGGCACAAAATCATTACAATCTTAGCTGTAACACTGATTGAAGTTTGATGTGCTAATTATCGACATTACAAATATTCTAATGATCGGGTATCAAACTTTTGAACCGACTATCTGTGGTCTTGCACATCATATACTGATCCATTTAGTTTAAAAATGTAAAATACATTTTATAATCAGAAACATGTTTTAATATGGGAATATTTCTTTTATTTCTGTCTTTATACTTTGTTAATAGTTCATAACCTTTAATAAATAACTTCATCTCATCATTGTATTTATAAAATAAAAATAATGTTTGAAATACATTCAATATTCAATAAAATAAAAAATTTATGGCCAGAGAGGCTGATATTGTGGATTCAGATTGTGCAAGATGATGGATAATGAGCTTCCAAGTTTCTTTTAACAAACAAATGGTGGTGTCAATCAATATTGTTATATAATCTGATATTATTTTACCCAAATTTTTTGTTTATGAATAGAATCTAATAAAAACAAAATTGGCACTGATTGTTTGTGTTTTGATATTGGCTAGATATTTTATGTTTTAGTTTGCTTTTAAGCATTTTGTGCTTGAATTTCGTGTTTTTTTTTTTATTACAAAATTACTCTGTAATATATTCATGTATATATAAATATTATGTTTTGTATGAACTACAGTTAAAACCGTTTATGGCGACATCGTTTAGAACAACATACCGGGTGACCAAAATGCAAGGTCCTGGCTGAATGCTATATCGCCTTATCAAAAACATTGTTTTTTATGACATTGCTTACTATGACATACCGCATTAAGCGACCACATTTGACTATGTTTTTCGATAATTATATCTGTAGAACGATCAGTTCAGCTGTATTGTAAACAATTTGAATAGGCACAGTGTAATGGTCAAAGGCTATTTTCATAGAAGTAAACATGTCTAGTTTACAGTCTTTTGTAATTCTTAAAAACAAAATATGTGCATGCCGTAGAGTTAAGGCCTGCTTCTTAATATCTCTTCAGTCAGTTTGTTACTGATCTGTACACAAGACGCACCAAAAATATTGGGTTAATTGTAAAAATTTTTAATATGTCGCAACCAAAAAAAAAACAAATTGATATTGAAGAAAAATCGCGTAATATTTCAAAACAGAGAAGAGCAGAATTCCAAACAAAAATTTGGCAAAAGAATATGGTGTATCACATTCGACTATTTCAACCATTTCGTAAGAGGAAAAAAATTCAAACTTTTAATGACAAAAAATTTTTGAAAATGAAACAAGCTAGAATAATGAAGCATACTAGAAAAATGAAGCAAGCTAGAATAATGAAGCATCAAAGAACAAATAATGTGCTAATAAATGGACCAATCCTCTTAACAAAAATTAAACGAGTTTATTTAACGTTTTGGTGAAGATTTAGTTTGCTCGTCTAGTTGGATTCAACGTTTCCGGGCTCGGCACGACGTTGTCGATGGGAAAATGAGTGGCGAAAACATCACCGGTTATTACAACTATCGATTTTTATATAAATATGAGTAGTCCTTTCGATGTCGTTATAACTGATTTTGACTGTATTGTATTTTCTTATACAAGGTAGAATGTATAGCTCAGAAAATAAGCAAATGAATTGAGTATTGGAATGAATAATGTGCTTGAATATTAGTATTTTCATGTATAACACTTGCAAATACAGTCCCTAGTCCTTAATATTATTTATGAACTGTACCCATTTTATTTTATTCTTTCACATTTGCTCCTAAACCTTATATTTTATTTTTTAGTAGTTCATTAATATATTTTAATTTTGTCATCTAACAACAAACTTATAGATTATTATTCACTTTCAACATTGTAGCCAATTGATGCTGTGTGCAAAAATGCATAGTAGATTTTACTTTCAAATAGTTAATTACTATTTTTTTTGTCTAACAAATGGTACACAACAAATTTTAACTTTGGGAATGTATGAATTGTTTGTGCTTTTCCTTTTAACATATCTTATTTTGCTAAATTTGTATCTAAACCTGATTTAATTGAATGAAATGTCAAAATATTCAACCACATGTTAATATAAATAATAATGTTAAATTTTTTTCCCTAGCGCGCACATTATTGATTTAACATATTCTGCAAATAAAAACAATTATGGGAAGCGAAGAAGATAAATGCAAATGAGCATATCCTGTCATTGTGGATAGAATTTAAGGACAATTTTTATTTTGAAATAATGTTTTGTTTCGTCGGATATCCAGTTTTGTTATTTGATGATTAAAGTGTATTTAATTGCAGTTTTTATGTTTTTTTTATTCCTTTTATTTTTTTTTTTTTGCATGGTAGAAAGAATTTTAGTAGATTTTTTTGCTTTCACTTATGTTTTTAAAGTTAAGAAATGGTGTAGTCTATTCGGAGACGAAAATAAATTATACTTTGCTAAAATTACCATTTTGATGGTTGCTGCACTCTAAATTAGCATGTTTATATTGATAATAAATGTCAAGGTAAGTCCATAATAAGTATATTTTTAGTAATTTATATATACATTCATAAACTTGTAACTGCCTACCTGATTATTTTGGGTGTTTTTGATTAATTGTATTCGTAAACTATCATGTCCTTTTTATTTAAAAAATTGCTTTATAGTTCTTTTCACTCGGCATGATGGTAACATATTTAGGTTCATTATTATTATAAAAAAATATTATTATATTAAAATCTTAATTAGATTTCTCTACACATTAATTAACTAAACAGATTTATTAATTCTCAGAGCAATTCAATTACAACTACAGTGGAATCTTAATAATTTGAACCTCGTTAACTCGAAATTCTCAGTAAGTCGAAAAAAATTGTCATTCCCTTCCGATGAACCCCTAAAGGTATATCGAATTATTTAGACTTTGTAACTCGAACAAAATGTTATTTCCCTACGAAGTATTGATAATACATATTTATACTCTATAACTCGAATTTCAAAAAGGAGACTCCGTAAATCGTAGTTGGTAAAATATAATGACGTTTTATTTGGAATTCCCTGAAATAATAGCAATAAATTCCAAAATGAATGTTCGAGTTCGGGGCTTCTAATCTATTGTTTTTGTCTTGTACACGTGCAATGAATGAATACATTCATGAAACTTTCTAAGTTACGCAGCTGTGGACGTTATGTTTGTTCCTTGTCGACACAGTCATATGTATCTCGAAGTTCTTGTTTAGTCGAAAGCTCGTTAACTTGATTTTTTTTTCATTACCCTTGACATTCGAGTTGAGATTCCACTGTATAAATATTATTTCTAACACTAGTCATCCATCTAACAATCATCAACTCTTTTTGGTTTAACATGTGACTAACACACTAACAACCGCACAGCGCCCGCAAGCGACCTATCCCGTATAGGCGACCCACGCCTTCTACACCCTCTAGCGTCAGCTACGACTCCAGTCCGCGCTCTTCGCAACGCAGCTGGACCAGATCACCGCGTCCTGTGCACGATTAAAGAAATTGAGGATCTTACCCCATAATTACTGAATGGGGTAGTGATATAAACAAGAAATCATCTTATATATACTCTATAAGTTAAATGCTTTAAAATCCACATGAATAATAGTCATTGAAGTTTTAGGTGTTTTATTATTGAAGATCTCTATTTTTAAATAGCATGCATTGTAGCCTTAAAGGGTTGGGAAAAACTAATGATTTATATGAATCTACAAGAATTCAATAGGTTTTGAAATCGATGCTCATAACCCTACAATTATTATACTTAGTATAAATAAATATATGATTTCGATAAACAAAACATTATATATATATTTATGTTGTGATATCTATAAACTGTAGTTGAATCCTGTTATAAGCAATAATATATAATTTTATATTCACTAATTGCATTGAATTGACCAACTCCACTCACTCTTCTAGACGAGACCAAGAGGTCTGTAGGTGTAATTATATAGTTTGTACAAGTTCTCAGGGCTTTTGATATGAGGAACATTAGAAAATCGTTGCGGCGAACGGTTTATTTTTTTAAGTTTAATAATATTAGAATATGGATAGACAAGTGCTGCCGAGATTTTATTACTAAAGTCTAGTTAATGATAACTCGGTGAGCAAATTAACTGATAGAAAAATTTCTGGTAGTTAATTGATATTAATACAAGAAACTTGAGTGGAAGTGAATTCAAATTATAATGTATGTAGCGATTTTACATTTTAATTTTCATTTAAGACAACTTATTTGTGATGTCTTTAAGCAATGATATTATGAAAAGTAAATATATTACTGTTTGCACTGATTTTTCATATTATATAAATTATTATTAAACACTAAAAAGTATATTTACATTTTCAAGTAACTGCAAATTTGAACTCACTTTTGCCACAACTCAATTTTGTATTTTAGGTTGCTCATTATATTTCAAATTATGAATCAGCATAGTCAAATCAAACCCTTCCATTAACATTGTTATTTATGTAAAAAACTATGTAGGCCACATAAATAAATTTAGTTTCATGAAAGATCACAATAATTGTAATAAATCTTAAATATACATTAATGTTTTTATATATTATCGATTTTCATGTCATTTAAATAGCTGTTACAGGACATTACAGGCCCTTAAATAAGTTAAGGGTTTTTAAATTATAATATTGAATAGGTTTTCATTACATTGTAATATTGATTAAATTCTATAGTTATTATTATTTGCAACTGGAAAATTACCTGTTTGTTATCAGTCTATAAAAATAGTATCAACCAAAGATACAATGTATGTAAAACAAGTTTATGTAGGTTTTTGAGTGAGAGTATCTCTACTATCCCAAAAATAAATTTGATAGCTCATAACCGATAGTTTCAACTGTCAAAGAACGTTTTGAAAAGCAGAAAATACTTGGCGACATTACAATTAAGTTTCATTTCATGCATTTTTTCATATTTCTGTGTAAATATTCCTGTTCTAAGATGCTCTTGACCATTTTCTTAAGTAAAATACTTTAACATACAGAACTTTTGAAAAACGGTTTATTAGCTAATAAATTATTGATGCATGTAAATTTCACCGAATTGTTCCTTAAATATATATTTGTGTATA
The DNA here is from genome assembly GCA_005406025.1 of Eumeta japonica. Lineage (NCBI taxonomy): Eukaryota > Metazoa > Arthropoda > Insecta > Lepidoptera > Psychidae > Eumeta > Eumeta japonica. The sequence goes on from BGZK01000390.1 coordinate 195,303, forward strand.
TATATACATATATATATAATATATATATAAACACCATACACATATTCTGAAATCATGGAATAACCCTGAAACCTTGAATTCAGTTGTATAAACCTTGAATTAGTTCATCAATAAAATCTACTTAAACAAATTGTCTAATTAAATTTTTCAAGTTTGTTATCTTCAGCTCTAAATAGAAGTATTTTATTTAAGAATTAATTATATGTAAGTACTATAGAACCAGAACTGGATTTGAAGTTTTCATAATTCATGTTAAGGTGCCACCTGTAATATATTATTAATTACAATACAATAATTAGGTATCCAGACGACTTTGGGGCTGCTAAGAAATTAACATTTACAATCATATATTTGAAGTTGTTCAAATTCTAAACTTGATGAGTAGACATCTGAGAAGTTTTAATATGAATTTAAACACATTGTGTTTATGGTTAAAGTGATCAAGATCTATAATTACAAAACTGCAACTGAAAATATCAGATAGTGTATGTGTTGACGCTGTTGCACTTTTTATTTTGTTATTAAGTTTTGTTGGTTAGAGATAATTTTAGAATTTATGAAAACTATGGTATTACATTCCAAGGCTGTTTGAATATAGGTGATGTTTACATTCTATTGTGTTCCACATTTTATTATTGTATATTTTTTTTATTTATATTGTTTCTTTTTTCATTTTCGAATTTTTAATGAGATCTCAATATACCAGTTTAAGTCTGTGAATAAGTCTAGTCTAAAATTAGTCATTTTTAATATTTATTCCTTAGTATTTAAGTGCAATATATTTATTGAGAGTCACTATTTATACAAATAACTTATTGCAAATGATTTACAAGATGTAGAATTTACGACATTAGCAAGTAATTAATTTATTTTATTCAGAGATATTTTGGCTGATATGGAAATTTTAGATAATACTCATTAAATAGTCTAATGGAATAAAGTTAAAAACATCACTATTAGCAACATGCTAACATAAAGGAAAATAATGAAAACAGTTAATAACAAAAATATTTTAATATAAAAAAAAAAACATTGTTCTATGTATGTAAATCATTACCGTAGATAAAATGCTAATAGCAAAAATAAAAAATTAGATATGTCAACTTTTACTTGAATGTGTATTATAATTCTGACCCTTTACCAACATATGTAGATAATGTTATGACCCAAATTGCTGTTGTAAAATAAAATATTGTGATGACATGAGACTTTCATTTAATTAAATTTCTTGTGACGCATTTGTCAACACTATCAAAACTTAATACATAGGAATAACACCACTTGGAATGATCCGTAACCTTGTACATGTCAAATGTAATATTAATTCTTTTTCTTGCTTTGTTGGTTTCTTTTAGAGGCTAAAAACATAGCCCAACCAAGACCGACTACATTCATAAACAACACTCGTAACTGAAAAATAAGAATTCCATGCATAAAATAAACACAATCAATAAAATGCAACTAAACTACATTATTTATAATAATTCATGTCTTACCATAGGTGGAACAAACGACAAATTGACAATTTGGAAAAGTGTTAACCATTTCCAGTTGGCCTCGAGAATTGGTAAATACAATGCTATTAACTGTTTAACAGCTACTCGATGAGGTTTCCCTTCAAATCTTGCTAAAGTGTAAAGAGAAAATGCTTGTAAAAATGGAGCAAAAATAATTCTTTCAAATAATAATTTCTTCACCAAAGGAAATGCTACGGCTTCTTCAGGGAACATTCTTTCCAAAAATTCATAGAAATAATGTGGAATGGATCCCCCAAACAATAATCTGCAATATTTTAAATCATTAACTTTCATGTGAATATCATAAACTCTTTATGTAAACAGTTATGGCATGGGCAGCACTCGAGATTGATAGGTAGATCTCATTACTCATACATTAAATCATTTTATAATACAATATGATGGTGATTGTCTACAATGAAACAATATGCTTTTGTTTGGACATCTTTTTTTGTTTGGTTAGCTGAAATGTTGCTCATGCGCTTACATTTCTTAAGAACATGTTGCATTCTACTGCTTTCCTAATAGGTATAAATACATTGTGATGTTTTTTAAATTGTTGGGCTAGTTTTTACTATTACATAAAGGCAATCCCACTCCACGTAATGTACATGGCTAATTCATAAAAAAAAATGATAATGACTAAGCAAAAAATTTCAAGATATCTTGGTTTCATAAACATTCATTTTCATATATGCTTTCTTTATAAGTCAAATGAGGTTGTGTATAATGAGCTGTGAATAAATAAATATAACAGTAAACATGATTATTCATACCCATAAAGTCCAAAAGCCAAAACTGGATCAAGTCTTAACTTATCACCAGCAATTATTTGTGACGCTATGCTCCCTGTTGCTCCTACTACACAACTGTAAGGATAATTATTAGCAATGCAAATGCAGAATCAATGTACTGTTATATATTATGATTGTATATATATAAATTAGGTGAATTTGTAACATATAAATTAAATACCTGGTAATGGACTTTGTCCTTAGTGGATATAAGTATAAGTTTTGCAAATATGAAGCTAATAAATTCATGATAGGTTTTGAAAGGGCCATGTTAAAACAAGTTTACAAGTACCTAGTTTTTCTTAAATGAATTCTATAAAAATCTACACTAAAAATATAGATATGTTATATCACAATAGAACCTATAAAATAATTTATACGTTAAGAATTAATTCATTTGTAAAAATATCTTATCAATTCTGTATAACACAATGTGTCAATGTCAACGTCAGTCAATTGATAATAGTTAAATAATAGGGTGACCACGCTTTTTTTACACAATCCTTGAAAATAAATTTTATTAGTTACGACAGAACAAATTTAAGAATTTTTGAAGAGATAATTCGTTTTCTTGTTTTTTATCCTTAATTGTTTCGATCAAATTTCTTATTCGTTCATTTTTTATATGGATTGATATTTTTAATGGCCTTTAGGTTAAGGGTCAACGCAACACGTCGATTGCTGGCAAGTTGTATGTCGTCGTGCGTTTTGATTCTATAATAAAAATAAATTCACAACATTAAAAAAGATGTTCAAAAAATATGAAGGTCGTCACATGATTTCGAAGAAATAAAATAATTTTGATACTTTGATATATTATTTTAAAATCCGTGAAAACCCGGCAGTATTTACGTTCGTATGAGTGCGCACAGAAATGAATTTATTGCGTGTTTGCAACTAGATATTATTACTTGACAAAATTGACATCAATATAGTGTATATATTTTTTCGACATATTTATAAAACAAATGAAAGAAATGATTAATGTGATAGCGTGATACAGGAGAGAAAGAGATATCCGTAATTACAACAGCTTCCGCATTTTTTGATCTAGCGTTCCCGCTTTGGGCTTTACTGATCATACAAGCTTGACAAGACAGCATGCGTCGTATGAACGAAACATCATCGTAGACTGGAAAAAAAAATCTCTGTTTATTTATTTATCTTTGATTAATAGAGATATCAAATCTGTCCACCAATTTTTCATCTTCCCACGTTTTTCATTTCAAATATTATAGGTATTATAAAATCTCTTAAAAAATTATAATGATGTATTTTCAGGACGATATGTAAGAGGTTAAAAATATTTTTGTGCTTTTATTTATTACCTCTTTATAGTCCATTTTTAATATGTATATATATTATTTATGTTTATTTAAAAGTAATTAAGGCATGCCGTACATTATGTTCTGTTAGAAAAATAAAAATCATAAATAAAAATCTTTTCGAATTCAACAAATATTTCCTATTTATAGTTCAGAATGCATTATCAAACCAAAAACTAAATAACTAACGCTCATAACTAATAATAGATATCCCCGTTGATTAATTTTTGTTATGTGAATGTATTTTCATATTAGCAAATAAATGTTTACATTATATGTTTTTAAGTAGACTTTAATTGAACAATTTTTTGTATTACTATTCTTATACTTTTTTGACAACTGAGATTTTAACAGGTAATATAAAGGAGGAAATAAAAATTATTTCAAAAAGAACTTTATGTGTGGTAAAAGCAATAAAGACTTCCGCAGATAATACTTTAAAATTGCTAGAATTCTCTACAGATAAAGCATAATTTGAAACACAAAGATATTATTATATGATACCTGCTGTAATAATTTTACTAAAAGCGACCATTGATAATGCGCGACGAGGTGCAGATCAAAAGCTTTGTGACGTCAAATCCGAAATACGAAAACGAAAATAGGTTTATGTCTTTTGTTTTGTCCAATATTTAAAGTATTTTTATCAAACAAAAATTGTAAAATCTGCTGTTTTCATTTACGTGTGACCACCTTAAACAAAAACGGGGGGTGCAGAAACATTATAATTTATGTGTATTACGACGTAAGATTATTTTCAATGGATCCGATGACGCAAATTCAATATTGTATACATTTTGCTTTTGTTCTGAAATATTTGATAACTTTACCTTTAGATGACTCATGGAAATTTTCGATCAACTACAATTCCGATGCTAGTTATGTTATAATCAATTTTTATTTAACGGTACATATTTGTTAATGATTCGCAAATAATACGTACAATTTTCGACAAATATTTTATGGATAACATAATAACGTTGTAGATGCGCAAATCGTTTGCCAATGGTTTGTCATCATTTTCTAAATCCTACTCCTTTTGATATACACGTTTGACTGTTACTCAGAAATAGCTAATTTTTTAACTGGTTTTGGCTAGACACTTATTAAAAACTGTTCAGCATGTAAAAAACGTAAAGTTATGAGCTACATTGTATTGTTTTCTTTAAATTATTGTTAATTAGTAAAAATTGGCAAACATTTGATAAGAATTAAAAGACAATGTTTTTCATGCAAACGGAAAATTCCATTCTCGCATAGCTGCATTTGTTACACCCTTACATATTTTTGGCGTAATTTATTACTAAATAATGTTTACAAATTAAGCGTACATTTTACAACCATTGCCTTCTTTCGAGTCATTGGCTACAATTTTATATTCTAAAACATATTTCGTTTAATTTAAAATAAAAACTGTAAATTTCAGCGCAACTGGTTCAATCATATCCTTTACTCTATAGAAATTTTCAGTGAAACTTCACTATAAAACATTAAAAATAATGTAGTCCTTTGCTTACTTTAAGCTATCTCCATAGCAATTCTATTGAAATTGCTCAAATTATATTATAAGAGCCCCTATTAATTTCACAAAACATAAACACCATACCATGAGCCACTCTGACGACTAACTTTTGTAGAATAATTTGTGAAAATTACAGTGAAATCGCTTCAACTAAATGGATTGTTAGTAATACTCATAGAACCCTAAAATATATACCGAATATCCGTTTACTGGCTCAGCTATTTCCATTGAAAAAATTATTGAAATCAATTTAATGATAGGGATTTTTAGTATTTCCCACGGGACCCTAAAAATATGTCATAAATCCTTTCATTGGCATTCGTTGTCTCCATACTAAATATTATTAAAATCAGTTCAATTATAAAGGTTTTCAGTAATTCTCACGGAACCCTAAAAATGTATCGAATATTCTTTTATTGGTTTTCAATTATCTATATAGTAGTTTTTATTAAAAACGGCTCAATTGAACCCTAAAAAAATTCACGGAACCCTAAAAATCCCTTTACTGTTGTTTTGTTTCCATTCTCTATTTCCATACATTTTTTTTAATTATAAGGGTTTTTAGTAATTCTCACGAAACCCTAAAGAAGAGACAAATCCTTGATATATTTTATTGTGAATAATTTTCCTCCGCGGCTTCACCCTTGTGGACATGGAATGGGTTCCTACATCTTTTACATCGATTGATGATGCTGTATCAATCGCGATCCTGATCCTCATTTTCGTCTTTCATTTTAACTTGATCTGGATCCAAATAGTTCCGCTTCTCGTAAATCAAACCTTTGATTGAATTGCAATAAAACTATTCCATTTTTAAATCCTATTATAATTTCACTGAGGAACCCCAAATGTATATTATTGTTACAATTTATATAAAAAGTCAGAAAAGTATTCTTCGGTGTTTGATGATTGAAGAATAATCATACAATATTCATTTTACATATTATTTTACCACATTAATAAATCAATATAAAATTGTCGAGCGATTGGTTGTACAGTACCTTGATGAAATATTTTGTTCATCGAATTTGTCGTAACCTGAAGAGGCATGGCCTATTCGTAAAGTCATTGCTTTCTGAAATATCCGCCAATTTTAGTAATCAGGGGCATGCGAGTATTTGTGTTTAATAACTCAAAACCAAAAACATCTGAAAGAAAAATAAAATTATGGCGTATTATTCTATCATAATTTTAGTATAAATTGTGCTCTTATGTGTAAAATTATAAAATTGCTTTCTGTGAAAGTGTGTTTGTATGAGTGCAAATTAGTATTCGGGACATAATTTAATATTTTTCTGCAATATCAGTGGCGGCGCTAGGCGTCGGCGACCGCCGACGGCCTCGCGCCTGAAGGGGCCTCGCAAACAAAAAAGTTTTGCCTACAAGTTATTAAAAAGAGGTCTCGCAAACCTGATGTCGCCGACGTCCACGAGTGGTGTAGCGCCGCCACTGTGCAATACTGCCGAACAGCGCCATCTCTCAACGCGTTAGCCTTTTGTAATCGTTTCAAATCACCTTAATAACAACTACAAAAGTGGGAATTTTGTTTGAACTATTTAATCTGTATTAAGTTTTAAGTTCAAAATAACCTTTGCTCGATGATTTTCATATTTTAATTAATATTTGAAGTTATACAGTAAGTAAATAATTAACAGCGCTTGACTTTTTTCCATCAGAAAATATCATACTATAAATAAAGTAAACATAATAAAAGTGATAAATAAATAATTTTTGTTACATGTTAATGAACCCACCAGTGTATTTTTTCCTTTTTTCGTGCGGCATTGCCGCTGCTCTCTCGACCAGTAACTTCTCCTAACACAACTAAGTGGCAAACACAATAGAAAAAGAGTTGCTGATAGTCAAAAAACTCACCAAAAAATGAGACAACGTAAGAAGCAATGCTATAAGCAGGTTTATTACGTAGCTAAGAAAGTACTGAAACATATTTCTATTTAGTTAACATTAGTCTTGATGAGTTCTCGTCATACTTCACCATCAGTTCCATTTACGAAATGTAGTTGGATGAGCATACGTTGCTCAATTTCTTCATATTTTGTTATTTTTAAAAATTGCTTTCTCGTCATTAGCAGTGTCAACGTCGTGTCTCGTAAAAGTCTTCATAAATTTGTTTTATCGATATATTTGTTTTTAACAAATTACACTACAGTTTAGAGAATCTTAAAATATTATTACATTCACTTGCTATGGAAATTATACGAGGATGTAATTTACATTACTGCTGAACAGCAGACGCTAAGCTTGAAATAAAATAGGAAACAATAAAGTCAAGATGCAAAAATATACATACCACATAAAATAACAATTTCAAATGAAAAACATTAATTTCAATAGAAACGTGCGCAGCGAGCGCCTCCCCGCACGCCGCTGTCAACAACTGCCTATCGCGGGTAGCAGAAAACAATGGCGTCTATGCGGGCAATGGACACAAGCCAACACCTTGCCACGGCGACAGACATTTCTTAAATAATGTTATTGTCTTTTGGAGTGATTTTATATTTAATGTGATCTATATGTTTGCGCCAAGTGAGGCCTTTATTAAGAATTAGTCCCAAGTATTTTTCTTGATTACTCATGTTAATTGTTTCTCCGTTTATTGTGAGAGAGTTCAAAGGTTCAATAGTTTTATTCCTATTCCTAAAAATGATGTAATTTGTTTCTGATGCATTAAGAGTCAGTCGATTATTTTGGAACCATCGTGATAGTGTGTCAAGGTCTTCCTGTGTTTGTGTGATAATTTCATAATTCTCAGAGCCATAGTAAAATATACATGTGTCATTAACATAAAAAGTTATATTTACTAGCAATTGAAAATCAAAATTATCATTAATATACACCAAAAATAATAAAGAGCCTAATATTGAATCTTGAAGTATTCCTTAAGTAATTATACGGGCACTGATTGTAAATGTTCCAATTTGATTTACTTTATGTCTACAGGTAAAGTATGATTTCAACATGTTTAGTGTTATACCAGTTAGGCCTATACTACCTCGTTTCCATAACAAAATCTTATGATTTACGGTATCAAGCCTTTTTTAAATCAATGAAGACACTTAAGGGAATTTGTCTTTTGTCTATATGAGATCTTATTTGTAACAAGATCTACGGTTAGCGTTCGTATGTTACACTTAGAACGAAACGCATACTGATTCGGGTTTAGGTATTGTATTGATGTCTAGTAAGTACTAAATAGGTATTAATAAATTATAAATTGAGGTCGTATAATCCTTGAAATTATTCCTATAAAATGGTCTAGAAAACATCATCTTGATTTTGAAAGATGGAAAGAACACCGGCAAATAAAAAGATAGACATCAACGATATCGAACGAGTGGTAATTAGGAAATAATTAAAAGCTGTAAATTCTTTAAATGTAATGACGTCTTTCAAGTGTTATATCATAACATATGAAATAAATATATTTTGGGTTTGAATACACAGCAAACAAATAGGCTTACCGGTGTGCAAGATAAAAAAGAATTCTTCAGTCCATTTTTGTTGAAACTGACGACCCTCTGCATCTACTTTTCGTTTCTTTCCACCGGGCATCATTTTCGTTTACTTTTCGTTTGATAAACTTAGTAACAAAATATAATCAATAAGCACTCAAGATGCACACAAAGCAAATTGACGGCACTATTAGTTAGCTAGGATATCGCTTGTAGCTCAAATAGAACTGAACTAAAGTTCGGGCCATCCACTCGCTTCTATAGGCAAAAAGAAGGAATGATCTAAAATCGTCCAGTGTAAGCCAATTTAGAAGCAATATTTTTTTGTTGCACCGCCAGAGTAGTGGTGGATTTATATTTTTTGTAAGTGTAGGCCACTTTATTTCCGCCGCCCCGTGTACCTTTCTAAAATAATAATTTTCTGAAATCTGCCGCCCCTAGGACGCTGCCGCCTCTAGGCCGTGGCCTATGCGGCCTATTGACAAATCCAGGACTGCGCCAGAGAAGCGGAAAACATCAAAGTCTTTGATATTTGCCGCCTCAATCTTTCATGATTGCCGCCACTCGGCTTGCTCGCTCACTTGATTCCGTGAGTATGAGTAATCGTGTAATATATTTTTTTTTATTGGGTTTTTCAAAATGTCTCGCGGGCCAGATCAAATCTTGAGCTGGATGGATGCGGCCAGCGGCCCGGTTGTTGCCCACATATGTTGTATATCGACTTGTCGACCATGATCGATCGTGTTGATTTTGGTCCTGGTCCCGCTTTTGATTCTGATTCTGGTCTCGACCCAGATCCCAGTTCTGATTTTGATGAAATTATCACAGGGGAGCCCATATTCTAAGATCAAAAACGCATGTACTGCTGCTATTTTTTTTTTTATCATAAAACCATCTCACTTGTGCTCTTCATTCCGATCCCGGACTGATGTTGATTTGACCCCCGCTTAAGCAGTGCTGTTACCAATAACTAATTGTCATAAGAAATCGCTCTATTTACGCGAGTGGAGCTGTAAGCAATAGCTAGTAGCTTTACAAATTACAGACGAATTATTATTCTGATGTATAAGTTATAATTCTGTAAAGTTGTATTAAAATCTTTTCAATAGTTTTTGAGTGAAAGAAAATAAAAAAGCAATAACTTAAATGAAAGTTATGGGCCATTCAAGTGTATACAATGTTCCCGATTCGTATACTTTTTAACTTTAGGAAAAGAAAATAAGGTTAATTTTATAGATAAAAATAAAATTAATTAATTTTTTATTTTAGTTTTTCAATGATTTTTTGAATATTAGATTCTTAATTTTGGCTAGTCTGAACTTTTAGATTCTAAAAATATATTTAAAAAATTAATATAATTAACTAACAACTTTCTATCAGTTAGCTAAATGTGCGACCTTGAGGATGATCATAAAGATAATTTGCATATTAATTTTTTTAGACATAAATAAAATTAACAAAAAGTAACATTTAAAAATTAGGTTATTGCAGGGCAAGGGGAAGAGACTTTATTCTCCTATTACTAATTTAACTGTTAGTTTGTGATTTGTGCTAAAAAAGACGTGTTTCAAAAACGTTTGTTTTCTTTGTGACTGAAATGGATCCGCGATCTCTTTGCAACAACTCGGAGATTGCTGATATTCATTTTATTTATGGATTTTGTAGTGATAATTTTCGAGCTGCAGCTTGAGAATATCGTTTGAGATTTCGCAGGAGACGTACACCAGACTATCGTACATTTATCAACATTCATCGTAGGATGTGTGAGTACGGACTTGGTACGTTGCCTGTTGACCAACCTCTTTGAACTTCAGACAAAAGAACGAGTTTTGGAAAAAATATTTCGAGATTCAACAACGAGTACGACTCGCATCGCTCATAGTCTCGGCATACCAAAATCAACTGTTTGGAATTTTTAAAAGGAGACCTGCATCCATATCATTTTCGAAGAGTACAATATTTTCATGAAGGGGATGCCTTACGATAAAGTGCTTTTTCGACATGGATATTAAGAAAATTGAGAACCAACTGAAGGTTTCTTATAAATATTTTATGGACCGATGAAGCGCAATTTAACCAACTGGAATTACAAATTTCCGTAATTTATATCCACGGGCGGAAACGAACCCTCAAAACGTTCGGCCGTCTTCGTTTCAAGTACGATTTAGCATTAATTTGTGGGCGGGGCTTATTGATGATTATTTAATCGTACCCATTATATTACCACAAATACTAAATGGCCCTAGATTTTCATCATTTTTTGGAAAATAAATTTGCAGAGCTAGACAATTTAGAAATGAGATACAAGCGCCATCTATGGTTGCAACTTGACGGGTGCCCTGTCCATTTTACAGTGGATGTGCAGAATCATCTAAATTCAAAGTATTTATGAATTGGACTAGTAGTCCTTGGCCGCCCAGATCGCCTGATTTTATTCCCATGGATTTTTTCTTATGGGGGACTTTGAAATAAAAAGTCTACGCTACTGACATTAATACTCGCGCCGAATTGATTGAAAGAATTTTAGTTTCTGCTGATGAAATCGCAGCTTCCCCGGGGATGATTCGTCGAACTACGTCATTTGTCGCGTTACGAGCTAAAATGTGCATACAAAATCAATGAGGGCATTTTGAAAATATTATACATTAATTTTATGTATATTTTCAAAAAAAAATGCAGTATACAGAAATAATTGTCGAAAGAATTGTATTATTTCATCCCTATTTTTAAACTTTATTAGTATGTATTTAAATTCATGTTTAAATTGACAGAACGAGAAATATAGTTATTCCGACCAGGCAAAATAAAGCAATCAGAACATCAATTTCGTATTTTTTTTTAATTATGACGAATAGGTACAGCTTTAGATTTTATCGTAATTTAATAAGAAAAAATAAAATATCCATAATGACTTAGTTTGTTATATATATAATAATGAACTGAAATGAACCAAAAAATTTTGGGTATTTTACTTTGTATTTTTTTTTTTCATCTTTAAAATCTACATTTCTGGGAAATATTTTGAATACTCAAAAAGAGGATACATTTAATTCAATCGCCGATCAACACTTTTTAATGATTTATAAATTTTTAAGTGTTCACTCGGAAATATTGATAATTTGCATTTCAAAAATCCATTATAAAAAAAATGATAAATAAAAAAATATTTTTGATATATTTTTGTCCATAAAATTACCTTTATTTTCTTTTCCCAGAGTTAGAACGTACACAAATCGGAAACATTGTATAAGCAGGCTTTGCGCAGGGTTCAATCTTTTTTTCAATATTGCTTACCTAGCAAAGAGAGATATTTCAAATCTCAAGTAACAAAAACGTGCAGTGATGTAAATATTTTCAAATATTATTTAACTATTTTTGTTACGGTTATATTAAATTTCTTTTTATATTTCTTATTTGCAATGAGTGTTTAGAGTATTTACGCAAGTCTACACTGCTAAGTGCGGTAGTATTCACGATTTTCTTATGTTTGTTTATACAGATTGGTCTTTTGGTTAAAAAATGGTTTATTTAAAACATGAAGACCCCCTTACATAGTGCATATCTAACTAGGCAAATACATATCTTAAGAATGCATATTTAATATTTTCAGTGTGTACTATTTTATAAATTCATAAGACCAGGACAAATGGCGAAAAATTTGAATGTCATAATCTCAATTTTTTCCAACACAATATTTTTATTATTACAAGAGGTTGCACGAATACCGGCTGGCTCTACACTCCCGTCACTCCTAATCCAAGCTAGAACCTACACTCCCCCCGATATTTACGCTCCCTTCGGTGTATCGGGACTTGTCCCTTTCAGTCATTGCGACTGGCTGAAGGTTGAGCGATGATGATGATGATGATGATGATGATGACACAATATTTTTATTATTACAAGACATAATTATTTTTTCCTTTTGCTAACCTACAAGCTTTGAAATATATGGCTAAGATGTTTATTATAAACTAAGATATTTTAAACATTATAAGCTTTTGAAATAAAGAATAAATATAATTATAAGACCTTGTGCTCTTTCAGATTTGCAAAATTTTATGACTGACTGAAAATTAGTAGTCAAATATATTGACTAGTGACGGTTAAAAACTTCAATTTATAACATTTCCAAGATTATTATATTCACACATCAATAAATTTCAGTTTTATTTGCTTATAGATATGTTATGAACATAAGTTTTTCTAAAGAAAAAAAGTAGAATCCCTTTTGACCTTTTTTATTCTTAAATCAAGAATTCAGACAACACACAGAAATGCTTATAATACCAGAATTGTCTTTCTTTGAAATTCTTACTTTAAAAATAAACTATATCTATTTACGTAGTAATAGTATTTTATAAATTCTTAAATATCATTTTATTTGTCTCCTTCAAAATTTGTCAGAAGATAACTGGCCAATGAAAGTATAGATATACAAATCCAGAATTGTACACGCTTTAATTTTATTTGGATATAAACCAACAAGTTTTGCTTGAAGGAGAGGTTTCATACATAAAAAATTAAACATAGGAAAAAAGAAACTAATTAGAAGAAACTTAAGTCTTAGCAACTACTTTAATCTAACCAAATTTAAAGAAAGAAAAATGAATTTGGAATATGTTTTAAAACATTATGGCAGTGTAGTCTTTATCATTAGGGCATACGGGTCATTGGTACAAAACCCCTATGCCGACGATGGTGTTGAAATCTTTAGTCATTCATTATCTTTAACCTTAACCTTAACAAATTATTAATATTAATCTAAAATTGAATTACAATTATTTAATTCATATATTTTTTTGCTTCTTAAAAGGGGCCCCAAGCTTTATAATTATGGGGCCTGCGTGGATTGAAATGACACTGCATTGCGGTCAAGAATGGAAAATTTTATTTGAAAGAACATTTGAATAGCCAAAAACTGCAGAAACTGTTGGTAAACTGATAAAACTAACTTATGACCTTTATGAACAAAAATTCACATAGAATGCCTAAATAATATATAGTACAAATAATCAGGTGTTTGCAATTATACGTAATGTAATTTTTAATTAAAGCAACTTTCTCCTTGGTATTTGTAAATAGTGTTGCAATACATAACTTTATTTACTTGTTATTAACAATTAGCATTTATTTACATTAAAACTAAGGCCAAGGTCTGTTCTTTTGCTAAACATCATCCTATAAGAAATTAATTTTAGCTGCAAATCCTCATATAAATTTATTAGCTGTAAAGTACTCTATAAGTTTGCAATAGTTCCAAAAACCTTTATTGTGCAATGTTAGTTTTATATTGATTTAAGTTCAATATAAAACTGATATTGGTAGGTCTGTAGGTCTACTTAAGACTAATGCTCTGTTGCTATATTATTCAAGAATTGATATATAGAAAATACTTTAATATTCATCAGGCCATTAAACGGTTTCATTGAGTCTTTAAAATTATACTATAACCATTATAGCAGGCTTTGAAATAATATGAATCGAATGTAACTAAAGTAGAAACAATATCTGATCAGTAAATAATTACAATTATTCAATTGAAAGGTAAATCTCAAAACACAATAATAGTAATGATGGGCAACAGTGCTGTAGAAACAAAGTATTTACTGTGAACATTAAACCATAGCATTACTCATAATTCAGAAAATAACATAAAGTGAACTAATACTTGACATTTAAAATGTCCCATTTAAAAGTTTTATTTAAAAACAACCATATATTAAACATTAATATTACAGATTTGAAATAGACACACTAAACTGATATATATTTTATAGATCTTTTGATAATTTCAAATAAAACTACACTGGTCTCAAACTAAATTTCTTTTTGTTTCATGAGTGGATAATGTTGCAATCATAAATCAAAGGCATCACCCGGATGCTTAGGCATGGGTATCGAGAAAGAACGTTAATTTTAAGACATATTACTTGACTGGGAATACAATCCAGTATCTGTCATATACAAACTAGTTACTTGTGGGGCTATAGAAATCGTAACTATGAAAATATGAAGTTTGTGTCATTAAACAATTTCCATTAAAACATTTTATTTTTGTTCTCTTTACCCCATAAATATCATATTTACTATTTGTTCATAGTTGTTATGACATAGTCGAATGATTTTGAGAAGTGATAAATGATGATGAATGAAATTTTTAGAAATAGTACAGGAATTATATTACAGTCTATTTAGTGAGAAGAAATAAATTATGTATACAAAGTAAATATGTGGCATATGTTAACTGTTTTAATGTTATGCTATGTGCTGTCCTGTCGACATTGTTCATATGTTCCATGGTCACAAGAAGGTGTGGTGTGTGCAACATTTCACGTTGTCAAAATTTTGTTAATTGATAATTTGATATTAGAATGCACTTATAGTCCATCACATTTGATCAGAGATTTATTTGTATTTAAAACTGATTATTACTTATCTATTCTGTTACATGATATATGTAATTCCTTTAATAATGACCTAGCTAAGAATATTTTTAATGTGTATTAAAAAATCATAATAATATGAACACTATTTTTTTCATACTATTTTAGTATTCTAATTAATAAATTCAATAATGGAGGAAAAATATTCAGATTACTCTCCTCCTAGTTTATTTGTTTAAATAATTTATTTCCTTCCAATAAATAAACTATAGTAAACATCATAACCAATGCTATGAAAATGTATAATGATCTTTACATACTATGAATGATTACAAGAAATCACTAGTTACAAGCCAAATAAAAAAAATAAATAATTACCAAAATTGTACTAGTTATATACTTTTAAACTGTAATGTGTTACCAAAAAACCGGTGCATTTTTCTCATTTAATGTTACTCAGATTTCTAATTTACAACTTACCTGTTTCATGAAAATTATGTCAAATGAGATTTAATTTTCATAAAGTTTAGATAGTTGTTTTTGTATATTATGAGAAGTGATAGCCGGTGTGTCTGGGACCGCTTGAGATGCTCTTTCTTTCATTGGAGTATGGAGAAAATTCATTGATTGCTTTAGTTCTTGATACATGCAAGTAGCTGGACTTCTGTCATTTAGCTGGATTTTTGTAACTGAATAGTCATTTAATCCTGATGGCATAGACTTATGTAAAGCAGTTTTCCGTAAAGATTGTTTTTTGTCTGCAATATTTTTAATAGGAGTTTTTGAAATAGCAACAGATCTTTTGTGTATATTCTTAGATATCATAACTTTTCCTTTTTCATTCAGAACCTTTTGCGTCAAACTAGTCACCAAAGACATATTTATATTACCTGGCAAATTATTTCTTTTTATTTGTATTAATTCTTTCACTTTTGAGAGAGCTTTCTCATTATTCTCTTTCAATGTCGTTAACATTTGTAATGACGTTTGTATTTGTTTTTCCAACGCAAGTAAGTTTTCCAATTCATGGCAAGTTGGGTCTGGGTTTTCAACGCAAGCTTTATCTAAAAGATCGCAGAGAGAAACTATCATGCTGTCTTCTTTCTCATTATTATCTGTTTGATAAAATGTTTTATCAAAACACATAATAGTGTTATTATATATAGCTGAATTTTCAAAATCACTGGAGTCATTGAAACATTCTTGCACACTTCTGTAGTCTGTAAAAGGTGTGGAAGCCGGTGGTGACACTTCATCAATGTTTTCTAAGGTTTTATCATCACACGTCATAGTGGAGATTCTTTCTTCTAACTCATTTATTTCTTTTTCTTTTTGGAGAAATGTGTCATTATTTGAATTGATAGAAGAGTTTGGCACTGGAGTGTCTAAAGTTTCATGTACTTTTAAGTATGAACCAGTAGTAAGAATCATCTTTTTGTTTGGAGGTTTCAAGAATGCCTTATTACAGTTGCTTAGTATAGCGTTTTCTTTATTGTGTACTGCTACATTATTATCAGACTTTTCATATTTTCTGTGGTCATTAACTGGAGTTGGAGCTATACTGTTAATACCACTTATCCTTAGATTATTACCTTGAAAGGAAAATGAGACATGTGATAAAACTTTAATGGATTCAACTTTGTACATTCAATATACTCCGAAATTGTGATAGAGTTACTTATAAATTATTTAAATATTAATATAAATTGGATGAAGTTTAAAGAAATTTTTAAATGTTTAAAGGATTTTTAGAAATGTAACCAATTTTTTTTTCTAGCAGGAAATGTAACAGTATTTTCAACTGCCAAACATGATGTAATTTATATGCCTTGGAAAGTTTAATAAAAAACCATTGCAATTATTAAAGAATTACTTATCAAAAGAAAACATTTATCTGAAAACTTACACTGACGAAGTTCTAATTGAGTTTTAAAATTTGGTTTCTTAAACTTTGGTGTTGCAAAATTATCATTCAATAGAGTTCTATCAATAGGTGCAATTGGCTGAAAAGAAATATATCAAGATTATTAATTACATGCTTTTTATGGAACTAATTTAAACAAAAACTTGAAAAAAATAAACATTACCTTAGGTTTCGGTTGAAAATTTAGAACTTTCCGAACACTGCTATTTTTCAACTTCTGTTTTGTAATTTTAGCATCAGCTCTTTTGCCGTCAGTTTTTACAGAGGAATTCCATGGTCTTCTTTTTGAAGTAGGTGGTTGTGCGGAAATTTTTGGAGTTGGCATTTTAAGAACTGGAAAATATAAAATAACACTTCCTTTCCATACTTATTGGAATATATTTGTTATTATATTGTATTTATTAACATTTACCTTGTAGTTGAGGCATCATTTCTGCTATAGTCATTGGTCTTAAATTTTTCTCTGTGTTAGATGATAACGCCGTTATATTTCTTGGATGCTTTTTAGCAGTTAATGTGATTATAGATTCTTTAGTCAAAATACCTGATTGAAGATTCGTGTATATATAACAATCATAAAATCAACTTAGATAGCTGTTACTGTAAGCGGAAGAAAATATTGAAAATATACATACCCGTTAACTCTGGAAGTAGCTCTAACATTGTTTTGGGTTTCACAATCTTTTTCCCATCAATATTTTCTGGTTCCATAATAATTGCAATAACTTTAATAATCGGAATTAATAAAACTCCTTTCTCACACAAACATCTACAATTTGGGATTACTTTCCTATAAACATTTACTATAGGAACAAGTAAGTGTATATTAAAAAGAAACTTATTAGACGAAAGATCAAAAACACATCAAAATGATCCAATAAAAATAATCACAATCTGTTTTAACTGACGCACATTTAAATATATATATATTTTTTTGAAGTGTTTGAATACAAGTCTTAAAATTTGACATTCACAACCTAGCATAATTTGAATTATCCGACTGCCATACACAATAAGACTTTGTTGCATCTAAAGTCTATCAAATTAAACTAGGCTATGTTGCGTTTGATACTCATTACTTCAATGTAAAACTACCATCTAAAAGTAATTATCATTTCCAATAATGATTGACACAACTGCTACACTAGTGACTACTTTTCTAAAACTAATTAATAATATAAAAACCGCCGAAATGGGAATTAGATACGCATAGAGAAAGAGTCCTATATTATTAATCTTCTCATTAGTACTTATTACTTTTTATTAAAATCTAAATTAAATTTATTTAAGGTCACTAACAAAAAAAAAAAAATACTTAACAAAAAGTTTGTGCGTAGTTATGTATGTACCCAATAAGTTAAACTTCTTTGGCATGAATAATAACAATTATTTTTGATAAAATACTTATGCGCAATCGAATGTATCCGATGTGTTTTATTTATTAATTTGTGGTTATAACCACAAATTTTCATAAACAATTTTTAAAATTAAAACTTTAATATACGCTACAAGACATGAAAAGTTTTATAAATTCCACAATATTATTTACAATGTAAAATGTCAGGCTTCAGAAATCCGTGAATATAAATATACATATAAAACTATATTAATTACAATTCTGTATCTGTTATGTTTTAAACACATAATCTCTTATTATTGTTGAAAGAGTAATTGATGCGTCATTACACACCACTGAATAACCTCAAACCATACGAATTTCGTTATTTGTTACATCGGTGAATCCTTTGTTGAAAACACATTTTAACCAGATCCTCCTAATCCACCTAAAGAAGCAAAATTTAACAAAATAATTACAACGAAAAACAATTTGAAACCAACTTCTTAACAAATGTGATCCAACTATAGGTAATAAATACATAATTACTTTTTTTTTGTTTCCCACTTGCGACGTGGAGGGGGTATAAAATGTTTATCCTGCACACTCTCGCGCCCGTACGCGTGGATAGTGTGGGGCTGAAAGCCACTAAAAAAGTTCCCCTGAAGGTGAAGTCGGTGGTTCGGCTATGCCATGTAGTCAAACGGCTTAAAATTTTCTTTGATAGAAGTTTTTGTTAGCTTCGGATAACATTATTTGATTGCATTTAAAGATTCTTCGTATTCTAAAGTGCTAAGCAATTTATTCAATGAAAAATCTTTTATTGACCATAAACACAAAAGTCGTTCAAAAAAATAAGAGGAAACTTATTTTTAGCTACAAGAAATTTCAAAAAATTTTTAGTCCTTAAAGTCTTTTTTATCCTTATTATTTTTAAAAGCAAAATACATTTTTGAATTGAGTAGTCTCTATCACAGAATTCGATACACGTGAAGTGTACGGTGTAGGAATATGTTCGACGCAGCGCTTGCAGTGAAGGAAATGGGAAGATTATCGGGAAGTGCAGTACATTTTGAATAAATTTTGTGGCAAACTTCTGTATATTTATAAATATTATCGAAATGAGGCACAATATTTATTATTAGAAATTGACAAATAAATAAAAATAAATTGCTAAATAATATGCGAATTATCCGAAATATCTTTAGAACGAGGCACATTGGTTAAATGGGGCCGGTCCTACTTTAACAGAACCAGATAATAACTTTTACATTGTAACAATCTTCATAACTCTACCATGCTTAACGATAGAACTCACCCAATCATGTAAATCTTTTTATGTAATGTTGTAAGATGATAATGTGTCCGGCTTTGTTGTTTTATATTAAAAGTTAATTGTGCTTATGGGATGCGTATTGTATCGGTAAAGCCCCTAACTCTCCGCCTTTGGTATGCACAACTTCATTCATTTCGCAACTGTAAGCATGCGTAAAACTGAGGGAATACCGAAACATATGTCTTAAATAAATATTTAAATTTGGCCACATTGGTGATATATATATATATATATATATATATATATATATATATATATATATATATATATATTTAACTTCCAAAAGTTTTATTTGGCCAAATGGTTACTTTCGTTACTACTTTACCTAAATCTGATTACTTTTTTTCATAGTAACAGCACTTTCCACTTCTTGTGACCAATAGTAATAGACTTAAAATGCTAAAGGTATTAAGAGAATTGTATATCTTTAGAGCGGATTATGACACGCATTATATTGATGTTTTGTATTCTTGTAACATCGAATTATAACAAAATCACATAAAATTTGATAATATTGTTCTGTGCGCTGAGGGTTCTGTGTTTTGTAATCAAATAACCAAAGTGATTTGAAGAAATCAATTCTTCGATAGCAGATAATTGCTCAATGTTTTATTTTTCAACTCGTAGCACAGTACAAAAGCTATAATTTTCAATTTCTATCTTTGTTATATATTTTTGTTTTTTTTTATAAGCTCCATAATGGTTACATATGTTAATATTACAGGATATGATGAATTTGTTAAATATGTAGAAAATATTTGTTCGGATGATGTTCAAATATTTTTTTATTTTAGTGGCAGTAAACTTTCTGAAGGTGTAAGTTGGTGCCCTGATTGTGTCGAAGGTATGTTAATCAATGTCACATTTATCGCATGATACATTCCATACAATGCGAATGAGAGTTAGGTCGAAAAAAGTCTAAGACCTGGACCGTCACGACTTTTGGTATAATATGTTACACCTACGAATTTAGTGCAGTTATATTTATTATATAGCCAAAGACTAAAAATTAGCTATAGTTTCAGCATGTCCGTTTGTCTGGCCATCCCTATGTCACATATTTTATTTTTCATTGATTCCAATGAAAATTGTACAGGTAGGTTTATTATGTGAACCATCATAATTTACATAAAGAAATTAATTGAAAAAGTATATACTTGCAAATGAAGGATTCCATACCACCATCTAATATTAACACTACATGTATTTTTTTAATATTTATAAACATTTTTTGACAAAAGAAAATTGAGAGTGTACTAAAATCCTGAAATAAAATAGCGTTTTTGTCTTAAAAAAATACATTTTTAACTTCATTTTATTTTATACTAGTTAAAATCATGGCTTTGTGATATTGATCTTTAAAAAAGAAAAGATGTACAGTAGGGTGA
This sequence comes from Eumeta japonica, assembly GCA_005406025.1. NCBI lineage: Eukaryota > Metazoa > Arthropoda > Insecta > Lepidoptera > Psychidae > Eumeta > Eumeta japonica. The sequence goes on from BGZK01000390.1 coordinate 216,301, forward strand.
TTCATTTCTGCAATTTTTTTTTTCTTGATGCTCAAGCGAAATATTAATCTACCTATAGAAAAAGGAATCCTCACTAAGTTTGAGCTCTTAATATCAATTTTAAATATTTGCTATTTAAATTTGAAGTTTTCCTATTTAAGATGCATGTAAAAAAATGTTTTTTTTTTTCAAATTTCTAATTCTTAGCCACTTTTTACAATATTGTGAATCAGTTTGATGGACATTATGGGGAATTTCACGCTCTTCGAAATTGCTCTAGAGCTTTTTTATGTAATTCGCACTAGTTCGCCAGTAGAAGTCATCAAAGTACAGTTTAGGGAATGAATAGTTTCTTTTTCAATTTTTTTGAGCAATGTGTCTTAAAGATCTTAAAAAATCATAGTAATAGAGAGCTTTATAAATAACTTCCACAAAAACAATTTTTAACATATCTGTTTACAACTAACATTTGCAGTTTTCATTTTTCACTAGTAAAATTTAATAATTGGCTCATATGGATATTAATATATTTTAATTAATAAATCACTGAAGCAAGAGAGATATGCAAAAATTATATCATGTGGAAATCTGCAGAAACCTACTCTCTGGGCAATATGCAGGAGCTTCTAAGAAACAGTAACTATTATTCAAATTTAATTTATGGCCATACTACTTAAATAAATTTTTTTTAATCTACAATTAGTGATATGATAATCACTTAATTGTTTTAAACTTAGGGCATTTGGAATTTTCCCCCAAATTTTTTTGTAGATATGGAATTTTGATGCTGGAGTTGGATTCCCACCTTGTCGGTTTTTTATTAACAAGTTGAGAAAAAGACATACAAACATTCAATTATTAGAGAATATAGATATTTGTTTTTTTTTGGATTGTGATTAATAGTTGAGTTATTTCAGATTGTGTGATAAAAATCAAAATATCTAAATATGCACATTTCTGATTGTGTTATTTAAAATACTGATCCAGGGTCAAGTTTTTAATTAAATACATAAAAATTATCATCATACCTTTTCTACTAAGTTCTTACTTAGCTATTCTCACATATCATTTATAGTGACATTTTGTTTCAGCTGAACCTGTTGTTAAAACCTATCTCAGTGAACTGAATAGAAATATAGTATTTGCTTATGTCGACGTTGGAAATAGAGAATAGTAAGTATATTTTAAATTATAGTATTGTATTATTAAAATTTTAGTATTTTGTTTGAAAATTTGAGAAATAAAAAATGTAAATTTTATGTTTGTTTGAATATTGACATAGAAATCTCAAAAGAAGAAAATGGGTGATGTATTGAATTGATGTATGAAAGTATTGATTGACTAATTTCAAGCAAAAAAAAATTGGTTGCCTGTAAAGTCGGTATACGGGCGAAAGTTTTACGTGACAACGACTTTGAGTGGTAAAATCATTTTAATGTGAATATTCATTCGTATAGTAGGAAGAAAGATGAAATAATAGTAACAATTTAAAACATTTATTTATACAAAGAATTATATTTAAAACATTAATTTATACAAAGAATCTCGCACTGAATTTCATATTAACAAAATTTTATTTTTACCTTTACACATACATACGATTTATATACAAATATACATACAATAACTTGCAATACATTTGCGTACAATGAAACAGCGTTACTACAACTTAACTTGTTCCTATCTGAGTGGAAGGGACGCGTGCCTTTCACTTTTATGTCTGTCTCTCTCGCTCTTAGGCGGGCTAACCATGCCAGTGGAAGGGACGCGTGCCTCTCACTCGCTCTCATTGTGAGCGCATAATGTGAGCGGAGCGTAACGCAGTTTCTTGAAGTGTCACCCGGCAAACCAATTTATAAGACGTTGTCACGTCAATAGAATAAGTTTATTACATACATGTACGTGTAAGTACATAATTCAAATTATGTACTTACAAATTTAATGTTGTTCTCAATCTTTTCCTTTTTAAACTGTTTTGAAATTTCTGCCATTTCAAGGATATTTAGTATTCAAAATGCTTTTAATTTTAACTTAATTGAAATTATTATTTACCAGCTATCTTCTACCTCATCATATACATCTGCTTGCATACCGCCTTGTCATTTAATTCATTTAAATATTAATTAAATTACCCTGATTTGTAAAATAAACTTAGCACCATATTTATTTAAGTGGAGCGCATCACTTAAGACTATGTGAATAAAAAAAAGATTATGCCTTTGAATGCAATATTAAGTATTCTTAACATGTTATTTATAGATTTATTTATTTTGTATTTGACAATTCTTTGCAAAAGGATAGTTTTGTTTGCATTAGTTTATTTTAGGTTTTTCAAAGAGGATATGTGAAGTATGATTATCATTACAGATTCTTGGAAGCTTAGTGTTTCATATTTTATATCTTATATTCAATTAAAATGTATTTTGTAGTTATGGCTTATGTGAAATATTATTCTTTTTAAATTAATTATACATTTTTTTTTATTAATCATGTTTTACATTTGACACATTTTTCAGCTGGAAAGACAGAAATTGCCCATTTAGAACAGACAATCGTACAAAGTTAATGGTGATACCAACAATAATTAAATGGAAAGGAGTACAAAGATTGGAAGGTTCACAATGCACCAAGAGAGAACTCTTAGAAATGATGTTTACGGATGAGGACTAGGAAATGGGATATAATATATTCTGAGCAATCCTAAATTTTAAGGAAACTTTTAATATCATTATGAATAAACTGTATCAAAAAACAAAGTTATGCAATCCATAATAATAAATATTTTTATGATTATGTATTAAATGATTGACTCCTTCAAATATCTTTCACTGTAAATAATTATTTATGATTTGTCAATAAATATACAAACAAAATGGTTAAACCTTCATATAAAAACAAATTATGTAAAAATTTTCTTCAGAGCATTTATCTATAACATTCAATAATCCGTCAAAGGTCCAATGCCCGGAGCGGGCTCTGCCACATCGGTCCAAACCCCGGAGCGGGCTTTGGAGCGTAGAGCGTAATAATGGCTCTATTGTTTGAATTTTAGATGGTTTATGGTCGGTTTCTTACCGCGTAATGTAACTTTATCAATCAAGCTACTATTTTACTCTGTATTTGAAGCGCTATGGCATTACTGGTCTGCATATTTTACACACTCGTTTGCGGTTCGTTCGCGTTCGTGTGCGCTTTTCTCTTGAGTGTAAATTAACTTTATATTGTGAAACCTTTTGTGGAAAAGTGTTTAATATGAACACGTAAGTATATATTTTATTTATTATAAACATTTTACTTAGTTCAAGTTTTTTAGGTAAAATTTCAATCGACAAGTTAGGTTTGAAATGGTTACTATTTCGTGAAGTCCGTTACTATGAAAATGGTGTGATAATTTATAAATGTTGACTTTATAGTTAGTGTTTGATATAGGTAGTGATATATAAAAGCATTTTATCATTGAATATTCATGCATTCTTGATAAAAAACGTATGTTTTTGTCTAGTGGCCCGGGCCGGGCCTCTTGGACCGGTGAAGTGGTTTCGGACGGTTAGCGTTGACAACTGTATTATTTGAATTTTGTGCTATGATAGAAAAATATAGACATTCCTCACTAACTGAATTGTATTTAACCTACTTCAAAAACAAGGAGGTTCTGTATTATTTTGTATTATAAAGTTCGCGATTAAAAAAAAAATTGAATTAATATTACTTATTTAATAGAAGACGTTAAACTTATTGGTATAATATATTAATATTTATGTAAATTTTGTTTTTTGGTTTTATAAAGACATGAATTAAACGTCAGCGGGCCACGCACTCGCGGTGGCAGCCGACCGCGTGGCATCCGCACGTTGGGCGGCAGCGGCGACGGCAGCACCGTGGACGATACCGTTCTTAGTGGCACCAACACCAGAGGTGTTGGAATGCCACAGGGCGGTATCAGGGCTGAGGTTACTCGAGGTCGCGACCGGCGTGGACGAGGGAGAGGTCGAGGAGTCCGAGGTCAAGGCCAAGGTCGAAGCTGTAGAGGCCAAGGCCGAGGCCGAGGCCGCGGTGAAAGTGGTTCAACATCACTTTCACTGCAGACCTCGGACCATAACAGAATTTCTGCACGATCAACGTAATTCACGTTTTATCATTATTATTACAATCTTTTTTGATTTAGCTGTTATTCTAAATATATGTAAATTTTTTAGGACCTTCATCCGCCCGAGCGACCGTCGCGATATAATCGAACCACTGGAGGTCTCTGATTATGAAAAACGCAGGACGTATGCGCCTGCGTCGTATATGCTGTAAGTGTTGAAATAGTAATGAAAAAAATAATTCTATTTTATTTTATTACTAAGTTGTATTATTGATTGTTATTTATTACTTTCAGTGCTCAATCAACTCAAGAGGCCATTCCAGTGGTTAGCAGTTTTGAACCTCAGCCGTCTACGTCTGCGCTGCATTTGCCATGTAATATTATTTTATTATTTTACCCTCCTATCAAAAAGTAACACGTTTCAAGAAAAATATTTAAAACAAACTAAATATTTTGTAAATAGTAATCTGCAATAAATATTTTGTTTTAGGGATGTACCGGAATCGGCTCCTCAGCCAGCCTCGCCTGCTATTTTTGTGCCCTCTCCTGCTGCGTAAGTGATTCATTTTTTATCCTAACATAGTCGTGAAGAACAGTGTTCATGGTTACTTTGTACTTTCCAGATTCGTCGAGTTGGAAGGGCACGGCAACATCACAAGCCCGAGTTCCATCGCTTCGCCTTCGATTTCGTTCCGTACGTCACGCCCATTGAACGACGACGAGATTGAAGAGGCGTTGATGTTCGATGGTAAATATGCCTTTTAAAGTGAAGATTTTTAAAGTTATGTACAGTTTTGCTGAATGCTACAGTTTTGGCATGCTGAATCGAACAATTTGTTTGCATATTTCAGGGGTGACGACGATTGCGGCGAAGACGATAACGATGAGATCCGGGTTCCGATGATGTTGCCGCCGTATATGAGGCTGCAGGCTGAGGAGCATACGTTGGAAGAGGCCGAGGATGAGCTGTCGCCACTGCCGCCATCGCTGCCACCACGAATATGGGTTGACGTCGGTGCAGAACCATCGACACGGTCGCAGTCGGAAGCTCGTCTCGTGTCGATGGTATCTGTAGGTTGCCAGACAGATTCGCCAATCGGACCTACAACTGCATTCGACATGCAATGGAATTCATTCCCTGCACACTCCGGTTTAAATTTACCGGAAGTGCGTAGAGAGCTATTCCAAGAGCGAACAGGAGCAAAGTCGTCGTATGCAACCCCGTATGATGCTTTTGTAGCTATATGGGACCATACTCTTGTCGAGAAAATCGTGAAGGAAACCAATGCGTTTGCTTCACGATTACTCAAGAATGACGGCACAGGGACTGATGCGTCCAAATTCTAGAATGTCTAGATGGAAAGATACAACTGTTGATGAAATGTATGTGTTTTGGCGATTATTCTCACTATGGGAATACTCGTTAAATCACGTATTGAGGACTACTGGAGCACCTCTAAAGACATATTTTCGACACCTGGTGTGGCCGAAAATATGTCAATAAATCACTTTAAACTACTGAGCCGATGTATTCATTTTAATGATGATTCTTTGATGCCACCAAACACAAGGGTGCTCCTGCAAGGTTTTTAAGGTACAGCCCTTAGTCTCGTACCTTAATTTAAAGTTTTCGTCTTTGTATGATTTGTCGCGTAATATTAGCCTCGATGAATCTTTAGTCCAATGGCGCGGTTGGCTTTGTTTTAAGCAATTCATTAAAAATAAAGCCGCCGCCGTTGGAATTAAAACTTATGAGGTATGTGAGTCGGACACCGGCTACTTGTGGAGATTTGAGGTTCATGCAGAAAAGTTGCCTGCTGAACCGAAAGTCGAAGCTGAAGTAGCCGGTGCAATCGACATTAGTACTTAGGCTCTTGAATGGCCTCGAATATAGAGGTCATACTGTGTGGATGGACAATTTTATAATTCACCCGCCCTTGCGAGGACTTTGAAATCAAAGGTTTCGATTGCGTGGAACTCTACGAACAAATCGTTTGTTGGTTCCTTCGCAATTGACAGACCAGGGTTAACCACATGATCCAAGACGGAATTTACGGTTGCACCTCTGGCGATGTGGACATTATTTTATGGCGAGATAAGCGCCGCGTTTCGCTTATTTCGACATATCATGGTGACTACTTTGTCAGAGGTAATAATGACCAACTGATTCTCGCCTTGGTTCATGATTACAATCTTCGCATGGGCGGAGTGGACAAAAGACCAGATGCTCGCTTCTTATCCGGTGGAGAGGAAGCGAGGTCGATTTGGTACAAAAAGTTTTATCAACGACTTCTAAATGTTAGTGTGTTGAATGCTTTTATTTTATTCAACGACACAAAACAAAGAAAAATGTCACATAGAATTTAGGAAACTTTGATTCGTTCAATGCTTGCACATCATAAGAAGGAGAGGAGGAAATTGCGAAACTGGTTATTCCTAACCATTTTCCGGTTAAGAGCAATTTCCTCCCTTGCGGCGACACGTAGGCAACAGTGCAAGCATTGTAAGAATAAAAGAACAATGTACCTATGTTCTCTATGTGACAAACCATTATGTTACACACCCTGTTTTCAAAATTACCACAAAACACTAATTCATGAATAACACTGAAATAACATTTAAAATCGTCACATACTACACTCACCTCACACAATCTTTCACACATTAACATTTAGCATCGATGAGTTTTGTACCAAAATTCTAACAGACCAACGGACGGACTTACCACCGTCCATCCATACAGTATAGAATTCAGAGCTTAAGTACTAATGACAGGTGAATCGATTCCATAACATCTCTCACATACTCAAAGACTGGAAATGGAATCTAAAACAATAACATATCGAAGCAGTAGTTGAGAATTTAAATTCAGAACCTTTGTTGCTTATGTCGAAAACACCTCAAAACCTAAGTACTAATGAAATGAGAATCGATTCCAGAAAATGTCTACATACCCATAGGTTGGGAATGGAACCTAGAACAGTAGTAGATCATCGAGGCAGTATTATCGCGGCAATATTATCGCGGCAGTAGTTGAGAATTTAAATCCAGAACCTTTGTTGCTTATGTCGAAAACACCTCAAAACCTAAGTACTAATGAAATGAGAATCGATCCCAAACAATGTCTCACATACACAAAGACTGGGATTTGAATCTAGAACAATAGCCCATCGAGGCAGTAGTTGAGAATTTAAATCCAGAACCTTGGTTGCTTATGTCGAAAACACCTCAAAACCTAAGTACTAATGAAATGAGAATCGATCCCAAACAATGTCTCACATACACAAAGACTGGGATTTGAATCTAGAACAATAGCCCATCGAGGCAGTAGTTGAGAATTTAAATTCAGAATCTCAGTTGCTTATGACGAAAACACCTCAAAACCACTGAACCGATTTATAGTAGTCCTTTGGCAGTTGTATTTTACCCATCTAGATATTCAGCTTTGGATGTCTCAAACCTATTTTTAATGATTTTTGAAAGAAAATGTTTTTTAATGGTCCATGGCTTGTATAGCAAATTAGGATCACCTATGAAATAAAGATATTTTGAAATATGCTGTAATGCCCCATGGCTTGTATAGCAAAATAGGATCACCTATGGAATAAAGATATTTTGAAATATGCAGTAATGCCCCATGCTAGGTCTAGCACATTAGAATCACTTATGAAATGGAGCTGTTTTGAAAATATAAATTATTTTTATCTTTTTTGCGTTTACAACCTGTAATTAATTTATAATTGAATCTGCAGTTGTATGTTTCTTTGACGATCTGTCTGACAACTTTAGGGTTTTCATTGCATTTATTTTCAAATTTTTTTGTCATCAAGTTTTGTTTTTCAAGTAATTTTCAGTTTAGTATTCAATTTTGCATTTCAATGTGTCTTGCACTCTCCTGTTTAGTTATTTCATATTGTCATTATTATATTTAGTATACACAAAAAAAAAAGAAAAAAGTTTATATGCTATTTTTTTATATTTCTAATATAATGTAATTTAATACAATTGTGCAATTTAATTTGTCATTTGTTTTTCAATTAATTATTTATTTGCTACTTGATTTACTATTTAATTATATTTGTATTGTATAAAAAATAAAATTTTAAATATATAAAAATATAAATAAAACAATAAAAGTCAACCTTTTGTATCACTTATTAGTGAATAATAGTCTTAAATTGGTTAAATCATGACAAAAAATAAAAATTTCAATAATTTTGATATTCACATGGCATATCCATAATATGCTCGTCGCAATTTTCGGTAATTTTACGATTTTTCAACGAGCTGTACTGAAGAATTTTTCTATGTAAAGTATATTATTTTCAAAGTTTTTGTAGAATGGTTATTCTATTTTTAAATAATGCCTTACATTTGCACATATGTGAATATGTTTCATTGTATAAACTTAATTGTAAGACTCGCCTTTTTCGACTAATTTCAGTTTTAAATTTTTATTCACAAAGCAAACAACAAAAATATACAATTCTTTACATTTTTGTATAGTCTATGAAAATCTCTGACGGTACAAACAACAAATCGCTCTGTTTAAAACAGACCCGCCATGAAAACGGGCGTAGCAAAAAATCACTCTACGTGAGCGCGGCCGTCCGACGCCTTGCAATGTAATGTCTCTCTTGAAAAAAAAATGTATGGCATGTTGATGTTTTATTAAATATTATTGCAAAATAGTTGTTATGGAAGAAAGGAAATACAAATAAAAACAAAAATGTGGTTTTATTTCTTTGTATTTGAGCAAAGTCTTGGAAGGAACAGCTCTCTTAAGTTTAATATGTCATTGTTTATTACTGGATAGCTTTTTCAATTAGTTTTCTTTCCTGCCAGTTAGTAAATTTTATCAACATTCCTAAAATGTCTAACAACCATAGAGTACTAATTCAAACTATGCGAAAAATGAAAATATGTGGCGTCCCGTCGCACTGCAAAAAAGCGCGGGAAACTGATGGACCGTTGAGGGGGGCGCTAGTTTAGATATATAACCTTTGAGGGGTTAAACAACTTCAGATAGTAGATAAAAATATTTTAATAATGTCGTTGTTTAATTTTTATCTAAATAGTAATAAAACATTGGATTTAGATTGTGGCAGATGTATGATGAAATGTATGATGTGTTATGATGTTAAAAACAATGCTATTCGTACTTTATATGAATAATGTTATTTATAGATTAATTGTTGCATTAAATACCACATAATTAATTTAATAAAAACTTTTGTTTTTGTGTCAAGTTATCATTGCAGAGGCATATCTTCTCCCAATTTATTATTTCAAATTGAGTAGGTTGTACTTTCAGTTTTCTTTCTATAGTGGCGCTGAGCAGGTTGGGGGCTGCATACCATTGCTGTCACCAATGTGGTGCCAATGCCCAACAATTATGGTTTATACTCTTTAAGGTATTGAGCGACATGATATAATTTGACTTAAATCGTGAGAAATATTGCAAATGGAAGTTTTCATCAAAAATAGGAGAAGATAAAAGTATATTATTGAAGCAATGGGGTTATATAGTGAAGGTCATGCATATGTCACTTTGGACTTACAGTAATTCAGTGAATTCATAGGAAATAAATATTTTATTAAAAAAGTCAGTGCTAACGTACAATTTTTATAATTCTTAATTGGTCAAGAGGCCCCTCAATTTAAAGCGTAATTTTAAATTGCATATTAAATACCAATGCATATTAATAGATAAAATACTAATAATGAAATAATTTAATTTATATAAAATGTAAATCATATGCAAACATGTCGACAGTTAGAGTGCACCAAGTACATTAATGTATAATACCACCCTTCTGCTATCTAATATTAGAATGTTGCTCTCAGATGAAATGGTGAGCACAAAAACTTCGTTATTTCATTATATACTTATATAGTAGATCATTAAAATATAGAAATTCTTGCCTTAGGAAAGGAATTTATCTTTCCACCCATTTGGAAATAAATGATTCCCATGAATAAAATTTGACAATCATTTTGACTTATAAATTCCAAACAACTCTTTTTTTTCATCAACAAATTTATATGAAGTGATCAAATCCTTTTTTTTGCTTCTTTATAATTTATATTAGCATCTAGCTTCTATTTTTGTGTTTTTCACAAATTACTATAAAACTCAAACTTTTGATGCTGACTGAGGTAGATAGTCGCTTTGAGTAAAGTTGAAGACTTAGTCAATTCGCCTATGAGTAGTTGAATGCAAACCCAAAAGCATTATCTTCTAATTTAAAAACAACGCGCTGGCTACTTGCATATCACTACTGTGAGAGAATATATTCAAAGAATTTCTTTTCTGTGGAGTAACTTTTATTATTTTGGTTTTATCATAATAGACTACACAGTGAGCACTCCGATGGCATTCGTTTGTACTTTCTTATTTGCTTCTTGACCCATGTAACTTATCTTCAGAAATAAGGGGTAGATAATTTAATTTTTTTGACTTCAAATGCTGTCGGAGGTACACGAATTTTTCGAACAGGGTGCCCATAATTATGAGCTGGCGTTCGCTCTCTTACCCAGCAGATGTCGACGGAGGTCTTCTTTTTGGTTCTCTTGCGGGGCCTTTGGTTTCGGCATGCCCAGCGAACAGCAGGGGAGCTGTATCCGAGTTTCCGAGAAGACTCCATTGCTCGCATTGCCTACTGGAGGCGCGTAGACCGTTTCGCCTACTGTCGTCGCGCCCGTATTTCGGGGTGCTCCGCTGCCCGTGACATTTGGCTTTGACGCGTGTGCTACTGCCGATTATGACGCTAAGCTCGAGGCTCGTAGTGCCTTTACTGCCCGTGTCGTCCATCTAGGACGTGCACGCTACTTTGTTCACTATCGTTGTGCCTAATTCTAGAGCGCTTTTGCTGTGCGCACTGCCTATTGAGGGTGTGCACGCTGCTTAGCCCGCACCTGAGTCTCAGGGCACCTCTGCTGCCCGCGTCGCTTATTCAGAGCGTGCCCGTCGCACCGCCCGCTGTCACCGCGTTCGAATCCTGAGGCGTCTTCGCTGCCAGCCCTGTCTACCCCTGGCAGTGCATAATATTACTGCCAGCGCGTGACGCTGCTCCCGAAGCCCGTGGTGTCTCCATTGTCCGCGTCGCCTATCTAGATTGTGCACGCTATTAGGTCTGTTGCCGTGTGTTCAGTTCCGTACAGCCGGTACTACCCACTGACGCTACCGCCGGGGCATGTTCACTCGCTGCCGCCGGCGATTCTATCCCAGGGTCCAGTTGCGTCCTTGCCGTCAACGCCAAACCGTAACCCGGGCTATGTCCCCGTTTACGTCTATGTCAAAGTTATCTAATATATAATATACGAAATTTTATTATATAGGCATCGAGCTCGGCTCGATGGGCTCGATCGAAGCGGACGTGTCGCGCGTTATCGCTCCGTTTATTTTTATACCCGCAAAAAGCGTTTTAAATTTATAATAATAAAAATAAATAAAAAAAGCGTGTTTAAATTGTTGGTGTTCCTAGTGGTGTTACGAGCACATCCTGCAGATCCTGTGTCTCGTTAATAGCCTGCAATTATCGCTGCAAAGCGGGAAACCGTCAGGTCAACGAGTATGAGGCGCGGTGCGGCGTTCAGCCCGTTCGGTGAACGGGATTAAGGATTGTGGCGCTGCTGGCAAGGATAACTCTGCTGTGGATCGAATGCTTGTGCGATAAGTGAAAAAGAACACGATTAGGATGGCGGACGATACTGACATCGCAGAGAACAGTGTGAAAACTTTCAAGTGCCATTCCAATATAAGAGTTCCCAAAATTGTGATTTGTTTGATATGTGAAAGTGTATACCATACAAATGATTTTAATAGACTAAATAAAGATGGTACAGGTAAATTTATTAGTGATATGCTAGTTATCTGCTCGAAGCATAATGTGAACATAACTTCACAAGTCAATTTGACAACATTGATCTTTGTGAAAACGCTCGTAAAATCATAGCTTACACTAAAATGTTCGAGAAAGACAAAGTAAGAGAGGAGTTACGACATAACATCTCTCTAAATAAAACCAGAGAAAGCATGTTGTTGGATGATACAGTCATCGAAGATGACCTGGCTCTACTCAGGGTTGAGAATGATTTACTTAAAGAACTGAACTCAGAACTGAAAGAAAAAAATGGTATGCTGCGTGAGTTAGCAAAAGATAGAAATAATTGCAATAAAACAAATGTGGCTAGTTATGCAGATATAGCGAAGTGTGATAAAAATAATACTAGAAAAATTATTCCCAACATTAAAGCTAAAGATAAAAAGAACAAAGATACTGTCAACCAAGTTAAGTGCCAACTGCTGGGTGATATCGCTGTAGCGATCAAGAAACTTGAAAACAAACAAACAAATCTGGTGATGTTACCATCAAGTGTAAAAACAAAGAAGACGTCGAAAGAACTACGGCCATGCTAAGAAATAAATTGATCAACAACTACCAAGTTGAAGTGCAAACGCTAAAGGCACCGAGAATGAGAATACTGGATGTCCAAAATGATATGAACCTTGAAAGCCTTACGGAGGATATTAAGAATAGGAACCCAGTGATGCTTAACCGTAACTTTACATTAGTCAGTGAATTTAAAAATGTTCTAAAACAGCGCACTGTTATTCTTGAAGCTGCGTCTGAGATATACAGTGCTATTGTCAAGAACGAGTATAAACTATATATAGGATATCAATGTTGTAAAGTGGTAGATGACATTAGTCTAAACCTGTGTTTTAAATGTGGTCGTTTAAACCACAGTGGTAAAAACTGTAGAAATGTGACAAAATCTTTAAAATGCTCTGGTGACCATGAAACTACCAACTACAAGGCTGAAATTATTAAATGTGTTAATTGTGCTTTTACAATGAAAATACAAACAACAAAATGTACAAACCATCATCCAAATGATACCACGAAGTGTGAATACATCAAATTTAAATTACAAAGAGATAATGAATATGACGGATTACCCTACGTTACCTAAAGTTCCTAAATTCCTAGGGCGAATACCTGGTCAAAACAAAGGAACTGTGTTATCGACAAACACTTAGTTATCTACTTATCAATGGATAACTATGACGAAAAATAACAAGAATTGAAAAACATTGCAACTGTCTAAGTGAGATAAACCAGGTCCTAGTGTCTAATAATCTATTAATACTACACCTCAATGTTAGAAGCCTTAATTCAAATTACCAAAACATAGAACTTTTGATAAATAGTCTTGAAATAAAACCAGATGTTATTGTTTGCACCGAAACGTGGAATCTAGATTACTATAAGTTTTACCAGTTAGATGAATAAACTATACACTACAATCATGGAAATGTCAACAAAGCGGATGGAGTGGTGATCTACGTCAAATCCACAATCTCACACACAGCTACTACCGAGAATTTAGGTCCATGTAAAATACTATCAATTATCTTAAGATTTAAAAATAGCATGGTGTTTAAAATCACAGGTGAATCATAGGTGTCATGATGTAAATGTTGAATATTTTAATGTACAAATGAAAGAATATTTAAGGTTAAACAAAAATGTCAAGCACCACTGTATTGTAGGCGACTTTAACATTAATTTACTCAAAACAGACTTTATAACTGAACAATTCCTGGAGACCATGTTAAATGCTAACTATATTAATTGCTTTAGTGACATCACTAGACCTAATAGTTTCGAGGGTTCTTGTATTGATAACATGTTTATTAAATCTAGAATAGCTAAGTCAAATTCTTTTACATACACTAACATTTTTGCAGATCACTATCCTATTTTTCTAACAGTTAACTGGCATAAAGATGGCATCTCTCGAGCTCCTAAAGCTACCATTAATTATAAAAAATTAAAAACGCTCTGTAGTCAAACTGATCTTTTATACATATTTGAAATACAAGACCCGAATATAGCAATAGATACGTTAATTAATGACATCAAAACACTAACTAAAGAGGCAACAATGAAAGTTAAAGCGAATAATTCTAAAAATAAAAATAAACCAAGAAAAAACTGGATTACTGTGGGTATTGTTAAATCCTGTAAAACTAAGGAATTGTTATATAACTTATGGAGAATAGATAAAAGTAATACTGAACTCAAAGACAATTATAAATCATATTGTAATATATTAAATTGTGTAATTACTAGGGCTAAAAGAAACTATGAAGCGGAACAGGTTAACAAAAACAGCAGTGACAGTAGAAAACTATGGCAATACATAAATAATAAATTAGGCAGAACTAGCAAAGTAGATAACGAAATAAAAAAACTAATCTATAAAGATAAGGAGGTAATGGATGCCAAAGATGTGGCTGATGTTTTTGTTGACTTTTCAGCAACATAGGTCTAAGTCTGGCTAAAAGAATCAATTCTGATAAAATGTGTGAAGATAGGGCGTCTGATATAGTGGAAAATAATTGTAAATCAATATTTTACGACCTACTGATTCTGATGAAATTTTAAGATCATTAAAACTTAAAAGACAAGGCAGGTGGCCGGATAGTATTAACAGTAAAGTTTTAAAACATTGGCTCAATATATTAGCAAGCCACTTGAGCATATATTTAATATTTGTTTGAATGAAGGAACCTGGCCTAGTGCCCTAAAATCCGCAGTTATTGTACCCATATTCAAAAATGGAAGTCACTATGAGCCAAGTAACTATCGTCCTATATCACTGATTTCAAACATAGCTAAAGTACTGGAGAAGCTAGTACATGTTCGTTTAACGGATTTTACAACTGAATGCAACATAATATCCGAGAGGCAATTTGGTTTCTTAAAAAATAAAAGCACAAGTGATGCCCATGCTGATCTTGTTCAGTATATATATGATAACTTAAACTCTGATAAACGAACAATTGTTACTTTCCTAGATCTAGCTAAGGCTTTCGACACTGTTAATCATGTCATATTGCTGAACAAATTGGAGAGATATGGTATAAGAGGTGTTGCTAATAATTTAATTAAAGATTACCTGGATAACAGAGTTCAAACTGTAAGATATAAAGGAGTAAACAGTAAACCTGAAAATGTTAGAATTGGAGTTCCTCAAGGAACCATACTTGGACCCTATTATTTTTATTACACATTAATGATATTTTTAGCATTGTAGACAAAATCACTTATCATCATATGCTGATGATACTGCAATCTGGTGTACAGCAGATAATTGGGAAGATGTGCAAAGTGACATGAATAAAGTTCTAAAAATTGTCTATAATTGGTTAAAAATAATCAATTAACGTTGAACGTAGAGAAACTGTCTATCTAACTTTTCATGTTATAGTGATTCTATACCAAGGACTGAAATTAGTATTAATAATGTAATAATAAAAGAGTTGATTACTGTAAATATCTAGGTATCTATATTGATGGCTGTTTAAAGTGGGATGTACATGTAAATGAGATAGTTAAAAAAGTCAAGCATTTCCAATTCCTCGCGTACAAATTAAGTCTTTTTATGGAACGGAGAATACTAAAAATGTTATATCATTCATTATTCGAAAGCATTATTAACTACGGTGTAATAACATGGGGTGGTGCATATAAAAAGTCTATCAAGGCATTATTTACAATCCAAAAAAGAATTAAAAATAATTAAAATAGAAAACAATCATATATGTAACATCAAGCAACAATTCGTTTATTTTAGTCTGATCAAATACTTTAAAATTTGCGCACATAAATATAATAACTACGATGGTAGATCCAGACACAAATATATACAGGGAACTAAAATTACCAAGACCAAGTACCAAAGTAGTCCTTTATATACAGCTATCAAATACTTTAATATGTTACCAAATGAATTTAAGAATACACCTATGTTAACTAAATTAATTAAATATAATAATAAAAAATGGTTAATGCTCAGTCAAGAGCAATTATTATCTCTATAAAAGGTCATATCCCATTTCTTGTCTTTGCTTTTTAAAGTCGAGTATAACATCTCACATGGAACTTTATACTTTTGAGCACTTACTTATTATTTTTATTTTTTCACTTTAAAATAGCTGAGATTAGTAATTAAGTTATACATGTATTAAGTTGATTTTTGTTAAATAGGCATATATGACAAATAAATCATATATGCCTATTCATTTCTCCCGAACCTATGCACAGGGAACATCATGTTTCCTCTATAGGATTTGAATATACTTATCAATGTGTATTTAACTATTTTTTGGGAATGAAATAAATAAATAAATAAAATAAATTATCTCCAAAGGGGTCTGCCAATAGAGTGTTTTTAATTTCCTATTAATTAGATTCTCATCGACGTAGACTGCATGTCTGGTAGTCTGAAAAAGTGCACATGTAAAGCCGGGGCGGAAAAATCCCGAGTACTATCAGCGACAATGGGTTTTGGCATGTGTATTTTGGGGAGTCCATCTCTATATTGCTTTGCCAGCATACGAATTGATCTTTTTTTCCATAAAAAAAAGTAGAAAAAAGCCCATTATACAAAGCAAGTGAACAATTTGGTTAGTAATATATAAGAGAAATAACCCATTTCTAAAGCAAACCTTTCTGAAATATGTATGTCAACACAAATAAAAAAAAATGAAAATACCTTTTGAAAATTTTTACCTTCATTTATTTAAAAATTAAAGGTTATTTTAGTATCAAATTTTAGACAAAATTCAGATAGAACTAAATTCAATATAAAATTTAAAGATAAGGATACAAGCCAAACAATATTAGTTCCTATTGTTGATGTATTTAGGCCAATTTATTCATTAGTTCTGTCTATATCAAGGAAAAAACTATTTTACAAGAATTATTTTCTATATTAGATTTATAGTATAACAGACAGTTGTACAAAATGTGTTTAATTAAATTGTATTAATAGACCATAGTGGTGAGCAGCCTGGGAATTACAGTACATATATTCTTAATCTTTTATTATTGGTTCAGTTTTAGTTTATTGTTCAAATTGTTTTTGCATTTAGAGGTAAAATTAATATAGTGATATTTGTTCAATAATTAAAAAAATTTTATCCACTAAAATAAGTTCTTACAATAGCATGTTGAAAATATTTCAACAATTAATTATCTAAGTAAAAAAAAATATTTATCCATATTTACTTAATTATTAGACTATAGTATAAAAAAACTTATCACAGATAAATTGTCATTATGATTATTTTTATTGAGAGCATGGTGTGTTTGGAGTGGAGCTGCTAGCTGCTTCCCCATCATCTGGCATATCAGAAATGTTCAGCTCAGAGATTGGCATTGTAATCAACAGATTATAAAATACCTTTTTGCTTCTTATTCGTGAATGACTGTTGTCAAATATTACAGTATATGTAGCCGGTCCCGTAGCTGGTATTACTCCCGAATCAATGTTTCCATCTCCAACGACCTTTCTAGGACCATGCACTAGGGTCTCGTTTCCATCTTCGTCGCGAAAGCGTATGCTAAATTTGATGTCGTGATTGTCCATTCCGAATTCCCACTTGAGGAAGCAGCCTGGATTTGCACAAATGAGGTGGACCGTGTGTTTTTCTCCAGTTTTTATTGTGACGCGTGTGTAGTCCTTGTCGTCGACGCTGATCTTCCTCGAGTAGTATTTTTTATCAACTTTACCGCCTAGTCTTACAATGAGGCTGCAACGCGGATCGCCGTTGTCGTCCACCAAGGTGCCGCCGTAGTGGACGGGAAGCTGGTCTTTGTCTATCACGTTCAAAACCTGGGCCTGCCATTTCTTCGCATCGTGTTTGTAGATTTTTATTTTGGAAATTGTATATTCGTTCATGAATTTCTTTATGATAGAAAAGGCTAGTGAAAATACTTTTGGAGCGTTTACAATAAAACAACATTTGAGAATCTCCGGATAGTTGGCCTCGTACATCTGCAATAGCGTGAACACCATCTCGGCGGCGGGCCGCCACGCGTACTGCCGCATGTTGAAGCCTTCGAGGTCGAAGATGGCCGTCAGCTGCATCGTGCACAAAAATAACAACATTGGTATTAGGTATCGATAGACACGCGGAGTAAGTATTTGGACGTCTATCCAAGTTGGGTCGGAAACTCATGGATGGAGACTCAATCCGTGTAAACTAGTTATTATTTAGCTTTTACAAGATTTTAAAGCTACCTATTATGTTGAGCTGCTTTATTTCGTAAATTGATCATGTTCTTTTTGTTTCGTAACAGATTCGGCTTTTCCAAACAACGTGAAATGTAGGATTTAACTATCGTCAGTCACATCGCTATCTGTTTAAGAACGACAACCTAAAATCTCCAATACATGGCGCTAATGTCGTCATCGATCTAATGTTCTAAGCAATAATCCCCCGATTACATTTTTTTTTTATTAAGTTGTTTAAATATGAAAGATAATATGATAAATATTTTGAATTAACAGATAATTACATAAGTATTGAAAGTTATTTTTTAGGTGGGGGTAATCGTTCGTTAACTTCTTTTAATAACAGTCGGAAGCATCAGATTCATGTTTCCTTAGGTGCTTGCCGCGACTTTTGCTACATGTAGGTACCCTCTGACTGCAAATATTTATTATATTTGATTGGTCATTTTTTTTACTTCATCTTGTTATCATCTTTTAAATTCTTCAATTCACTTTTGCACAGTCGGGTTTTTTAAGTTTTTAATTATTTGTGTTCAGTATCATATGTATGACATAGACGAAGTAAAGCGGAGGTCATCTTCTACCTAAGTTCGTATAAATAAATGTTATAGTATTTCTAGTATATAAACACACACAAACAGGCGCGCGCGCACACATGCATGCACACGTATTGTGTATATATATATATATATATATATATATATATATATATATATATATATAGTGACGACATTGTTTACATGCGCCATAAGGATAACTTAGTTTTACAAAAAAGAGATTGTATAGAGTTTTCGATATATTATAGTTCATTATTATTTAATCGATTTCAATTTTGGTTTAGTCGTCTTACCTTAGTACCCTACATAATTTGCCGACAAATATAATATTTTAAATATCAGTTAACTACCCCATTCCTTTGTTTTATCCATTTTCACAGAGCATAGAGGTGTGTTGTAGGAAGGAGGTTCACATATAGTATATTTTTATTTTAATTAAAAGAAAAAATAATCGACCTTCATAGCAGCTTCGCCACGAGTCTGACCCTGCTTACGGGCTAAGCTCAAATAGTTCTCCAGATGGCGTAATATTAGACGAATGATGTCGTTTCTCGAGACGCTGTGCAGTAGACCCCACACGTCCAGTCCCGCGAATGGAACGATGATTACTGTATGGAAACAGAAAGTAAAGAATATGAACATTTTCTATTCTGTCAGTTCATCACTTACTTATCCTATTATTTTATTTATTGCTTAACTCATGCCTATTTCTCGTAGGGATAGGCGCAGGCAATACATCTCCACAAAAATTAAAGAACAAAGATACCTACAATGCTTACATGCATTCCCTCTTTGGTTGATTTGTATTCTTTATAGTTTCCCACACGCACGCCACACGTGCTACGTGCTCGCCGGTTTTCTGTCTTCGGCCCTTCATAAATATATCACCTATATAGTTTGTGTATTATGAAGTTCTAAGACGCCCTCTGCTGACCGTTTTGTTGCATAAATTCTCTTTAAAAATTTCTTTGCTCAATCTACTTTCGTTCACTCTTTTCAGATCCAGTCGTAGTGAACTCAAACTTAGCGCAAGAGCTTGGATTGACACGACGTATGCGTATAAGCTTCATGTGGTGATGAGTAGGAAGCGATGACAAAATTATATCACCAGCGGCACCTAACGTCGGAACTCCAATCATCTTATGTTGAGATTTCTACTCCGAAATATATAAAAATTAATCACATCTCAGTTTCATGAAAGAAGAGCTCAATGAAGAACGTTGTTAGACTAACCCCACAACCCTAAGAAATACGTATCTCGATTGAACCTTTAGACATAACTTCGTTGCGTTTCATTGTTTTCGTATCACCGTAATAAACTAGGGTTGAAATAAACTCACTTTGAATGATTAATTTGTATTGTTCTTCCAATTGCCCGAATATTTTTTTACAAATAGACGTATCCACGTAAAACTTACGGCTGTATGGAGGATACAGTCAGCCAGGGATTTTTGATTGATTTTGATTGATTGATTTTTAGACAAATAGAAAATATGATATTGTTTCGCTAGTCAATTTGCGCGGCAAGCGGGCAATGAAAACTAAATTGCAGGTTTGGCCGTGACTAAAAGGTCACGACAATGTGCTGGCAGCAGTGATAATGATTTTTCCTTATGATTATTTACGTACTCGCTACGCCTCACGATTTTTCAACGTAATTATACGTTATGATAATTACTTTTTTTTTAAATGAAGTTTATCGTAAATAAAATTAAAAAAATACTGATTACCCACCATGTCCATCAGCCAACTTGAACCAACAAACAGACTGAACCATAGTTTTTTAACACATTGTGATTAGAAATCTTATCAAAATATTTCTAGCATTGCCTTAAGGTCGAAAAATTTTAAGAAAAATGTCGTTACAGAGAGAATTCACTTTAATCATTAACATAATAGTGTTATGTTACTAACATGCATATTTTGAGAGAAGACCCACGCTGTGTAATAGCTTATTGTATCTGTTCAAATTCAATTCCAAAATATCTTTAGTTCATGGGTTACATAAAATTTGTATTACGTCATTACGTATGTTTAGAATTCATCACTCTTTTGGCTGGCAATTTTCCCTCAAGAAGAATGGGTATATAAGAAACTTCTGGGAAACTCTTGAATTCATTCAAATATTCGAAGAATACAGAATAAAATAGCCAGATGAAAAACCGAACTGGTTATGCTTATGATTGACCTCTAAATATTCTGAAATTCTATAAAAACCTTTTTTTACAGTGTACGCTTAATAATAAGCTTAAATTTATGTAAATTTTGTATATCTATAGGTACCTAATTAAATATGCGCACGCAGGGCTTTTAAACGAATTTGTAACTATGCCGTAGATTAACACCTAAGAACAAAATTCACTTTTATCTCTAGCACTGAGTATACGTCGATCACTCGTCTTAAACGTTTGTACATTTTTTCCTAGATCCTAGTTCGCGAATCGCTCGATCGGTGTGTTTCTGCAGCACTAAAATTTGTTTCACGAAAATTCGGAAAAGCGTGCCATGTCCCCAGAGCAAAATATTACTAAGTCATTAGGTTATGAAATTAACTAAAATAATCGACAGATATCGTTAAGTATCGTACAACGCACGAATCTTAGCTGCTTTGAATTGCCTGCGAATGATGCGATGTGCATTCCGGATTCTATATCCTCCGCACTGAAAAAAAAATATAGTTGTAGGTACAGAATTTCTGTTGTGAGTACCCATACAGAGGGTCACATATGGGACAGCAGTCTGGATTGTAATGATTATCCTCTGTAGATTGTTAATAAATTACTATAAGGATGGCACGTGTAATGACGTCATTAATATTATGACATCATAACTTTTATCTTTTTAGCATGTAATGATTACAATTTGTTTGTCACCATTAACGTCTCTAACGTGTTCTCAACACTCTATTAGGGTAAGTACTATTATGTTAGAATGTATTTATCACCATAAATACTACTAGTAACTATTACATTTTCTGTAGTAATTACAATATTAAATGTCAACAGTTACCTTCTTTAATGTTAGCACTATAAAAGTGGGGTGATGATTACTATCGTATTGTGTGACTGATACCATATTGTAGAATATGCATTACTGAAATATAGTAATCAACTACAGTGAAGTATGGTTATAATTACAGATTATTTTCAGGTCACGTGATTCAATGTCTCATGACATTGCACATAATATTTAACGAAAACAGTAATCCGCATTCTCGGATACCTCTCACAATACTTAAATGTATTGTACGAAGTTTGTGAGAATGCGAATTACTGTTTTCGTTAAATATTATATGCAATGTCATATGATTTGAATCATGAAAAATAACCCTATCATATTACTGGGATTAAAATTCAGAATAAATAAAAAAATCATGTTTATATCTAATCATTTATTTAATGTAATAGTCAATATGCTAATTTTATAATTGCTTACATGCAGTACTTTAAAGTTTATTGTCTAATATTCAAGATGGAAAATCAGATAGATTATACATATTATTACATATTCATATCTTACCATATCTATACACAAATTCTTAATACTAAATTCTCATAGCCTAAAAATATTGGACTGTAAAATTTACAGAAAAATTGAAATCAACCTAATACAGATTTGTATGTATTATTCTAAGGATTCCTAATTAATATATAAGAAGGAAAAATTATTCATTTACATTGCAAAAAACATTTAATATTTACTTACTATTGTCAGATATATTGCCAATCACATTAGTAAGACAAAATATAAAAATAAGACATTACTTGGGTACAACAAACAATAAGTATTTTACAATTAGGTATAAAGAGTAATATCATTTAATTATTATTGAACTATTTTAAAAAAATCTGTTAACAAGTTTTAGTATTTTTTTCAAATAAGATTGTAGCATTCTTAAATTGAGCCCTGATAGTTATTAACAGTTGACCTTTTGAGTCTAGTAATGAGAAGCTTACAATAAAAGATTACATCTTTTTGTCCATGTAAATATATATTTTTTATAATGCCAAATACATAGTTTTCATCAAGTACATCAACAGTCAAAACCTTTTCTTTTTTGTATAGTGTACCTTTGACTTTTGCCCATGTAACTTGAAATAAGGTATTTTGAGTTGCAATATTAACTGCATATAATATCTTAGAAGAAAAAGTTACACATTCCTCTTTGCCAGGACCTGCATGTACACTGTCACCCAATTTACCCTTCAAAAAAATTTCATTTAATTGTAACTGTTGTCTTATAGCTAATGTTTTACATATATTTTTTCTGTTAGAAGAAGACTGAGCAGCAATTTTAAAAGTTCTGTGATTAGCCTCAAACCTCATGGACCACAAAAGAACTGGAGGCCCTAATTTGTGAATTATTTGATGATAATGTGTTAAGAAATGAAATTTTGGTTTTAAATTTTCGCCACTATATTGCATATAGTGCTTTGCAAAAGAAGCTTTGAATTTCCTACATAAAAACGAGTACAAACTTTCAGCCAAATCCAGATAGTCACGGAGTAGTGATTTTGTTGAGACATCTTTTAGGATAGAGAGTTTCTTTCTAGCTGCATTCAAGATATTTTGTTTGTAGATTGGGAAATTATTCCATAGTTTTTGGTTAGAAGATGGATAAAGGAAATCAAAATCCTTCAGCAACTGCAAGAAAATTGCAAATAAGCACATATTAATGTCAAAATTAAATAGGTATACATTAATGTCCAAAATAATAATTAGAAAAACCATTTCAATCACAATTGAACAATTTTTTTAGTAAAAATTATATAGAAACATGATATTTATGACACATGTGTAATAAGAATTATTAATTGTAATTTAGATGCTAGCACTCAATATTAGATAGGTCTAAATCAAAAAGTATTTATAAATGGTTCATAAATGTCTCTAAAGTATCTATGCTTTTATATTACATATATTTAAATATTTCATTGTACTTACCAATATATAACCTGTTGGTTTTTTAGTGCAGGATATTTATTTATATATACTGAGGCTGGGGCATTAGTGTTTTTTACCAGTTTGAGCCTAGTTCCTGCAGTTCTAATCCAATGAGATTCAACAGTGTCCCAAGGATCAGTACAGTTTTCTAACCATTGGAGAAGGTCAGAAGAGTCTTCAAACTCAAATAAAGCTGAAATACAGTATTTTCAGGAAATTACTATCTTAGTACATTTATTATAGTAATAATTTTTATAATATTATATGTTTAACATTTTTTACATTGTTAAATGTAATATTATTTAAATTGGTAAGTATTTCATATTAAATACTATGATTTTTTTGTAAACTGTGCTGTCTTCGTACATTTAAAGAAAAGTTTTAATGTTCTTGGTAATTTACTAAACAATTTTAAACCACAAAATCCCATATAACACAGCTCTTTTGGTAGAAAATCATTAAATACAAAACTGCATTTATAAAATTAAATTAAAATCTTCTTACCATTATCACTGCTCACACTTTCTAAGTAATAGGTGAGCGAGGAGTTGACGATGATGATGACCTTCTGCTTATTAGACCAGACTTTCTGTACTCTCTTTTGTTGTGGTAGCAATCTTGTAGTTTCCCAGAGCAAGTCTTCTAACTCCTGGTGAAAATTTATGTACGGTAAGTAATATGTTGCCTTATTTTCTTTTGGAAAAATTATAGTTATTTCATGAGCCCACTGTAACATCCGGAAGATGGAATAATTCTTGAAGGATCATTTTTAATTCTTCTTTAATGATTAAATTGCATATTTTGCTGCGACCAGCAGAATCTAGTACTCAGATGTTTTATATGCAGCAAGAATACTTCTTCCATCTTGCGATGAGTGCAACAATTCATATAAATTATTCTGTAACATAGATTCAATCAATCAAATCAAGGTATTTGATTTCCATACATAAGCATCTACTAATTCTAAATAAATAAATAACATTATATGTATTATTAACAAGCTTTTATATGGATGTAATTAATGGGACTTTTATTTAACACTAAGTGATAATAGAAAAACCGGCTAAGTGCGAATCAGATTCGCGCACGAAGGGTTCTGTAACATATCTCCTTTTTTTTAGTTTTTATTTTTAATTGAATTAATAGGCATTTATTTTAAAAGTGAATATAAGTAAATATAAATATTCTGCAAATATTTCAAGTTTCTACCTGTTGTCATTATTAAGATCAAGAAAAAAAATGGCAAAAATATCACGTTTGTTGTATGGGAGCCCCACTTAAATACCTATTTTATTCTGTTTTTAGTATTTGTTGTTACAGCGACAACAGAAATACATCATCTGTGAAATTTCAACTGTCTAACTACCGTGATAGCAAGACAGTTGAAATTTTCATGAGATACAGCCTGGTGAGAGACAGACAGCCGAACAGAAGAGTCTTAGTAATAGGGTTCCATTTTTTTGATACGGAACACTAAAAATTAGTTTCTTAATTGACTATATTTTTTTTGTAACGATTCTACATCAAATTCACAGTTAATTTGTTAATAACATTAAGAGAACATAAACACTGACCTTCTGAATATTGAATTTCTTGACCTTCTGAATACTGCCTTTAAAATTTCTGATGTTTATAGAGTTACAATATAATTGTTTTGACAAGCATTAATAAGTTTTTAATATTGAGAACTTTTGAACAAATTAATTGGTTAATTTAATTAACCTCAATATTACAATTATTTAGTGGGGTCCCATTTTTTTTATGCTACACTACATTTATAAAAATCATTTAACTAATTGACAAAGTCTAAAAGACCCTAGAGTGTCAAATGAGACCGATCTGCATTTTGTGAAGAATAAACTTATATTGTTTATATTCAGAATAAAATCAGATACATCAGAAAACTCCTTGGCGTTTTCCACAGCAACCCACTCTGATTGCTTTCAGGTTTTCTGGGAAATCAAACACTACGCAGGTCTATAATAAAAACAAAAGATTCTTATGTTTTGCCCATATACAACAATAGAGAATACTTTGATGTTGAGACAAAGAAGTAAATGTCAGTATATCAGCAAGGATGGATGTTGTATTTTTGATTATTTTGGTTAACACATCGATATACATATTAAAATTTAATACAACTTACCTTCGAATAATTCAATATAATCATCCATTTTCCACTGCGTGAGTAGGGTTTGAGTTTCTTCATCCATGACTGATTTTTAAATAGTTTCTTAAATTTACGAACTTGAACACAATTTAAACTAAAATATTAATTTATTGAAACAATTATTAATTTGTGTTACTACAAATAAAAACGGTATTTTACACGAAATTCTTTTTAAATACGGCCACGAATAAGTTACGAGTTCTAATAAGAATACTTTGTGATTAACGTCAGGCGAATTTTCTCATTAACCAATGAAATGACTCGATGCAGTCGAAACAAATCTATGAAGCCTCTTTATTGGTTACTGAACTGCAAAAACCGTTAAACCTTTCGAAATGCGTTCGAGTTAAAACTTGTGACATATAAAATATACTAACGACGTCACGTTGCAGTACTATATTGACTTTGTAGTGTTTATCGTGCAACTGTAATGATAACATTCTATAGTAGCGAATATTATATGAAGATACGTACTACCATAAAATTTTGTAACAATATTTGTGACGTCATTCACAAATAATCTATGCTTTGTGTCTATTACCCTCTGATTCTATTCAATACCATACGATAGTATTGTGTATTATATTAAAGATACTTACAACATAATAAAATTTTACTGTATTTTAATTGTAATGCGAACAGAACGCAGAGTAGATATATAGTACTTACTACAGAAATTCTGTCTACATTACCATCCACAATAGCTACAGTGTTGGAAGGTAAATAGCACCTCCACTATTTTTTTCAGTGCGCGCTCCTATTTTACAATAGTTAAATTTGTGAAGTAGTACTTTATCTTTCTTTTGCAAAGGAGTACTTCTTCAAACCAATAAGTATTGCGACAAAAGAATGGAGGTTTTTGAGATTTAACTGACATAAGAAACGTAACGAGTTCAACATTCACAGCTTGCTTTACAATACAACGCATGAAACTCTGCCGCTGTGAAGTTAGTCAGAAATCGCCGCAATGGCGCAAAATATGACCGCGTGAGAGAAGAGAATCGAAGTGTTATACCTGCGCATTGCATCGTTCGCAGGCAATTCAGAGCGGCAGAGCTTCGTGCGTTGTACTGTACGTCCGACCCGTGTCGCTGTTCTGGCAAGATGACCACAAGGTGCTATAACACAATGGCGAACATCGTGAATACCTGCTCCTCCCAGTCAGTTGACGCCATTCGAGCTGTCATTTCTGTGTTCCCGCGGTTTATGTTCAGAAATCAATCGATACAAATCTAGAACATCGTTCGCTAATCAACAAGTATCACAAAATTGATACTTGAGGCGACGCCACTCAGTCGATTCTCCAGAGCCGCAGTAAAGTCGTCACTTTTACATTTCATACTCCGGCTTTAAAAAGGAAAAATGCTAGTCTCGTTTCCTCGAAGGAATCAATTTAGGTACTGTTTTGTCGCGATCGGAGTCAGATTTTTTTGTTACCAACATCGCGTTCCGGCGAGATATTGCGCGTGACATTAATGTCATCAAAATTCTCTACGGTAAATTAATTAAAAAAAACTGGTCAAGAGCGTGCGGACCATGCTCATTGTAGAGTTCCAACAAAGCCATTATTAAAATGACAAAAATACGTTGTTATACTTTTTCCATGTTTCCCGCACAGAACAGTTATAAACACTTTAGTCGCTTATAACTATTGAAATAGTGTAAATTAAAGTGCACCAGCAAAAGAGCGTATTTTCATGGCACTTATGTTCTTTTGCTGAGAAGCGCAGTGTTTCGGCAATAACTTAAAAACAGTACAACTGATCATGTTCAAAATAATTTTCCTTGAAAGTTTTTATTAGGTATTATCTTCTTAATTTATTTCCATGCGTTTTGGAGATACGGTTTAGGAAATAAAGGGGGGAGGCACATAATTTCTGATATTTTCTGAGTGATTATTTTCGAAATTATTTATGTAATTACAAAAATTGCTTAGAAACCTTAAAGTGTTTTTAAAAGAACTATTGAAATATGTATCACGCATTGATGTTTACTGAAAAAAATTTTTTTCAGCATCTGATATATGTATTGAGTGCCCCCCCCCCCTAGAAATATTTAACTACCAAACTCAGTAGCGCCTTATACAAGACACACGATAAATTTCATTAATATATGTCTTGTAATTTTAGAATAAAATATATGTGTTGAATAAATATGCCTTATTCAACTTTCAAGTTATATAACAAGATATCATGCCATAGATAATACACTGGTTTCTACCATCACTACCTACTTTTAAATTTTACAAACAGCTACTCTGTAACAACCATGCATACAATGACGTCACAGACAAAATAGATACATTAGTTTTGTACAGTAATCACAGATTCAAAACTTTACGGTATTTTGTTACACAAAAAAGTTCAAATGAATATCACTGTAATGAGCGATTAGACGTTTTTACGTATAAAAAGGGACAATTTACCAGGAGATCCTTCCTTGTCGAAGCCTGTACTGCCGCTAGGAAAATGCTTTTCTAATATTTCTGGTGCTACCCATGTCGACAGTGTAGTATCGATTTCCCATTTTTCACGCCAAGCCATCGACTGAAAATCACACATCAAGAAATTTTTAAATAGAAGAAAAATTTTTATGCTAATAATTGAATAGCTCTAATTTATTGAAACAATGTATTCACTTATTTCATGATTTATTGGGGCTGACGTATATAATTATTATCTAAACATGGTATAGAATTTTTCTAAATTAGCCATTTAATCGGCACTAATAGACGTTTTATAAGGTTCACATATTTTCTTAAAAAAAATCGAATCTTATAATAATTATAAAGATATATTACAATATAAACTACAGTTCCTTTTTAAATACAATTATAGCTTTTGCTCGCGGCTCCGCCCACTTAGACTATAGTATGTGATGATGGGATCCAAAATTTTGTTTTGGATGGGATTTACGTAAAATCCGTTGTTAGTGTCTACGTCCCGAAAAGATTAACTATGCCGAATTTCAAGTCAATCGGACCTTTACTTTCGGAGATTTCGTGATAAGTCATCCAGTTAGTCAGTTAGTAGTTATTATATATGTATTGTTTGCTGACAGCGATATAGCACCTCAAATTACTTACGTTTCGTAACATTGTCTCCGCGGCAGCAGCATCCCATTGGCGGGCTGAAAGGAGTCAGAGAAAATGTTTATGTGCCCAAATATATATATATATATATGTATGTATATATATATATATATATATATATATATATATATATATATATATATATATATATTATATTGTGTGTATATCTTTTTTCATGGAGAAAGTTTTTATGCAACCTATTTTAGCATTTGTCTCTGATTTTGTCTGCGTATTGTACTATTGAACCGAACTACACTATCCCAAGTAATATAAACCTATATTTTATTTTGACACTAGTATTTGCTCTGCTAACGTTACCTAATATATGTGCTCGCCTCTCAAAATCTTTGTATAATATATATGAATATGAGAGTTATTTTAAATAAAAAAGTGAAATCAGAAAGGTCATAGTTGTCGATGTCCTAAAGTTACAGGGTTTGTCTGGAATTTCCAATAGTATCTGATTGTACAATGATGCGTACATGTAACTTGTACAAGTACATCACAAATTATTTCGTAACATAACAAACTAAACCGGCAAAACCAAAGCGGTGCTAATATAAGTAAATAATTTACAAAAATTCTAAGGAGATTATTGATATGATGTTATTTTATGAATACTTTTTTTTTATTTACATCAGCTTTCTCTATATCCAAATACGTAGTTGTATTCTTGTCAAAATTTAATTTTATGAAAACGAAATAACTGAATCAATCATCATCAGGATCGATGCGCTCACCCCGAAGCCAACGAAGGAGGAAATGATCATCATGCTCCGGTTTCATGACATCGCGCACATTGCGTCGAAACTGGAATAAAACGAAGCATTTGTTATTATTATTCTCTTATTATAAGCACCATATATTAATTTGTGTATTACACGGTTGCATTGATTATCAATTATGTAGTATATCCGAAATAAATAGATTGTGGGAGGTTGGCATTCCGAGTGAGGTAATAAAAAAATTAATCGTGTGGCACTCGGGGACTGCCGCGGTAAAGCTATTACATAGCACTTTTTATCAACTTATGCAATTATATTATTTATTTATTTATGCAGTATTTTTTCTTTAATTCAAGTTTTTCTTTTATTGCACTTTTTTATTCATGTTTAAAACACTATACCAAAATTTTACGCGTATAACTATTCACCAGCAACTGCTATTCACTGTTGTACATAGCTATACATATATACCTACCATGCGGTGATTATAAAGATATGATAGATACCTATACACCTACCGTACAGTCACGATCCTGCATATCGTACCATACATACACGTTAAGCGAACGCTCGGCCGAGCTACATGGTAGGCGGAGTGGAGGGTGTTAGGTTTTATTTTCGTTACGGAATTTCTTGATTCTGTTGCCGCGCTCAAAGCCCGCGATAAAAGCTATGCAATAGCTTAATTGATATTATTTATTAGGATGTTTAAAATAATCCCAACGCCCGATGACATTTGAAAGTATATCGGAATTGAAGTATGCGTTACTATTTAAACTGTATTTTACTACGCATTTGTTCAGGTGTTATTTTGAAATGGTCGAGTGATTCAGTTTTATAGTAAAACTTATATACCTCCCGTATTAATGTATTCACTAAAATGCGGTAATCCATCGAAAACAATAATAATATGTTCATAATTTTCAATCATAGTTTTCAAATAAAACTGTAGAAACAAAAACACCATAGACCTATTATTTGATGTTAGAAGATGAACATTGCTATAGTTTTTAATACGAGAAAATAGTAGCAAGATCGTAAATTTTAGAGAGAAAAATAATTATTTTATAGAACAAGATACAAAAAATATAGAATTCGCTCTATTATCAATAAATCTTTATAAGTTTGGGTTCATTATTGCGTCATTAAATCTAAAAATTTAATACGGTATATTGCATATTGAAAAATGAAATAAACATTTGATGATTAATCATATAAGCCTCTTGCCCTCGTAAAGCTATAAGTTATCCATCTAAATAGAAAATTGTTGATAGATAAAATGCCAGACACTAGCTCAGTGTCAGTTAGGAAGAATAAATAATTGCTAAGCAACAAACAGTATTGACAAAACCTTATTATGACTTTGTAATCATCGTTTGTGTACGTTTTTACGTAGGGTTTGTTAATTTTAGTTTAAAGTAGGAAATGGCAGATGAAGAAAATGTGTCGGGGTTTAATGCTGAGGCAGGTCAAGATGCTGTCGGCCTACCCAGAATTGTAATGGTAGCTGAAGGCGATGATACTTCAGCTTCGTCTCCCTCTTCAACATCTTCTTCTGAAGACAACTGGGCGAACCTGATCAAATCTACCGATATACCACCAGAATATTGGCATATACAGAAGTTAGTCAAATATATGAAAACGGGAAATCAAACAGCAACAATGGTGGCATTGTCATGCTTAAAAGATTTCGATTTGATGCAAGAAGTGAATCAAAGGGCCATTCAAGAGATAGGAGGTTTAGAGCTTCTTGTCAATTTATTGGAAACGAGAGATCTCGCTTGTCTGCTAGGCGCACTGGCTATTTTAAAAGAAATAACACCCAACATCGAGATAAGGAGAAGAGCCACTGATTTAGGGGCTGTTCCATTACTCGTGGGACTTATATCTGATCCGGCCAGAGACGTGCAAATTCTAGCGGCCGAAACTATCGCCCATTTGGGACGAATACGTAAAAGTAGAAAATTCTGCCGCAAATACGGTGGCATTCCTAAACTTATCGATTTGTTGGACGTGAAGGAAGAGTGAGTAGTTACGATTTGTTCACTAGGTGTAAAATTTTACTTTATAGGTAAATAAATCGTGAATGTGCGGTAATAATTAATTTGTAGCAGGTGTGTACTCGCCTTTCACGAATTCCGCTATCTCGGTCGACTGATTAACGCGTCGGCCTCGAATCAGAATGTAACTACATGCATGTGAACGGAAAAATGAGTTTTTAACATAAGTCGAATACATTTAACATAAGCCACATGCCTTGTGGTTCGGAAAGTGCATTACGTCGTCGGTGGAAGACTTACGATCCAAACCCTTTACGGCGGGTTGCACCAAAAGTAAAAACATAATTCGTAAAATAAAGTTTAACAGATGATGTATAGACAATCTGCCATATCTGACGGCTTACGTTCACGGATTACGTTTTTACTTCTGGTGCAACGCGCCGTTAGTCTGAAATAAAAGGAAATACGAGATGCTGCACCTCGGCCGTGACGGGATATTACGATAAAATTCTACTTGTTTACATTGTATTTAATTCAGGTGCACTGCATTTTAATCGTTTATCTTGCAGGTTCCTTGTAACGCCCCGTGAAGAGTTGAGCGCGGACGACGTTTTGTATTTAGATATCGCGAGGGCCGGAGCGAAGGCGTTGTGGTCGATGTCGGCGTCGCATCGTAACAGAGAAGCGATGAGAAAGTTCGGACTGGTCCCTTTGATAGCGAGAGTGATAAAAACGATACATCTGGACGTGGCCGTGCCGGCGGTGGGCTTGCTTCAAATGTGCGCTAATGAAACTTCGTTCCAACTCGCCATACAGACTGAGAAGATGATCGCCGATCTCATTAGGCATCTTGCGGATCCGGATAAAGACCTAAAGGTGAATAGTATTTAGTTATATGAATGGTTCTCGTGTAATGAAAATATGTGTTGTTGTAGATGATATTATGTTCTAAAACTATTTATCTATATCAAGATTATGTTTGAAAGTAACACGTGTGCCGCGATATAGAAAAAATATTTTTTTTTGCATATTTCCTTGTTTTTTGACACGATGAATGGAATAGTCATTATTTGAGGAATTGCACATTGTAAGTAATTATCAGTGTTATGTAAATTGTTTTTAATCACGTTGAAAAAAAGGGAAACAATTTTTCACGCTTACAAATTTTACTTAATAATATGGAAAGATAGGACGCATTAAATAAAAAGATAAACAAAATATGATTATCATATAACAGTGAATTACTATAATATAGCGAACAACTTGATGTACTTACTAATCGTAGGGTATGCATCGAGCTGTTCTTCTTTGGTTAAGATTTAATATTATAGTATTATATTGAATGTGATTTGATTTAGTGGAATTATTTTTTTATTAGTATAATTATAATCAAAATATGAATGGTTTAAATTGCTAATTAAGCAAAAGCATTAGGCAACTGTGGCGTCATTGTGCAACAACCTTACTAATTAATAAAATACATGTCAAACTCCGTTTTGCAAGAAAGTCATGGTAATGATAAAGAATCTTTGATGACTTAAAATTCGTTATTTTTTAACATATTTTAATTTTAGTAATCATATCTAGTTGGCTCAAGTATTTCATCGCCAGATATAACATTTTCAGTATCAGTCGACTACCCTAATATTGAATTATCCTGATTCGCTTAAACTACAATACACACAAAACTTAAACCGGCATCAAAATGTTTTTGTTGTTCTAAGAATAAAAACATAAAGGCTATTTAATTAACACCAATGTGTCAAATCGCGAAACATGTGAACGATTGTTGATGTTGGGACATAAAAGTTGATGTTGGAATTTCTGATTGTTATAATGACTATACTTACCAATTAAACTAAGATTGGATGTTGATGCTAAAATATACGCAATTTTAACGTGTATCGTACTTTTTACGATGCGAATGAAAGACGAAATGTCACTTCTTTATCTATTATTTGATGAGGCATTTGTATACCGTGAATTTCCAAATCTGCCTCGTTGAGTAACTGATTTTGAAATGGTCGTTAGTGTCTACATTAGTCTGCCTCATTCCGAAGGGACTACGTAATTCTTTTTAATTCTTTTATAAAAAATTGGATACGTGCCTGTCTCAAAATTGATATGACAATTCTTTAAAAGCAAATTGTTTCATATAATGAAGTTCTTACACATTATAAAATACAAACAGACTCAAGTGCCAGGTCATGTAGAACATTTTACAAAAACAGTTTTTAACAAAAAAAAAAACTGGCTGGTTTTTATGAAGTTACAAAATTCATTTACATAAGAGAAAAAATTTGCACATCAAAATTCAAAACCTGTACTTTTATGTTACTATCGAAATTGAAATATTCTTTCTGTCTCCTGAAAAATAGATATAACATTTTCACATGATAATTTGATTTCAATTGTGGATGACAAAACTATTTGAAAGATTTCGAGTGGCATCCATAGACAATAGTCTCTTTAAAACGACTGTTTATCGCTGGTCCTAGGGATTTAAATACGGTGGAATAATTTGGTCGGTAATATTTTAATGTCAAGTTTTTGTTTTTACGGTTTATCCGGTTTCGGTACCGTTTCGAGATCAAAGGAGCATCAATGCCGGATGGTATGTTACCAAATGTTTGCCAGAAGTTTATACTAAGAGCATAAAGTAACCGAACGTCAGCTTCTGTGGGCTACTATAACCTGACAACGCGTACACACACTACAATAACGGCGCTCAATACAAAGAACTTTTTGAACAGGATTTGGCATTGTGTGACATTTTCTATTTTCCCAAATAAAAAATCTGCACAAGGGTAAACAGTTTTCATCATTGAAAGATGCGCTGCTTGCATTCGACAAGGCGGTTGAAGACGCCCACATCAAACACGTCTGATGTGGGCTAGAAATTTATTGAAAATTGGTTTAGATCAGAGCGTATGAAATTGTACAAACGCTGAAGTAGAGTTCTTTGAATAATAAAAAAAAATGTACATATATTTCTTTTTTGGTAGTATCGCAAAACTTTCCGTGTTCCCTAGGAGTATATTTAAAATTGTTAGTCTAATCTTCTAGTTTCATATTAGAAGAAGATTTTAATTTTCGATTTTAAAAGTCAATATCAAAATATAATTTGCATGAAGTAACATCTCAGCCTTCCAATGTATTGCTTAATAATAAATAATTTTTAAGATTCACTTCATAGACCTCATCTAACTCATATTTTAAAACCATAGATGTGTATGAATAATTATGCGATATTAACAAACGTATGCAATATATGCATATGTTTTTATAAGGCAAAATTATGGCAAAAATGATCTATCTCGTGTGAAAATCATAGCATAACAAAGTATCACAAATACGATAACCTAATATTGTCTATGTTTTAGATGTACTGCAGTTTGGCGATATTCAAATCGGCAAGCTATAGTATAACTCGCGATATGATACTCAACGCTGGAGGATTGGAGCTCCTAGTCGCGGCCGCTCAGGATCCGGACAATAGACCGAACAAGCCGCTCATGGCGGCGGTGACCGGCGCCGTATGGAAATGTGCGATCAGCGAGGCCTGCGTGAAGAGGATGAATTCTTTGAACGCAGTCGTAACTCTGGTCGCCCTTCTGGACGATGAGAACGACGGGGTGCTCACGAACGTCACAGGAGCTTTGGCCGAATGTGCTAAATTTCCTCCGAATAGGGAAAAAATTAAAAATGCTAATGGCATCCCGTTATTAAGTAAATATTTATTTAGAATCCTTGCACCGATATTTTTTAAAAAACCGTAGTCTGATATAAACATGTATAATAACTTTGCTTTTATAATAGTCTAAGATGCGACATTAGAAAAATGTACCTTTGTCTGTTAATTAAATCAAATAATGTTTTACAGGCAGATAACAATATTATGAATTTATGAGTACAATGTCTGCTACTGCAGTTCTGCTGCTACTAAAATTAATTAGTCAATAATTAATAATTTTTTTTTCTTCCCATGTTAATTGCACAACGCTAGTACAAAACTTTCGAATATGATGTTCGTTACATCTTGTTACAACAGTCAGCGACCTTTATCACTGCTGCAGCTATCTGTAACCAGGTGTAAACAGGTATATAAACCGACTTTATTTCCCTCATCTGTTAATATATAATAATAATTAAAAAATATTAACGCGCATGTAAAGTTTACGAAATTCTAAATTTATTTATAACTGGCAGTTACCATGAAATTATTTGCAACCGACATAAAAAAATTAAATATGTTAATTGCAGCAGGACTACGGTGGTAGATATTGTTCTCATAAATTCATAATACTGCTATCTGCCTTTAAAACATCATTTGATTCAATTAACAGACGAGCGTACATTTTTCTATTGCCGGATCGTAGACTGTTATGAAGTAGACGTAGTTATGTACCTAATAATAATTTAAATATTCATACATATATTATAATTCAGACAAATACCAAATATATTCTTATATTCAAATAAAAATATATTTGGATTCTTCCGTTGACAATTTTCAGTTTTTCACCTGAACAACACTCACAAACCGTTGCTGGAGAACGTGCCTTTAGTTTTAATGGAATGCGCAAAAGAACGCAGTTGCATAGACGAGATCGACCAACTGGATGGCGTAAGATTAATTTGGTCCTTGTTGAAAAACGACTCCAAAAGGGTACAAACAAACGCAGCTCTGGCGATATGTCCGTGCGTACAGAACGCGACCGATTCGGGTGAAATGGTGCGATCGTTTGTCGGCGCTCTTGATCTGATAGTGGAACTGCTGGATTCCGACGACCGCGATGTTTTGTCGGCGATATGTGATGCCATCGCAACGATAGCCAGGGACCGAGAGAATCTGGCGGTGCTGTCTGATCACGGAGTCGTCGAGAGGCTGTGCAGATTAGGTAAAATACATTAGATGCCCGATCACTAGAATTTCATTCGATTTGAATATAGCCTTTGAATTTAGTGCAATAATTGGTCACTATATTGACAGCTCATTGATAAGATTACTAATCGAGTTCGGTTAGAAACACGGGTTTTTGAGAGAAACAGACGAAAAAAGGAAGAAAGATAAAAAAAAAAGTTATAATTTTTAAATGTAGATAGTTTCGTACGTATGTGTAGTGTCGTGTATTGTACGAGATTGTAGTTTATTTATTTCACAGTGAGCACCACGGACGAGAAGTTACGCGCAAGTCTAGGTATGGCAGTAGCTTACTGCTGCGACTGGGCACAAAATAGAAAGGAATTCGGCGACCGCGGCGCCGTCACGCCACTAGTCAACTTTATGACATCGCGCAACCTCTCTGTGCAGCGCGCGACAGCCCTTGCTCTGTATCATCTCTCATTCTACTCTATAAATTGCGTCACAATGCATGCGGTGAGGATTAACAAATTAAGAATTTTCGTTAGTTGGGTTATTATTTTTAACAAAATGAAAAAAAATTTTGAACGGACCCATGTTTATACCTATTATTGTTAGAGGGCGTCCATTAATTACGAGAGGTGTTTGGGGTTGAGAGGGGGTCTTGCCAAATATCACGTCATATTTTCCCCACATAGACCAGAGTCGATAATTTTTGACACCAAAAAAAAAATGATAGTATGATGATTGCAAAATTGCGAGAGTGGGTCAAATTAAATGAAACATGTTTTTCCACTAAAATGTGGCTAAATTCTAGACAATAAAATTTATCGAGCTACTGAGTTTCTGTGTGCAAGCGATTACGGTTTGCAGTGGCTAAATCAGCGAAAAGCAGACAAACTGAAAGTCACATGGACGCGTTGATTCCAGTAGTCGTTCACTAATAAAAATTAAACAAATTAAGGGTTTTTTTTAAACATCCAACGCAATTAAGCACAGATTAACGTATTAACACTAAAAATACGAATTTTGAAAAGCCTCACGTGAGATTAAGGAGGAGAGGGCTCGAACCAAATTTCATCAAGGAGGTATGATCGAAAATCGCCTAACGTAATTAATGGGTGCCGTCTATGTAGTATGTCACTTTGTGTCTTTCTGTCGCGCCCAATGTAAATGTATGCAAAACATATGAATAAGATAAAAATGCTACCTACTCGAGTACAACGTGTGAATGTCATCGTGACATTTCGACGCCGGCCGGCCGTGACCGCACGGTCGCGGCTGCATCCCATAAAGAGGTGTAGCGGTAACGAGAAAAACGCAGTAATAATTTATGACAACGACAATATAAAATGGTGAATGCTTTGAATGTTTTTCGGCATGTTTGAGATAAGTAAGGTATTCATTTTAAAGATAAAGTAGCATTACAATGACGACTCATAATATTCACCATTCGTTTCTCAAATACAAACGCGATAAACGGTTTAAAAAAGTAAACGTTGCCTCACACAACGTTTTAAAGTTCTAGGAATAATTAATGTGAAGCTTTTTTATTCTTAAGAGTATTTCTATTCTAAGCTAAGTATATGTTAACGCTTTTTCTATAGGTATTTTCTATATGCATTCTATAATAACCGATGATGATATGAAGTACATACAGAAAAAAATTACACTAGCAAAATTACATACATTTTATCGCCTCTATTACAGGCCGGTGTAGTGCAGTTTTTATTGGAAACTGTCGGTTCCAAAGACGCGATGCTGCAGGAGGCATCGGCGGGCTGTCTATGCAACATCCGCAAGTTAGCACTTGCCACGGAGAATCATAAATTGAAAAATATAAATATCTAATCGACACGTATTTATATTTAGTAGTTTTCTTTTAAATCCATACAATTGCATTTCTTCGCAGAAGCTAACACACGCTTATTTTCTGATATTTCCTATAAGAATTTACTGTGTGTTTTGAATAAGACTCGTAACTTTATAAGAACAATAACATTAAGTGTATTAGAAAAATCTTGAGTTGATCTTACATAGGTTCTAGTTTCTATTCAAATCTTATGCGTTATGCTAAAATGGATGTAACGAATAAAAAATATAAGAAAAAAAGACAATAAAATATATAACCTTTTATTTTCGTGGAGTTATTTGTATAGTCTCTAATAAGTCTCCAGTGGGTGACTTATTGGAGACCTTTTTTCCTTAACTGCGTAACGCAAAGGAGAGTAATGGTTTAAATGAAAGTCTGATGTGAAAATACGAATTCAGCTGTTAGCGTAGCTTCGATTGCTTGCGAGTAATTTTAGTAAATATGTTTTGTTTTTTAGTTAATTCACATCTCCTAAGTTCAGTTCTTCATTTTTCCAAGTTACGTCTCCGAATAATTAATTTTATGTAGTGTTCGTGAGGTGTATCGTTTTAAATACCTAACATAAGACGAACTACTGCTTGTCTCTTCTGTGGGTGTTAGTAGTATTGGATCCAAGATTTTAGTTTGGGCCGAATTCGAACCCAATGAGAGTAGGTTTTATCAAGATAAAGTACTGTAAAGCATAGATGTTTTCGAGGGGAGGGGCTTGAGTTCTTTAACCCCTCTTCCCAAATTCGCTACTGGGTGTAAGGCCAAAATAACAAGCCGATGGCGATTTCAAAACAGTCATTAATATTGTATAATACGACTTTCTTCGTAATTTCTTCTATGTTATTAATCCATCATTATTAAAAGTAATTTCATAGAATCCAAAGAATTAAACATTTGAATAAATCATTTAATGTCAATGTAAGTTCAGGCTTATGTAACCTCGACTTTAGGAATTATACTTATGAAATATATTGTAAAACTAAACGGTGGCGATATTTTTTTTATATTCGGAATTTCAAATGTCATAAAGGCTTCCGATGTGTACTCTTCATTCGTGACACTGAAGAAAGTACTCAACTTTATTAGTTCTCTATGTCGTTATGGTCTTGTTGTCGCTACAAACAATGGCAATCGGTAGTCAGTATTATTAGGGACGACGCTATGAACGTATGTCACGCAAAGTGGCCGGTTGCCCAACTGTCGGTAGTTTTAACACTCCTGACATCCTGGTAGATTGACTGCTTTCCCTGAGGATATGCTGATTAGCTACGTAGCGTGTGTAGAAGTTATATCTGATTAATTGGCGGTTAAAAGAAATAAAAAATCAACACATGGTTAGGTGATCGATATCTGTCAATCCTCTCGAATCAATATTCAATTCGTTGGATAGTGATTCGTAGTGGAAGAACAGATTTGAGAATCAGCGGTGGGTTATGTGCTACATGTTACTACTTGTCGCAGGCAAACGTCTGATCATGATCACAAATTTTTACGAAGTAACACGATATACAATAGAGTATTTTTTGAGGTTTTTTGGAGATAAACTAAGAGGTTTTTCTATTTTAAGGTATCTCCCTAAACGTAATGAATAATTTGTTGCATTTAAATATGATATGTAGCCTGAAAATAAACTGTAGAAACATATGTGAATAATTCGATTTTTATTAAGTAACACGCTATTTTACTATTGCTATCGCCATGTAACTAAACGAAATATTGTAGAAGTTGTTTACACTATTTTTTTGCTGCATCATCCGACATTACTTAAATTGTATTAGGAAACCTCTTTTAATACATTTGCGTCTTGAATTCTTTGAGTTCGTAACTCTTGACTAAGGTTCTTGACTTTGACATAGATGAGTCATTCACTTTCCACTTCAGCCGTCGTTAGTATGTGCGAAGTCAACATACGTTTGCAGAAATTATTGCCACCTTGAACGCAATATTTCACGCATCACACGGACTCACACTATCCCAAACAGAGTTTGCCTATTCGTATATGGACTGAATTAAATAATGTCATCAGTATTGAAAAACATTCGAAAATTGCAAAACAAAGATAAAGCTTTGAAATGTACTAAAGTTATTTTTAAACAGTGATTAGGATTACGTTCACAAGCTAAATAATTAAAAGTACAAAATAATTCCTGTAAAAAAATATTCGAGAATAGGGTCCAATGAAACATAAAGGTCCCCTTCTGCCCTACGCGACACCTACGCATATTTGCATTTTAAAGGCATTGTTTTCGGGTTAGAATATTGAGTGCAATAAACCTGAATCGTTATTTATTTTAAGTATGACACGCTTACGTCCCGTTTCTTTTATTGTAAATAAGGACTTGTTTACAATCGAAGAACGTAAATATGCTGTGAACGCACGCATGCGCACGGAGAAATTTCGTTTTTCCACAAAGAAGAGCGACAGCACATAAATTTTCCAATGCTTAACGTTTTTTGTTAAAAAAAAATCAAAACACGGGATACTTCATTCAAGTAAACTTTTGCCCACGGCCGCCGTTGACGAGCGTGCAAATATTTGCATAATATTTGAAAGAATTATATGTTGCACTACAGATTATTAAACCGATCGATCGGTTTAATAATCCGGATAGATATCGGCTTACTCATGTGTATACATATTAGAAATTTGGAACCTAAATTTAGAAAATTCTATAATATGTGTATATACAACAATTTTGCTTAACATGCAATTATTTTTCAATATTTATAGAAACGTAGATGTTGAACAATATCGAGATGTTATCGCATTTCTTCACAGACAAATGGTCATTTGAAATGTTTCAGTGGGCAGTTTATTAATATTTTGAACTAACAATTTTTCTTACCGGAGGGCATAGAAATCGACAGTCTCAAAGCTTATACGTGTTGTATAATGTAATACAAAGTGTAGAATATATAAAGGTTATACATTCACCACATACGTGGTGAACGTCGCGTGGAAACCGTTTGAATTATCTAAAAAAAATCATTTAATTGTGATTTATCACAAAATCCTTTCGATTTTTTTTTTTATGTCGTATGTTATGCATAGTCAAAAAAAAAATGTTTTTTTATAATATAATGAAAGGCACAATTATTTTATAAGTAATATAATATTCTCGAATACTTAAAAAAAATATGGGTATTAGCCCGTAAATATTACGGGAACTATTGTTGTGAACTTCGTTAATGAAGTTGTACCTAACATGGAAAAAGTATTTTCGTATTTTGTAAGCATAAAGTTGCAATAAAATCTCTTTAGTTGCGCTGTTTGTATCTGACTAGTTCTGATACCATTAAATAAAAGACATTGTAAAAAGAGAAAAATCGGTGTCCTGCCGTTTTTCTATTGTTTTTCTGTCCAATAAAATGAATAAGTCTAACGTAGAAATTAAATACATTTTGAAGTTTTATTACAAAAAAGGAGAAAAATGCGACACAAGCCGCGAAAAAAATTTATGTTGTTTATGGACCTAATGCAGTGTCGGTAGGTAGCCTAGAACTGGTTCAAGCGTTTACAGTCCGGTAATTTCGATGTCTAAGATGAACCTCGCTTTGGTCGACGTGCATGTTACGGAAAAAGTCGATGCCATTTTAGGAAAAGTAGAACAAGATCAGCGTATTAGTAGTTAAGTATCAGCGATATAGCTGAAGAGCTGGGCATTGACCACGAAACAGTTTTGACCCATTTGATAAAAGCTGGACATACAAAAAAGCTCGATACTTGGGTGCCACATGAACTCACTTCGTGTATTCATTTGCGGTTCTCTATTAAATCGTACTGAAACCGAACCGTTTTTGAAAATATTGATCACTGGTGATAAAAAATAGATTACTTATGACAAGAACGTGTGATGGTCATAAGGCAAGCAAGCTCCACAGACTAGCGAAACCCGGATTAACTCGCAATGAGTTGATGCTATGTGTATGATGGGATTGGAAAGGTATTATTCATTATGAGGATTTACCGCCGGACAAAACCATCAATTCTGATTCTATTTCTCCAATCTCTCCAATTCTAATTCTGATGAGACTCAAGAAAGAAATGGAGAAAAAACGGTTGGGATTGATCAACAGAATGGGTGTAGTTTTTCCCCATGATAACGACAAACCACACACATCTTTAACCACTCAGCAAATATTGAGAGAGTTTAGTCGTGAAGTGTTAATGCGTCGACCATGTAGGCCTGACCTTGCACCCTCAGATTTTCACCTGTTTCGATCTCTTCACATTTTTTTTAGGTAATGTTAAGTCAACATCACGAGAGGACTGTCAAAACTCTTGTTGTAATTTTTTGATCAGAACTTCCAAAATATCTACAGCAATGCGATTATCTCACTACGTACAAAATGGCAACAAGTTGTTGAATAAAATGGCACATATATTTAATGATCAAACGTAAATGAAATATGATGAAAAATGATCTTGAACGTATGATTCGTATGTAAAAACGAATAAAATGATTCCCCGACCTTATACATCAAATTAATATTTTACACCAGGTGTACATTTAAAATTTCTCGCACGAGCTTTTATTGACTTCGCTGAATTGGGTATTATAAAAGCGCTTCTGAATTTCCGAGAGACTTTTACTTTTGAAGATAATTTACAGGAACTTTTATTCACGACTTTAATTTTGTTAATGTTAATCATTGTTAAAAAGTTTTTATTTAATAACTGATACAATCTCAACGCATTATTTTATCCATGCCTTAAGGCTATATCGATGATTAAGAAAATAATAAATGAATAAAATTCATTTTATTATTTGTTTATTAAAAATTCGGATAAGGTTAGATTAGTATCGAAATCAGCATTAAGGTTGTAATCAGGATGAAAATAAGATGTACAGCGATGTGTTTATACTCTCGTTTGTAATAATTAACTACTAACTCTCAAAATACACACGTCTCAAGTAAACACGTCAAAATATAGGTAATTTCAGAGATTCTGGCATTTGTGACATTGAATTCAAAGTCACAAATGCAAATATTTCCTTTAAGATTATTGTCCGTTAACTGTCAATTGTGAAGTTAAAACAACATATTTCGATGTGTTTAGCTCTTAACTTTAACAGCAATTAATAATTGCAAATGAGAGGTTGAAGCACACGTCTGATACTTTACACTGTGCCCAGACAAACAGAGACAAACATTTGCGCTTAGTCATAGGAAAACCAGCCTAATATTTGTAGTTTATATGAATTTATAATATGAAGAAATTACCAGAATTTCGCTATTTCGACGAAGTTATTGTGTGAAAAGGTATTTTACCATATTATTATAGGAAAAATTACTACGGTCGATGGCGCTATCTTAAATGTAAATATACTGTCAATAAAAATATTTCCTGTTCTTTTGAAGCCAAAATAAAAATCTTTATATTTCTTTTCGTATGCAAAAATAAAAATATATATTTTCGTGTTTTCCCTTTAAATCTACTTCCCTACGGCCGCCACAGCTTGCATAATTCTAAAATTCGATAAGTAAGTATACGGATTTACTGTTTACGAAAGCGGTCGTCACGGAGAAAAACCTCACGATTTAGCTCCGGCTATGAAGCAATTGTACC
The DNA here is from genome assembly GCA_005406025.1 of Eumeta japonica. Lineage (NCBI taxonomy): Eukaryota > Metazoa > Arthropoda > Insecta > Lepidoptera > Psychidae > Eumeta > Eumeta japonica. The sequence continues at coordinate 260,248 of BGZK01000390.1, forward strand.
TACCTACTTACAGATCTCTTTTTTATTAGAGTTCCGTAGTCAACAAGGAATCCTTATAGTTTCGCCGTGTCCATACGTCCGTCTGTCTGTCCGCCTATCCGCGACTTGCTCAGTAACTCTTAGTACTAGAACACTGTAATTCGGTGTAGATATACATATTAATCATGCTAACAATGTGGTAGAATAATATTCCGAATTTTTTTTATAATACCTCCCCTACACGTATAGGAGAATTAATCTTTTTTTCTCGTTTTGTGTAGTCCATGGTGTGGAGTATCGTTGGATATGCTTATTTAAAAAAATTGCGGGTCCGTGAAAACAATTTTTCGATTTAGGAATTCGTTTCCGAAATATTAAGCTTTAAATTCCTAATTTTGATAGAGTCGAGTGTCTCCCTACCTGGTTATTCTCAAACATGTGAAAAACTTAACAACAGTAGCGCATGTAAAGAAGTTAGAAGGAAGACTGTCACAACTAAATAGACTTCACAAGTTAACGAGTATAGTCGACCAACTTTAAAATGTACTTGGATTAATAAAAAGCGATATTTCGTATAAATTCAATTGAAATATACTAAAATGTCTGGTTGTGTAGTAAATATGAGTTTATGAACCGTGTATTATAAAATTATAGAAACACAAAATCATAACATCTTTAACATTAGTCCAATGTGGACCCGTTTTACACGTCATTAGCCGTTTATAGATTCTTTGTATCAAACAAAAAAAACCCCTTCGAAGTCCGCACATTGTGACGGACAACTACGGAACTTTACATTGCGCGTAACGCGACACGCACTTGGCCGATTTAAATGGTCTTCTGTTTGCAGTATTCATTTTGTGCAGTTTGTACAGCAATATTGTTCTCACTGTTTAAAGAGTAAGATTTAGCTGCCATTTCGAAATTCGCACTGTACAAATTCACCGACAATAGACAACAATAAAATCAGTATGCTTACGTTAAATAATGATACACAAACAATAGTCTATTTGTCTACTTACGCAAAGAATAGCATTAGTTGCGAATGTTAGTTGTCTCGTCATATGGATTTCATAAAAAGAAACATGTTTTGTAATTAACTAAAAAGCAATTTTTGTTTTAATCATAAAAAAACCACCTACGGCGATGAAATTAGTTTTGTAGTAATTAAAAATCTCAAGCCATTGCAAGACTATGTAATAGTGTCCAATACTGAGCAATCTTGTAACAATACAGATAAATAAAAAAATTCATATCCTTATAGAGATGACTCTAATTTTGACAGGTTAAAATCGAACCAGATGCAAAAATATTCTACATCAAGATCTTTCTTATTTTCGTAAATAAGTTGATTAGAAATATGTGAAACGAAATCAAGACGACAGAAAAATCTTTAAAAAATCATATAAACTGGCCGAATGACGAAATTTGTGTTTAGAAAAAGCTCACAAAATCTTACCAATCATTATAAAGTTTTAATTCTCAATATTGCGATTGATAGGTGTCATAAAAGGGTGATTGAAATGCTGCTTAACTAATCTATCTTAGCAAATTAGATCTTTTTTGTAATCTTACCTTTTTGATAAGGATAGTGTGTATAGGGTTAGGTTTTTTTTTTAAAAAAAGGTCGACAGTTTATAATGCCCATCTATTTTCTATTTGATTCTGTCGGTATCCATAATACTGACACCTCATGAAATATCTAGAAAAATATATTTAGGTACTACTCTATTTTCTAAAGTATGAGATATTTTGAAATATTTTTAAATTATATTAAACTATAAGGGTATTTAATATTTGATTAGTTCAGTTCGGTTCTATATAATCCATCAATAAAACAATTCTTTATTCTAACACAATGTTTATGGAGTGTTTATTTAAAAATTATTTAATTACATATACCTAGTATGTATGTTTTTATAGTGTGTTAAATTTTCTAAACAACATTTAGAAAAAATATTGTCTATTGTGTTTTACAATTAATCAATTTGTTATATGTACTGATATCTATTAAAAAAAATTTTGGACAATTCCTTTTTTGATATTGCTAAAATGTAGTCAAATTTTCAGGTAATACAAAATAAAGGAAGCATTAATGTTTTGAAACTCTTTCAAATGTCATAAAGCCGACCTCAATCATTCGATTCTTTTAGAACTCATTTCATATTTTTTTTACTATTCCACCAAAGAAATTTTTTTATTAAATTGACCGATTTTATGGGTAGCATTACAAAAATTGGAGGACTAAAGTTAAGTAAATTCTGGAAAAAAATCTGTTCAGTATATTTTTAGTTATGTAGTAAAATACGCTTTTGAAAAAAAAAGGTATTGAAATTCTTAAAATTTTATTAGTTTATTTATTCAGAAGTTACCTATTTTAAAAAAGGAATACCTATTATTATTTAAATTCAACGATATACCTCGATTAAGTTGACCAGTTTTAATGAACTTTACCATATTCCACGACGGTCGCTGAGGATTCAATTTTATTAAATTTTAGTATTAAACCATTGGGTACAATTTAAAATCATTAAATTAAAAAAAACTTTTACTTTTGGCATTGCTCAAAATTTAATGAACTGATCAAGCCATAATACATAAGGAATCTCAAAAGAATAAATCAAGAAACAAGAAAAGAATATACAAAGAAATAAACTGAAAAATTAATTTATTTAAAATTTTTATTCAACAACATATCTGGATCAAAATAAGCAGTTTTTATGGGATGTACGGCATTTGATTTAGTTTTTTAGGAATAGAAATTTGGAAGTTTTTTGTTTTAATGACTTTTGGGAGTTTAGATTTTGAAATTGATTTCTGGGTTAGTCAAGTAATGCGGAAAATACGTTTTGGGAAAAATATTTTAAGATTATACTTCGAAACTATTTCACTAAAAGGTAAATTTTCTAAAAGTATAAATTAAGTAAAACAATTTCAGATCTCCGATCGAAATTCAAATAACCGAATCTGCATTATTTTCACTCTAATTTCAATTTTAGTGTAGCTAATATCGGGCATAAAGTTCGCAGAGTTGTTTTTACTGGTTTATGGTACTTACCTGCTAGTCACTTTTTTATTCGACATTTACACGACTAAAATGTTGATCACCCTAACCTCTATACGACTTAATAGACGTATAATTTGCATCCAAGACGAGTTATTTGACATATATACATATAGAAAACATAATAAGTATCGTTACAACTTTTAAAGAAATTAAAAAAAAAATTGTCACGACAACTACAGGACTTATTTTGTTAATTCAGTAGGCTGAAATTTAAAAATATCTGTTATTATTTCAAAATTATGCATTGGAGAAAATCAAAAGTTGTAATATTATAAACGTTAAAACTTTATTTAATAATCACAATATTAGCATAAATCAAATATTTATGTTAATACTGTGATATAAACTAATTCGAAAGCAGATTTGGATTTTTTTCATCCTTTTAAATAAACTTTAAAAAACCAAAACAGTCTATAGGTACACGGTCAATAATGGGAGACATTAATAAAGAAAAATTAATTAATAAAATCAATAAAAATAAGCAATAATGGAAAAAAATTTGAAAATGGAGCACACAATGCAGTATTCAAAATATATTCAAAACTTCTATAGGTACATATTTATAATTGATTCAAGCTTTACGCAGCCATCACATAAAATTGTGACGGCATGCATGACAATGACTTTCTTGCAATAACTAACTATATTTATTACTAATTTAAGAATTATTAAAATGTAATAATGTATTACGTATTCAATTTTTTATAGTTTTTGACGTAACCCAAACTTCTAACAGAGAGAGTCGGATTTGTACAGTTAAGAACGCCTTGGCATTAAGAGTGCCAATTTATTTTTCGCTATTTTATTTATTATAATTATGATCATTAAATCAATAATATGAAAGGAAATTATCCTCGACAAAGAAATTTTCTTTTTGCTCGTGTATAAAATATGGTTCTCTTTATTTTAGTTTGAAAGAAATTTAGAATACAGATTTTATATCATTTCTTTTTAACAAATTACATGAAATAATCAATATTTTCTTACTCTCATTTGTGGTTTATACAAATACCTAAGACTTCTATTTACTATTTTGTAATACTTATACTTATGTATTTTTATTAATTCCTTTTTTTTAATCAAGTTCTTCAGATCAGTTACAGATCAGAGTCACATATGTAGACGCCTTAACCATCTCAAAAGTATCTGGTATCCATGATAGTTTCAACCATGACAATATAAAAAAAGTATGCAATTGTTACAATATTGTGGCATAAAATTGATATACATAAGTTTGTATTATTCCGAAGGCGTATTTTTGTATTGTTCAAAAATTTGAAACTCGATCTTGACTTTGACTTCCTGATCGGCGCAGATGGTAGTGACCCTACTTGCTATACTGGGGTTCGTTCCCGTCAGACAAACATGACAAACATTTATTTATATTGTCTTGAATGTGGCTGTTTCTCTTAGTTATATTTACAAAAAAATTAAACGTGTGGCACTCGGGGACTGCCACGGTAAAGCTATTGCATAGCATTTTTTATCAACTTATGCAAATGTAATTATTTATTTATTTATGCAGTATTTTTTTTCTTTAATATTAATTCAAGTTTTTCATCACTTTCTTCATTAATAAATGCACTTTATTTATTCATGTTTAAAACACTTTATACACAAATTCTACGCGTATAGCAATTCACCAGCAACTGCTATTCACTGTTGTACATAGGTATACCTATGTATACATATATACTTACGGGGCACATTCGGTGAGTGTGGCATTATAAAGATATGATAGATAGCTATACACCTATGTACTTTCTCACAAACAGCTGTTTACGTATTCGCCCGATTTCGGAGCAGCTCGTCTCGATCCGTGCGAGCTTCGTACAGTCGTACCATATACATACACGTTAAGCGAACGCTCGGCCGAGCTACATGGTAGGCGGAGTGGAGGGTGTTAGGTTTTATGTTCGTTACGGAATTTCTTGATTCGGTTGCCGAGCTCAAAGCCCACGATAAAAGCTATGCAATAGCTTTAAAAAAAGTATATATATATTATATCAATTATCTAGTACCTATACTACAACCCTCGTTGCTTAGTTTGGGACCGGATGATACTGAGTGTATGTCCGAAGATATTATCATTATTGTTATCTCCATTAAGTTCACTCATGAATTCATTATGTCAAATAGACACAAGATTCTAATGAAAGTTTTCAGGCATTCTTAAAATACAACCCCTCAATGGATTTTGATATTTTGGTAAATGGCAATGATTAAAGACCTTATAAAATCCTGTTATTAATCACATATTATTTTTTAAAGTAACTTCAAATAATTAATCGGAAACATTTTGCGAGAACATTCTTTGCATATTAGTATGTATGGTAATGAGAAACCGATGTTAAGTTCTAATCATTCAACCTTTAAATATTTGAGTTTTTGAGAATTTTTATTTCCATAAGAACATTATTTACTTGCTATGAAGATTATACGACGTTGTAATTTACATTATTGCCGAACAGCGGACGCTAAACTTGAAATAAAATAGGTAACAATACAGTCAACATGCATATACACACCACATAAAACATCAATTTGAAATTAAAAATAATAATTTAAATGGAAACATGCCCGGCGAGCGCCCGCCCGCGCGCCGTCGGCCGCAGCTGCCTATGGCGGGTGGGTAAAAGACAGTGGCGCCTTTGCGGACATTGGACGCAAGTCAGCGCCCGCCACAAACCGTTTCCAACATACAGCGTGTTTCATTGCTTCACAGACTCTTAATAATATAAGTTCGAAGACATTTCTTAAATAATGTAATTAATGACGTAACTTCTCTAATACTTCTATGCAGTTTGTTAAATAATTTAACACCTTCGCAAATTATGGTTTTAGTACGTGTACAGTCTTTGGATTGACGCGCAGTGTACTATGTGAGATGCTCTTCTCAAATTATATTTTCGTACTCAGTGTTTAAATTTTAACTTAGTGTGTGTTTCCCTATTCATAATCTTTTTGATTAGAAGGCAGGTATGATATGCATATAATTGTTTAATGGTTATGATCTTAGTGTTATTATATATAATAACGGTTGGCGTCCAAAAAACTATATTGAAAGAGCGCCTGTTTACCTTAATCTGTACGATCTGAAGTTCTTGTATATTCCTATTCGCGGAACTACCCCAGACAGCCACAAGATACTCGAGGTGCGGTTTTACTAAGGAGTTGTATATATTGAATTTAACCAACAATATTATTTAATATTAAGGATTATTATTGATCATTAATATTATAATATTCGTCATTATTTGAGGAAATAATTTAATATACTTCTTGACATGTCAACATTGTGACAGTGGAATACATTGTTGTGAACTTCGCTCATAAACTAAATAATTAAATTACATATTAATTCTCAATCTCAATCTCTATCCACGAATCTCTGAAAGGGTTATTTCCTAACAATATATTGTGACAACAGTATATTATCATATACATCGTGGAATGAGACCAGTAGTAATGAAAGAAAATCGATTAAGAAAAGAAAGGTAGTCGAAAACGAAAACCCAGACAGGAAAATGTTACTTTCATTCGATAAATATATAAATAGCCTACCATGATAATTCGTTCATGTATATTGATTGTGAGATTGAGAGGCTGACGAACAAAAGCAGACAAATCAGAGAAGTAAATTTTAACATGTCAATTACTACTTTGTATCCGCTTGATTGAAAAACGAGATTTCAGCTTAAATTTTAGAAGGGATCTGTTAGATTTTAGAATAAAGCATAAAATTATTCAAAAAAAAAGCTATGGTTGAGCACTGATTTGTCTACTGACTTTCGTTCGTGAGATCGTAATTATAACTAACCGAGTTATTCGTTACATCGAGTGACCGAGTAACATTCATAAGTGGCCCAACTCGACGGCCCTTTTTATGCTGCGGCGGTGAACGGGTTTTCGTAATCGAATTCCTTACGAAATTCTAATGTATTAGACGAATGCACAACTGGGTACTCAGCTGTTCTGATGCTCAGCGTTAGCTCATCGACATTTCATAAGTATTTATAAAAGCCATAAGTACAGGTGCCGTTCAACGCGCTTTGGCAATACGGTAGAAAAAGCGTGGTAGATGTGAAAAATTGTTACTTTGAAAAAATGAGCACACAATCGCACCATCATTACCATTCTACATGATACAAGGCTGTCTCGATGTACGCGATGTGTGTAAGACTGATGATGAATACGCGTCACCTGTTTTCACTAACGCCCCTTAGTATGTATACACATAACAAATTCTGTAAGGATTGCCGATTCAAATTGGAATATTAAAAACTGTATTTTATTGAAATCTAGAAGTTCTTAATACATCTTTGAATAAATTAGAATGTGACAGAGCTATTCTTTAGCATAAGTATTGGTCATTCAAACGAACCCACCTTTTGAAATGTCTCTTGCAAGAGACCTTTCCCCCACTACTTAGAAAATCAGAGAACTTCACATCAAGTTCGCTCAATGTTTGAACTGCTGCAGTCGGACCGCTATCAAAAATAACAAGACGTACAAGTATTAAGAGTAGAAATCCTCTTATTATTATACACGACCTAAAAGAGTCATCTCTGATAAACGCTTGCCGTTATCATTGCTGACCGGCGCGGGTATGAACTTTTTGCAACTTGATTCCGCGTCATGAATCCATATTACTAGCTATTGATAGTTTCCTTTATACGGCTTTCGACTCCGTCATCAGATCCTGTTCACCACGTGTAATTTAATATATAATAAATAAAGGAGTTCGAATTTGATATGTCGGAGAATTCATGAGTCATGAGTCATGAGATTGGGTCCTATGTTTTGAGACACGAGGTTCGTATGTTATGAGATTTCCCCGATAGTATAGAATCATAATATAATATTATCATTATAGTAATATGTATTTGCAAAATTTTAAGTCCATTTTACAATTAGATGCAGATAAATATCGAATTTCTAAAATTTCATTACATGCTTGTTTAATAATTCAAATTAAACAGCAAGTTAAAAATGTTTATCGCTGTTTGCAATTGCGGCGTGATGACATGAGACCTTTAATGTTAATTTGGCCATCAAGTAAAAGGACATAATAAACCTGTACAAGTTTTCGATAAGTATAGAATAATAACGCGAAAAGAATTAAACCAGCCATGACAACCAATGTTACAGATGATTGAGTGACGGTTACTTTTGGCAAAATCAACTTTTACTTATTTACTGTCAAAAATTTAACATATGCATATATGTAACTTCGCTCTGTCAGTAGAAAATGGGTCACCGTTGCCATTTTCGGTCAGAATAAAGTTAAAAAGAATAGTCGAGAGTCCATGCTTTCCCACGTGCAAGAAAGTCGACGATCGACTTTTAATTTACATATGTCATGTCGTGTTAAGTCGTTGTTAACGTATGTACCTACTGCAGACCATAACGCAGGGCTGCAGTGCGGGTCACCGATGCAGTAACGACGTTTGCGACCGACAGGACAATGTGTTTTCCTTCATACGGAGCCGGAGTGAGTGATATGTAATTTGGATTAAGATAAGAATGTGACCGGTCCATCCACCCGTTGTCGCGGTTCGAACATGTTAATTTTTGATTCTGAAGCAATGCGCTGACTTGTCGGAGACGACCGCTCTACCATGGCATGACGGAAGCACAACCAGTTCTCCACATGCTATACCTACACATGTGCATACACACCACATGAATGATAAACTGGTTGAACAACAACAAGTAAAATAGAAGCAGGTCAAAAATGTTGTTTTACAAAACAAGTTTGTAGATACGCGGCGACTTTCAAAGCCGTATCCTGCATAATTAAAATAGCAGAAAAATTATGAAGAAATGTCACTATTTTTAAAATTCGATAAAAAATAGTGTGCTTAGTACTAATACATTTTTCGTATCGATCTTTGTATTAGTAATTATTTTTGAATTAAAATAAGGTAACTGCAATGTCGTCATTCCTCTGCAATGCGTATTTCATAATTTTATTAATAGATGTATCTCATTAAATTAATTGCTTTTTTAGAACAAATTCATTGAAAATTCGATCTCTGTCGTCTATCGCGGTTAGATATTTGAATACGTTATGTTTTAGGTTAAATTTTCAATCAAGATCGATCTGTCAGTGAGAGCAACGAAAAAAAAATAATACGACTTTACCGAAGTATGACATCACAGTAATAGCGGCATATTAGTCATACACAGGTGTATATAATAAAAAAGTGTGTGTGTAATTGTGTATTAGTGTACACACGTAAGAAGTGAAACTTCTTTATGACATCATTTTTCGAAAAATGATTTACTATTTACAACTTCACAGAAATTGGTTGAATAAAGCTAAATTATATAAAGTTTATGCAAAAGGCTTTTATTATCATGGACATGGATACAAATAACTTTATAAAATTTTTTTCGCTAATCACTTAATTGAAATATTATTTTTCACGTCACTACTGAGTTTCAGAAATAGAAATGTTCAGAGTTTCATGTAGGAGATTTGGTAATGGTATATGTACCTAGAAGGGTGATAGGTAAAACTTTTCAATTAATGCGATGTTATAAAGGGCCATATAGAATTGTAGGAAAATTATCGAACGCTACATATAAAATTGAGTCACTCAATGAAAGAATGTGAGATATAAGTTCATGTATGTCGGTTGAAAAGGTTTCAACTTAGATAATAGGAAAATGTAATATACACAAACTGTAAATAGATCTAGGGTGTCGACAGAAAGTATATGTGACAGGTGGCCTAAGTAACAATTATGTTTATGCCACGATGACATTAATAACATTGAATAAATATGGCGCGTAACGGAAAAATATTACCCAGAAATAAAGATGGCGCGTAACAGACAAAGATGGCGCGTAACAGAAAAACGTTACATTGCTACAAAATTTCTCCCATACGCCGATAAAGAAGTTTCACTTCAAAAACAGTACGAGTGTGAGTTCAACTCGCGTGGAAAGGGTTCCGTACATTGAACATCTATCGTATTTTCTTTAAATCTGTCCTTTTGTTTATGGTAATTAAAAAAGTATGTATGGTAAGGGGTTGCAGAAGAAAATTGGTAAATGTATTGTCTATTGTTGAATTCTGTCTTGTATATTCTTGAATATGTGGACCAAGATCGAATGATGAATTTATTCTGAAATTTTATTTTTTTATTTGTTCTTAAGATTAATATTGTATTGCAATAGTGCTAAATCCACTATAAACTGACACTACTAGGTAAGAAAGTACATATTTATTTATTGTCAGTTTATAATGCACATTGAAACGAACCATAACGAAAGGAACTATAGAATCCCTGTAACCTGTAAGCAAAATATCATTATCTATATTTTTTCCAAAATTTTGGATGCAGTAGTTTTAAAGATAAGGGGAATGGTCATTATATATATATATTCGAAACACTTATAATAATCGCTTCCATTTGATACGTCAAGTGCTAAAGTATATAAAATTTTTCTTTTTAATTTTGCAATTACGCCTAAAAGTGACCAACACATTTAAAATTTATTTGTTTATGTTACATGTTCGTATTTGGGTCACAGACACACAAATGTGTACCAAACATCAACTTCATCGCTCCATTAGTTTCAAAATAAATTGGCTGTGATAACTGGACAGACAGACAGATAAACAGGGCAGTTTTTTTTTTTATATAAAGGTATGGAACGGGAAGGTAAAAATGATTAAATATTAATGTATTCAAACAATATTAAATCAATATGTAAATGATTACTGTTTTTAGATATAAAATTTCCATTTCCTTATGTTTATCGCCACTCGAATAGTAATTATGCGAATGACTTAAAATTTGGACCTAATAATACATTTGTGAATGTAATGCTTGATCTGAAACATGAATATGCATGTATTTTTATACCAACTAACCTTTGTCCCCGACTCCATCTGCGCAGTTATGTTCTTGAACTAAACTACTGTCCATCGATTCTAAAAATGCTTTCATTCATAGAAAGTTACGTAGGCATGTTTTATTTTGATACTGACATGGATTGCCTCGGTTTTGAACAAATAGGAACCGTGACCGGTAGCGGTATCGAAATTGAAAACGACACGGAAAGCAGGATCGGGAGCCGAGAGCGGGGCTGAAATTGATAACGGGATCAGAATTGAGCGTGGTACCGGGATCAGAATCAAGAACGTTGATCGGGATTGAAATAAGCAACAACATCGGGACCAGAATTAAAAGCGGAAACGGGATTAGCATTGACGGTGATATAGATCAATATAAAAAATAAAAGAATACATTCTATATTCACGTGGGCGAAGCCGAAGGCGGTAAAATACTTGTTTATAAAGTATTTTTACAGCATTTTTAAAAGGGAAAACCAGGGGTCGGTCACCAGATAACAGGTGGTCACCGCCGCCCATGGATATCCGCAACCCCAGAGGAGTCACTAGTCCAATGGCGGCCTTTTTAGCCTTTTAGGAAGGAATGAGAGATAATTTTGTATTTATTTTCTTCAGAAATTATAAATTTCTAGAGTTTTGTTTCATTTCTCTGCGTATATTATTAAAATCTACCTTTCACATTTTGTTTTTGTTTCCAAGTTATGGGTATAATAGAGGAAAGATCAAAATTGTGATTTTTCAAACACAAGGAAAATCGAACCCTTACATTTTTGGGAAACAACCGTAAATGCTTATAGAAATTTCGAACTTTTAATCATTATACGAAATAAACAGCAGATAGATGGCATGAAGCAGGTAATAGTGCTTTTGAGAAATTAGATTTCGTAATGATTAGGGGTGCCTAATCATAGAGTAAAAAAATATAGCGACGTCTACAGGCGTCGCTGTATTCTTTTTGATTTTTAATTGTCAAACAGGTCCTAAATTTATCAGTACATTGACGACCATTTAACAAGCTTTTATTTAGTTTCACCTGTCCCGTTGTCTGTCTGTCGGTCTGTAATTAAATCTTGCAAGTTAAATTTGATCCACTTTCCGGTTTCCGATTGAGCTGAAACTTTGCATGCGTATATAAATTGAATGACAATGCAATATTATTATGACATAGAGCTGATCTGATGATGGAGCTGGAAGGTGGCCATAGGAAATCCGTAATTAAACGACGCAACCCCATCGAGTTTGGGCTCGTTTGATAGTATAATTAAGAACACTTAGCACCTTCTATTTCCTCTTGGTATTATAATGTAACACGCTTTTATTTACAAAATTGGGACTGTGATAAAAATGGGAAAATTTAATAATTAAGGAGTAAAGTTTTAGTGTTAAAAATATATAATTATGTAGAATATGGAATTATTTTGTCGTAGACGAAGAAGCTTAATTATCGTTAAAGGTTACAATGAACTTATAAAATGCTATATTTCTTATTAGAGTTAATTTATTTTTAACTTTTTAGTTCATTTTATTAACAAATAATAAAGTAATTATTAGATCGTGTAAGTGTCAGATAGGAAAAGTAATATTTTGCATTTACCATCGAGTCACAATGGAAAGTAAAGCGAATGCAAATGGCCGGCATGTGGTTAGATTGCTGTCACTATTCAATCATTCAACGCTTTCTATACGCATCAGTCGATGCAAACGGCCGCAAACATCTTTATTGCTTGAGGCCATTTTGGTAGATTTTACGTTGTAACAGTCACAAAAGCGTTGCGACAGTATGATGCAGTGCACATGACAACACATTGTTCGTGTGATAAAACATCATGGATACAAATATGCAGAAGTCAGAAAAGGATCATTCTCTATGATTATAAGTCATGGTATATAGTCTTTGAGAACTCTTATTGTTTGCAAAAGCTGTTTACTATAGGTATTTATGTTATGAGTAGGAGCTCTGTCACCCAACTGCTAAATAAAGAAAAATATTACTCATTCATTTGTTGTCAACAAGACTTAATTACGGGACAAACCACAATGACTGGGTTTAATTTATTTATATAGCTATAATTTGTGTTTAATGGGAGGTAATCAATTAATCGTTAAAAGCAGATCGGCACTTCATTTTTAAAATTTGAAATATGTTAGATGTTAACAAACCGGTCGATGTTTTTTTATATTATAGTTACGTAATTTTTAATTTTATAACTATATATCAATGTTTAGCTATTGCTCTCTCGCTTCCATGAGTCTAAATTAAAATTTAGTAATAAATGTTTATTTTTTTTACTTGAGTATCCAATTACCATTTTTCTGGTAATTATACGTTTTTTTTTATGTTTAAAAACTATATTGCACCCCATTTCAACTCACAATCCACCTCTATACAAAAGTGATGAAAGACAAACCTTCAAACAAATACACGGTATATAGATTGTTTTTCCAAACATATTTAGATAATAAAAAACATTAAACATTCTACGAATTCCTATATTCTGTATTTCAATACTTATAGTCTCATAGCATATTTTCTTTTAAGAACGTCACATATTCTTGTATGAAGGAGTTTCTATAGAATTAGACACCGATTTCGATTTCAATTCCTAACATATTTTTTTTCTACTACATACTTTCGAATAGTTATTTCTTTCCTCTGTCTTCTTCTACAATTCTTTATTGGCCAATAAGGTGTAAAGGAGGAGTCAAAAGACAATACGTGAAATACCTTTCCGAATAAAGTACAAACAGTACGCCAATGCAGGATTCGCCGCCACGTTCTCGTGTTAAAATGATATACATAATACTAGTGGTTGGCCTTGGCTTTATCGCAAAGATCGACATGAATCCTCTACTTTATTACTGATACATATTCGATTCAGATTTCAATAACGAATGCAATTTAGTTTCCGGTGTCGGCCCGATTGTCGGTTGCATCGAGGTTTACGATCGATGCCACGATCCAAATGCATTCACCTACATTTAACACGTTGCGTCGGGTATTCGATCGCCTCACTACTGACACGCGCTCTCTCACAATTATCTTGTTTCCGATATGTTTGGACCTTAACATCTCTTCGCTGGTCAGTTGCTAACGACTTCGCATGAAACTTTGCCTGTCTGAATTGCCTGAGAATGGTGCAATGCTTTTTTAACATTCCCTTTTACGTTTTAACATTTCCCGACACTACCTTGTTCTCCCCCGCGTTTCTATTTTACTCCATTGCGACGCTTTAGCAACTAACTTCACAGCAGCAGAGTTTTAGTTTCGAAGTTTCTTAGCTAAAAATTGGTACGAATGTTCAAAACACCATTGTAAATGAAATGTGAATAGTCCCCATCGATCACATATCTGCAAAAACATTTATTCAAGGTCGGAGTTCGCAAATACGGTTTTCTTTACGCTTTGCACCATAAAAGTAAGTCAGACAAAAATTGTAGATCATACAATTATATATAAGAAATATTTTTACACTTTTTCTCCTAAGAGTCATCGTTTCTGAGATAAAACGTTTTACGAACTTTAAAAAGTTGTTTTTTATCATAATATGCATAAGTACACCGCGCACATATATCACTGAAAAGAAAGACTTCGTCAAAAAACGTTAAAGGTGGCAATATCGACATATCGAGGTTATGAATAAACTAGCTGTTTTATACCAAAAGCCTACATTTCCTTTGTGTTTTTAAAGATTTGAAGTGAACGTAAAAAATTGTAATGTACTAGCGGTCACCCGCGTAAATAAAAAGAAACTGGCCAAAAGCATGTCGGACCACGCTCATTATAGAGTTTCGAAGCCATTATTACAAAGAAATACATTAAAAATGAAAAAAGTGCGTTGTTATATTTTTTCTATGTTTCCCGCACAGAATTGTCATAAGTACTTAGACGCCTATAACTACAAAAACAAATAGGTATGTCGACTATTACTATGAAACCAATGTAAACTAAAGTACATCAGCAAAAGAGCGTATCTTCGTGGCGCTCACGTCATTTTGTTAAGAAGCGCTGTTTTTCGGCAATAACTCAAAAACAATACATCCAATTATATTCAAAATAATTTTCCTTGAAAGTATTTATTAAGCGTAATCTTCTTATTTTATTTTCATATATTTCCGAGATACCATTTAGAAAATAAAGGGGCATAATTTCTGCTACTTTCAGAGCGAGTATATCCGAAATTATTTGCGTAAAAAAAAATTGCTTAAAAACCTTTTTCAGCTACTGTTATATATATGGAGTGCGCCCGCTAGAAATATTTATTTTTGTTATTTAACTACCAAATTAAGTAGCGGCTTATACAACACACCTGTCGTATTAATTTCATTAATATATGTTTTGAAGTTTTTGAATAAAATGCTTGTGATATACGGACGGACGGACGGACGGACATGACGAAACATACTATAAGAGTTCTGTTTTTACCATTTTAGCTTGGAACCCTAAAACTGATGAAGGTGTAATAAAAAATAAATAGCCTAAAACCATTCAAAAACCTTTCCACTTGGAGTGGTCAAAGTTCCATTTCAAAGTTCAGCGAGCAGCTTTTAGCTGATTTTCAGAAAAAATATCGTTTTATTTTTCAAATATATGTATAGGCAAAGAAAACAGTCGGATAGAGTATTTCTAAGAAACGTCCGAAGCATTGTGTGACAACGGGCTGTGCGTTATTTTATTTTATTTACTCTATAAAATTTAACACTACTACTACTACAATAGTATTTTTGACAACTGTCATTTAATATTCTAAATCTGAGTTCATTAAACGAACAGGAGAATATTAGATACGAAACTAACCTCGCGAAACTGTCGAAATTGGCAAAATTGACATAGCGTAACGACAGAGGTAGTGTTACTCAGGTGCGAATCTATGTAACTCAATGCTTACAGCCACCTGACTTACTTTGGGGGACGTCAGTGTCGTTGCTTAGAAGTACTCCGTCAGCTTATTTTCTACGTCCATACACAGTAAAATATTTGTATAAAACAAAAATGTAATATTACGCGTCCTAATATTATAATGTTGACAAAGTGATATTTTTTACATAGGGTCCATAAAGGATACGGTCATGTCAAATAAATTAAATATACATTATATACGTACCCACAATATACAAATATACGTACCCAGCTTCTGGCCTGGGGAGGGGGGGCAAGTTAGATTTTTTTAGGTCGAATCATGTAAACGTAATGTATTGTAAAACATACAATTTCTAGGGGGGGACAGCTGACCTCCCCTGCCCTCCCCTGGGTACGCCCGTTTATACATTACGTTTAGAGCGAACATTTTATTAAAAATATTGCGCATATTTGGTATGCGATCTAACGTTTAAAAACTAAAGTATGTAGCAATCAGAATGATATTTACGTCTGGTATCGGAAAAAATGACCTTAGAAACGCCGTTGCTGAAAGTTCAAC
Source organism: Eumeta japonica (assembly GCA_005406025.1). NCBI lineage: Eukaryota > Metazoa > Arthropoda > Insecta > Lepidoptera > Psychidae > Eumeta > Eumeta japonica. Next base: position 276,581 of record BGZK01000390.1, read on the forward strand.
TATGTGGATAAAATAATTATTTTATTTATTTTTTTTTTTGTTTCTCTAATCTACATTTGGTACATAATTTTATAAAAGTTTACATGTATATATTTAAAACTATAATTACCTAATTAAATTTAAGTAAAAGTTTTAGTTTTCACATTTCATCCAGAAAGTGTGAGTTCCTGTATTCAACTTCCTTCTCTATAAATCGCCCCTCCATCGGATATTCTATTCGTACCTAAGAGGCCGGTAGGTACCGGTGACTCTTCTAAGATTGCGAGTGTCCACGGGCAACGATGACCACCTACTTTCTGGTGTCTCGCAAGCTCGTTTACCCCTCGAAAATGCTTTAAAAAAAACTCTAGCAACACTGGAATTACTTAAGGACTCGATAACAGCGAATGGAGATTTTAATTCATTGACAAATAATAATTAGCGAAAAAACTTAAAAAAAGTTAAGTAAAATATAAAATAGCTATTATCTTTAGTAAAATATAAAATAGCTATTATCTTTAGTAAAATATAAAAAAAAACTACTATTATCTTTGTAATGTCTTTTACGGTTAATTTTATGGAGTTAGTTTTTACGTATCGGGCGCTGAATATTTTTTAGATGAACTTTACCCTCAATGAGTCATAAAAGTTAACTTTAAAAAGGTTGCTTAAAAATAACAGCTAACACGCCAATATGCAAGTTGTTACCTTACTTGTATGGAGCAGTAAGTTTTCGTCGATGTTTTGATTACGTTGAATTATCTATTTAAAAAGTTAAACCAAAAAACGTATATAGCGGCAGAATTAGTTTTAACATTGCAATATCGTGTTGTTTTACGCTTCATAATCAACATTTTATTGGTTTATCTGAGAAGGATAGTTAATTGGTGTCGTTATCATAATCATATTAATTTTAATCTCCCTTTTATTCCAAACGTGATTTACTATAAGCAGCTATCTTTTAGTAGAAACTCAGATAAAGTACCTAAATGTTATTGTAAATACATCCATGCGTATACATAATAATACATTATAGAGAAAAAAAAAAACTATAATTTAAAGATATTTGAGAAAAACTACTCTGGAAACGTTGACTGATAACATTTTAAAGATTTTTTAAATCTTTGTTTTGTATATTTGTTCCCGAACTCCACAAAAACTACTCGATAAATTTTGATGAAATTTGGCATGGTAGTAGATTATACCCCGTAATAACATATATAATAGCTTTTATCGCGTTTCAATGCTATTTTTCACATTACGTAATTTTGAACAAAAACTAAATCTAACTCGGCACCAGAATCGGAATGAAAAGCGAGATCAGGATTGAAATCGAAAACAGGAAAGGGATCGGGACCATGGTTGATATCGTGATCGGGCCATAGACAACATAAAAAACGTTCGATGTCGTTGCGAAAACAGCCGCGAGCGAAACCTAGTACCTAATAAATACAAAATCGTACGACGGGCTCACAAACTAATAAGTGACTCGTCTGCCGGAACAGGAAACTTGAATGAGTAAACTGTATGTCAAATATAAAAAAGAGCAAATATCAATATATAATATAACCTTCATGTTATATTTTCTAAGAAAAATCAATTTCGATAAATCCTAGATTTTTCTTATCTTATTCCTGTAATTGTACTCGTAACCTTTACAAAGGTTTTATATCTTAAAATGACATGCAAATCATCTTGTAGTGGTAGCATCAAACATACAAGATTAATGATATATAGTTGACTGAACCGAGTTACATGTTATAAAGCAAATACCTACACGTCATAATTTGACACCAAGAAAAAATTATTTGGAAAAGTTACATGTTTATATTTGTTGTTGTAAGACATACGTCAATGAACTCTGCGGTGGCAATCGATTTTTCCATTTAAAGGATGTCTGCGAGAATAGTTATCCTGGCGATCCGAAGTCGATTGTTGCAAATCTTCCGAAAATTCCCGTCGTATTCCACGTCCAATCGATCGATTAGACTTGAGAGAAACTACTTCTCGCCTCCTACTAATTGGCAAAACTTCACAAAGTGTTATACATTTGAGTGAAGAAATATTAGAACGTGGATACGAAGGAGCCTTTGACATATTACGTATATGACATTTGCATCGATCATGAACTCTGTCTCGCGCCTCAGTTATATATGGGTGCCCGTTTTTGACGCTAAATGCATAACGTTTTTCATGACAATATTAATATTACGCAGGAATATCAAACAAAAGAGAAGATGAGAAAGCTACAGCTATTGCTGTATTATAAAATACAGCAATAGCTGTATTTTATAAAGTTTCTTCTGTACATAATTAGACAATTTCAATTACGTTCAATTTGAAAAAATGCATCAAACCTATATGTACGTTTGATACTTGGTATAAATTATAGTTTAGTATAGATACGTCATTCTCGTACAGGGTAAGTTTAGAATATTCGATACCTATTTCTTACGTCAAAGGCGTCCTAAATTACGTTTGAAATAGTTCGGCAAGTTTGCATGAAGACAGACAGAAGGTAGGAAGTTAGTAAAATGTATAGATAACTCCTCATCCCGAGCTACTCACATGTCATAATATATTTGATGACGACGAATTAATAAATTTGACTATATTACGAGTTGTCTATAATACGACTGACGCTTGTTAAATTTTAGTTGATACTGTCCAACGTTCGCAATCACTCTGGTAAGTCATACCTTTGTGTTAGACTTATCTCAGTTTTGCAGTTAAATATAATGAATTTTGAACAATCCCGAAAAATTCAAATTATTGTTTATGCTTTTAATACAAACATAAATATTTAACTAGACAGATTTTCAAATGTCTGTTTGTGACATCACAGCAAACGGATATGTACGAAAATAAAGCTCAAGTTTTGTTCCACCGTCGTCACATATACTGTCGGGTTTTTGTTTGTTTTGATATTATTTTTTGAGAGTGTATTGGCATTCGCTGGTGGGTTCATCCTGTTGAAATAATCTAAATGTCAATGAGGTCGTCTGTGTTTTCGCAGCTTCATGCATAAAACAGGCTAAAATCCTCAAATGAATGTCTAGACTATTCTTAGATTACTATTTTAATTTATTTGTATTCTATATTTGAAATGGTGAGAGTACATTTGTGTATTTATAACTAAATTCGAAATCTTTCGAAACGTTATGAAAAATAATAATACTTTTGCAAAGTTTCTAATTTAAATAATAATACTTTTATAGTAATAAATACTTTTTATGAAATTTTAAAACGTACGTCTCTTCTATACGAACGAAAATTAAAAAAAATATCAACGAAGTGTTGTAAGTGATTATTTTTATTTAGAAACTATATCTTTAATTTCAATATTATGTAATTAATATAGCTTTAATATTAAAGTGTATTTTGAATTAAATTTATGGCTAACGGCACTAGTTACAGTATAACGATGCTATGTGAACATATTTCAATATGAAATTGATATTGTAAGTGTTTGTTATCCCAAATAAAGAGAAAAAAATATGGTTTGACATATTTGTTATACTGTTTTGTAATTAAAATAAAAAGCATAGTAAAAAAGCATCTGAGGAGAAAGCTAATAATTTGGATTTATTCATTATACAGTGTCTCAGTTAAGTTTAAAATTTCATAAATGGAAGTTTTTGATGCAATTGCCTATTTGTTTTGAAAAATTAGATTTCTTTACATACGAATATCTATTGCGAACCGGAGGAAACAAACAAAAATGTTTACCATCAAGGTATTTTATACCTCAAAGGTAATACTTACGGAAAATCAAAACGAAAAAAGTACATCAACAAGATTACAAAAAAGTTACGATAACGACAGACATTTTTATGAAGAATCAATTGTGTGTAATATTTACACTCTTAATTCAAAAGAACAGAAAATTGGGAATTTGATAGCTAACTCTATTTGTATTTCTAGTTTATTTTTAATTGTCGATTGTCGTGTGAATGGAACTTCTATAGATAAGTGTATATTGTATATTTAATCCAGTTGCAATGTTTATAAAACTAATCTTGTCATTGATTATTCATTTAGGCATTTTTTCATCCGACTTTAAAAAAGAGAGAAGGTTCGATGATCGTCTGTAGGTATTCTTTTTTATATACTTTCAGCGATAATTTCATCAATTTTGTACCGTTTCCGATTTTTTTTCGTTTTCCTTTTTATTCGAAATGGCATTATACTCTCAAGATGGTCCTATAGTCACCGAGTCAGGATATGATTTTGGGTTCCTAGGGAAATCGAGGGAATCCCTCAAATGTTACAGGCACATATAGTGTGTTTGAGATCTTTCTTTAGTTATTCAAGTTTTTGCGTCTGGTAGTTATCATCTCATGCTGCTAAGCTCATGATGGAAGTTACAGCACTCTTTGACGCTTAGTAGTTAAGAGATAATACTGAGATTTGTCGCCAGAAACAGCTCAACAATGGCTATTAATAAAATCTAGTATACAAAGAATTAAAGTTATTTAGTATGTAAATGTTAGTAAAATATGCAGTTACCTACATATTTTCATTTATTTATATAATTCCAACATAACAAGAACACATCGGACCTCTTTACTGATAACAATTAAAAAAGGGTCAATTAATTTAATGTAGAAGTGATTGTAAATGTGATCTGCATGAATTGTAGACATTTTATTTCATAAAGAATAAGAATAATTCATATAATATGTATAAAAGTAATTTGGTAGTTGTATTCCAATTAAGAATATAAAGACCTTGGAATGATTACCAGTAGACAATAAATTCGAGATCAGAGTATTGCTTTTCTAAGTACTCTATGCAAACGTAAAGGAGATGCATGGCCGATTTTATTAACCATGGTTTAACCCACATGCAGATTAGCTAAATAAATTATAAAATTTTAATAACTTGGTAACTAAATAATAATAGAAGTATAATAATAATATACAATAGTAATAAAACAAGTAATTTGGTCGTTTTTGGAGTTAATTTCAGCTAAGGCAAGGCAAAAGAACGTATAATCTACAAACGCATGGATATGAAACGTTAAATACTCAATCAAAAAGGAGTGTTTCTTCTTTTAAGGAGCCACAACTGTGTCTGATTTATATTTAGCTCGAACCGACTCCGAAAACAATTAAATAATTGCTTTTAGCGTCTGTTTAGACAATTATTTAATGCGATTCTCGAAGGCTGTATTTTTTTATTTTTATAAAAGTTATTTTATCTAAAATTAGTTTTTTAAAAAGTAGGTTCGTATTCTTAAATGAGTTAAAGAAAGAATAATACATAGGAATAAGAAAAAAAACCAGCCAAGAGCATGTCCGACAATGCTCACTGTAGGGTTCCGTTGCCATTAATAAGAAAGGAATGCACTACTGATGAAAACACTACGTTGTTACACTTATTTCCCTGTTTCTCGCACAGAATAAGTATAAGCACTTTGGTCCCCTATAACTAGAGAAACAAGAAGGTATGTCAACTATTACCCTTAAACGAGTGTAAACTAAAGTGGACCAACAAAAGAACGTATGTTCATAGCACTTACAGCATTTTGTTGAGAAGCGCAATTTTTGACAATAACTAAAAAACCGTAGATCCGACCGTAATAGTGTTCGTTGAAAGTATTTATTAAGAGTTACCTATGCAATTTTTTACATATTTTTTGGACATACGGTTTAAAAAATAAAGAGGAGGACATAATTTATGCTACTTTCGAGCGACTATCTGATCCACTTAATAAAAAAAAATTGCTTAGAAACCTTAAATTGTTTAAAGAACTGTCGAAATCTGTATCACACGTTGATGTTTGCCGAAAACAATTTTTTTAGCTTCTGTTACACATATAGAGTGCCCCCCATTTAGAATTATTTATTTTTGTTACTTACTACCAAACTAAATAGTGACTTATACAAGATCGTCTCACGATAAGATGTGAAATTTATTCATGAATATTAATAAAAGTCGAAATTACGTATCAGGGTTTTTCCGGATTAGATATCAATAGAGATTACTTAGGTAGGTTTATTCTCGATCAATTCTCGAAACATTCATTCGGATTTCGAATATTAAATTGCTTACAAATTATATAAATTACTTTAAGTATACCGGCTTTACGTATAGAATTTTAATTGAGCAAATTGATTGTCCATCAACTTAAATGCAAATTATATACTAACGACATTATATAATGACAATAAAGTCATTAAATTAAAAATACATTGACAAACAATTATTGAATTGTACATATAGATACAGCTTTGTTTAATTGCTGCGCGAGTTGTGTTGATTATTGCAAATTATGGGAATAATGTCGAGTGTAAGAGAACGTCCTTCTCATAATAACGAGCTTCTGTTTTATAACACTTAACTTTTATTATTAATAATGTACCTGCTACTTAAATCACTATAATGATAATGTCTGTTCTTAATTATTACAACTGCTCTATAGTTTTTTTTTTTTCTTATATTAGTTGCCATTGTTGGAGACTAGGAAAACCATTTCCAAGTATAAAGTTATTTAGTTATTATTGTTACACATTTTTGATATTTTTGAAGAAATAGATTTAACTTTTCTTTCATCTTTGATGAGGTATTCGATTGATTTGTTCTGTTTAATAAATTGACATAAATTATCTAATACGAATACTTACGTGTGAAAAATCGTGCGGTCATTATAAAATTATTCTTCATTTAAAATATTAATTAGGATAAAATATAGAATAATAACAGAAAAATGAAATAAGAATTTTTTTCGGATCTTGATAGATAAATCAGTTTGTGTAGATGAGCTAGGCTTGTTTAATCTTTAAAAAGTGAGGTAAGTAATTAAAGTTGCACTAAACTAAAATTTGGTCCAGATTTTCTACAATTTAATATGATATGTAATAAAATGTGCTTAAACGTTCAGAACTGTCTGAAATTTGCAAAAAAAAAAAAAAAAAAAAAGTAATTTTCTTACAAAATTATACGATAACTTGCGAAACCTCGAAAAGAAAGTATTTTCAAATGAACAGTCTTCTTTTTCCGCCACTTTATCTGAATTATTTATGCTTACAAAATAATGTTGAAAATAAAAAACCATACTGCGTATGCGGTCATAGCAAAGAAAGTTTTTATTGATACTATAAAATATTATCGTGGTAATTCTAAAAAATATATTATTATATAGAGAGATAAAATAAAAGCAGTTATTGATATTGTCGATATAAAAAAAAAAAACTTAAAAAGATGAAATAAAAGCATTTTTTTGGAGTTTTCTGATTAAATTGTAATATCAAAACTTAAAATCTATTATTTTGTAGATTAAAATCATTTAGTCTTCTTTCCACATCTATCGACACTCCGAGCAACAATTATGTATATTTTTATATCATTTTCAAAATTTCGTTGTTACTATCTAGCCAATATTTTTCTTTTAATTTTCTTTAAAGTACGTGTACTTTTTAAGATATGTTCAAAGCTAGGTTGGTTATGCGCCTGATTTAAAAAATAACATATTTTTAGATTTCACTCGGTTTCTATTTATAATAATTTAATAATAATTTATAAATGACGTATAAATTAAAAAAAAAGGTTCAATAATATTTAAAAAAAAAACTCGTTTCTGAAGTGATGAAAAGTATAAACATTATAAACATTTTTATAGTCCATGTCTATCAATGCAGTTTTTGTTCATAAACTTGAATAGGGCAATAAAAATTCATTTCTAATTAAAACAAAAGTAAATCAAATTTTTGAAATGCCACGCTTATTATATACATTTTAATTGTTAAATTTCGTCCGTCACGCTACCACATTGGCGTGCTTCGCATAATTTTACCGAGCCGCAGACGTGTGCGCGTCATGTGCAGCCAACGTCAACGATTTCCCCATAACGGTTAGGGGGAAAATAACAATAATATATTCGTAAGCATTGTATTCAAATGCGGCGCTGTCTTCGGGTTAAATGTCATTTTTAAGAAAATAATATCTTTAAACGAAAAACTTCAACACATTACGAAGAATGGACGAAAACAATTTTCTTGTTTATTAAGATCATATCTACCTATATTTGTTTCATCGTCGTAAGATGTCGACAACATCGGCGGTTCAAATTCCGCTTATTACTTCATACGCACATCGGGGTTGTTGACGAAACTTTATTTTGAAATTGTAACCGAAACATAATTAATTTGATTATATTAATATAAAAAATTGGTTTTGGTTAACGGATGTGATGGTACTCATTTGGTATCTGTCATTTTCTATAATATACTCGTTCAATTTGCAATCCTTCTATTTTCTGTTTGCTTGCAATCAATCTTCCAAAGATTAGATATCGAATAATTATAGTTTCATGTATCGGAGAAAATGGGTTGACACTTGAATCGATTGAATTGGTAAATTAATAAAAATTTAAATGAGATTGATACATAAACCTGACCTTAACATACAATCCGAAATCCGGTCCAGTTATAACAGTTTATGTACTCGACACCGAAAGCGATTCAAAGCGCATTCACCGGCGGCGGTAAAAGTGATTGTATCGCTTTCTTTACGCCGATGAAGAAAAGTTACGTACTTAAATGAAACTTTAATTGATTTTATTTTATTATTCAAAAATCATTATACAAATAAACTTCCATTTTGAAATACTCGTGTAACGAAATACTCCTAGAAACTGGTTTCTTGTTGTTTTTAATTAATTAATTTTTATGCAATAAATGCAAGACGTTGACAAAAAACATGTAGCATTTCTATTCGGCAACGTCAATGAAACATGATTTGAAAAAAAAATAAGAAAGTTTGGAAAGCACGATCCAAAAAAAGACAATTTAGGCGGGAAATATTTTAAAAAACGAAAACAAATCTAATTTATAATGAGAACTAAAAACATGGAACTGTATGTTTTAGAAATTATGTTATATTTAGAACTATTTACCCATCTATCTTTGCTTTAATTAAAAAAAAATAATTACGTTAACAAATTACGTTATTATGGTTTAGCGTTTTTTTTATGATTCTTTTCACTTACCTTCATCAAAGCGAAACGTTGGTCATCGTCGATTCCCACGACTGCGTTGGAAACGGGTGCCATGACAGTGCGATTATATCCTCAAAATAAGGGAGATTGAAAACAACGCGCCGTACGCATTTACAAACGTGCGGAATTTCCGTGCGCTGAAACGCAACTGGCGAAGTGGCGAGTAAGTGACCTCGAGTGATTCGATTGCTGATTGTATGTGTTGTAGCGTCGCTGACGCAGCGCGTTCTTAATACATTGCTCTGTGATTTATATAATATTATTCGACCGGTGTGAATAATTTGTTTTGGTCAAACAGACATACATTTAGTTATTTTTCGGCGTTAGCGGTGAAGTTACCTAATCTTGATTTAAATGGAGTATTATGAGAGATACGGCGTATCAATAAAAAACACTTGTGAAGTAATACATAAAGATTGTGTTTTATCCGGTAACGTGTAATATTTAGATTTTACAAGCTGTACGGTCTTGCCGATAATAAAGGAGAACATCAGATATGCCATCATATGAAAAATACGAATAAGCCAAGTAAAAAAGTTAAATGTGCATATAATAATACTAGCTTTCCGCCCGTAGCTTCACCTGTGTGGACATAGAATATGTTCCGTCATCTTTTATTATGAACTTTACTGTCAATATCTCGATCCCAATTTCAATTCTAGTCCCGTACAGTTCCTGATTTCGATACCGCTCACGCGCTTGATTCTACCAATCCAGTTCCCAGACTAAGTTTCGACCCTGGAGTCGTTCTCAATTTCAATGAGCTGTCGATTTTGCTCCCCGACCCGCTTCCAATTCCGATACCACTACCGGTTATGGTTCCAATTTGAACGAAGCAGGGGCAAACGCTAGTATCGAAATAAAATATAGGCTATATTACTCGGGGATAGTGTACATTTCCACGTGTGAAACAATTTTTTATATATATTAATTTTTAAAATGCCTGTCTCTCCTATTACAACAAGTAATATTGATATCACTTTTTATAATCGTACCTCACTCCACAAAAAGAATCCATTCAAAATTTAATCCCCTTTTATCCCCCTTGAAAAACAAATTTACAAAAATCCTTAGCAGATACCTACTTCCTATGACGAATCTACCAGCCAAATTTCTAGTATTTAGCACCCAAGGGTTGGTCCAGAGGGTATCATGAGGGCGATGATCCCCCTGAGCTGGGCGTGTCTTACTAATGTAATTAAATTATAGTCAGTCCTAACTGAATCTTGTATGTGTGATCTCTTTGACTCGAAAGCTGGATACGTCCTTGGTAGCAGCTATACTTTTTGAAATTTCATGATTAATCTAGGAGTATTTCGCTTTTATATGTATATATATTATATGAATAATAATAGAATTATATTACGTTTATAAATAAATAAAATTTGGTACTAAGGTTTGTTCTTCTTAATTTACATGTATTGTATGCAAATATTTAGTTATTTTTTTTTAAGTTGTAAGGGAAAATATTCATGTGTAAACAACACTATAATGTCTGTATGGTTAATTTTATATTGCCCTTCCTGCACGCTATATGTGGCGCACAGACAAATTGAAAATATTATGCGTTGGCCAAATCACTTTTAAAATTATTATTTTTTTAAATTAAACTACGTAATATTTTGTAACGGAATGTTTTAAGTTTGTTCGTAATGAAATATTTAATCTACTGAACAAAACAAATAAAATGGCGACGAAGCAGCGAGAACGAGAGCATAAACGAGAGTCACCAAAAGGCTACTAAATATTCAGTACAAAAAATAACTATATTTATTTGTGTACCAAGTGGAAGAAGGTGACCTATTCTGCCCCCGTCGAGTTTAACGAAATGTTTTGATATACACGAACACAATGTACCTATTGCGGAAACATTGGTTTTTAGACTTCCGTAGTCAATAAGGAACCTTTATAGATTCACCATGTCTGTCCGTTCTTCCGTTTGTATGTTTATCTATCGCGGCTTAGCTGAGGGACTCTTACTACTAGATAGCTGTAATGTAGTATAGGTTATATATTATCATATTGAACACGTCGACAGAGTGATAGAAAAAATCTTGGGAAAAAATTTTTTTTAGTCTACCTCTCCTACTCATAAAGTGGTGATGATTTTTTTTCTCGTTTATCTCATGACGTGAGATATCGTTGGATAGTATTCAAAAGTAATATTCAAAAACATTGCGGATTTGTGAAAACAAATTTTCAATTTATAGATTCGGTTGTGAAATATTAAGCTTTAGGTTTTAAGTCAGAGTAATAATAGACCAATTTATAAAATGTACTTGATTAAAAAAAATCAAAAATTCATAAAAAAAATCATTGAAAATTACTTAGATGACTATACTCGTTGTATAAAACAAGTAGTAAATTGGAATGTAAAATGGAAATACAAAAGCATAACATTCGTCCCTAGAGGGCCTGTTAGATGTTATTAGCTGTTAAACTGTGAACTCAATTATTAGGTATAAAATATCAAACAAAAAGCCCCCTTTTAAGACCGCGTATTGTGACGAGAAATTACGGAAACCTACACCGCACGTGGCCTGACACGCACTTGCCGGTTTTTTTAGTAAGTCTATAACAATTTTCGCGACACTGCAATTTCTTAATTTTACATATTGAACACAGAGTCGGTAAATAAGATTTTTATCTGAAAAAAAAAAACAAAATTGCGGGGAGATATTTCAAGATACTTATTAGGTACACGTCAATCCAAACGATAATAAATACATTTGTCATGTCCAGGATCAAAATCACGATCGACAGAGATCGGGAGATAAGATTAAGAAAAAAAAATGTGTGGATGAAGCAATGTTTGAAAATATAGAATAGATACTTTACGTAACAGCGAAGACTTCCTAAATAATTTGAGAATGAACTAGAAACAGTTTAACAACTTTGTGGCAATGGTAGTACCAGTGGTAAAAATAGATATAGCATAAGTTGATAAGAGCAGTCACAGCTGGGAAGCCTTTTGTGGATACACTGCAAAAAATTTGATGGCTGGCGTTCAGCTACCGTACGCTTCATGCGTAATATTCTGTACGTACGGTGCGGCTCTGGAATGCATTGGTATCCATGTATTCGGGCGCAGTGACCTGATTTTTAATGGATCGCATATTCGTTTGTCCCATAAAAATCATACAAAAATAAATAACTCTGTAGTGAAAAACGTTAGGTATACAGTTAATTTAGTTTAAATAAATAAAACGAAGTAATGGATTAAATTCTTTTTCTAGACCCATAAGGGATAGTTAAAATAAATATGCACATTTTATGTCATTTATTACATAAGTATTATATTTTTTGGTATGAAATAAAAAAGAATTATAGTAGAAAAACAATATTTTAATTAAAAAGTGATATTCAGTTACACGACAATTTGCATTAATAATATATTTTTATATAACACAAATCAATTGTTCTCACTATAGACAGAAATGAATCATATTACTGTTCTGAAACAACTATTTGCAGAATACTAATAAGAAATGGAATAAGGAGAAAATACATTTGTTAGTAATATAAATCAATGTTTATTAGGTGTACATAATGATTATTGCATTAAATGCCTTTCAAACATATTTTTTGGTATTTAGTTAATTGTAATATCACCAAAGTTTTTGCTTTCATTCCTCATATAATACAAAAAATAAAACTATATATATATATTTATTTTTCTTTACAAATAGTGGAAGTGGATGTGGAGATTACAAAATGTAAATGTTTAATACTGATAAAGGAGGTTTAACATATTTTTTGTCGTTTTCTAGCATGATTTAAACGAAAACATTAGAACAATAATAATGATACTATTGTATAAAATTGTTCACCCATAAAATTTTCTAAATTATATTTGGGGTAAAGTTTTATTTTCCTTTGTCTTTGTTTGTGTTAAGGAGGTTGGCTGCTATAAAAGTGATAAACGACTAGAATTAAAATTAGTTCATGGCAGTTGTCAACTGTAATTACTTTGGCAAATGTTCAACATTTTAAAGTTTAATTAATCAATACTGTATTTTTCATTGTTACAATTTGATTCAAATGCATTAATTTATTTCCAACCTAAAAAACACAATAATTTCAACTTAAGATAGTGAAATAAAAATAATACAAAAGTTATAGCACCGGATGTATAATTTTAAAAGTATAATCAAAGGACCTTAGTGAATTTCCTCATGATTTATGATTTTCGAAATGAGCTATATGAAAATTAAGTGGGTCGATATCTTAAAGTAAATTGGGTGCTCCCTTTTAGAATAACTACTAATCTATTAAATATCTTGATTTAAATATTCATTAACTATTAATTTATATCAGTAGAACTGTGAAAAATCTATGTATTCATTAAAAATAAGATACATATTAATATTTCAAATGAAGTTTATCTGTTTTTGACTACATTAAATTACATGTAATACCATAAACTCCCACATTGGAGGCAAATAAAAATTACTTGTATCGAATATGAAATATGCAAACAATAATAAGAGTTCTGGTTTATATCAAGCTATTTGACAAAAAATAGCTTGCAACCTCTAATGTTTTATACGATTAGTAAAATATTGTTGTGCTTCGAGTGTATTATCTTTGGTAATACCCTTTTAGGAATGGTGTAAATGAATATATAGTAGAACCTCCATAAATCAAATATTAAGCAAAAAGCTAATAAATCAAACTTATTGAGTTTTTAGCTTAGAACTATTTCGTGATAACAATCATATAGTACATAGATAGCACTTAGGAAATTTGATACATCAGTGTACATATACACTGATGCACAAAGAACAATAGCATAAAAACATCAAACATGTCTGAAAATTCGCTAACAAACTTTAAGACTTCATTGTTTTGAGATAAGGGGATTTAATGTGTAAAATTATTATTTTAATAACTCTAACATACTCAATCTGTTACTTGAAATTGCCTAATCTGTGTGTATCAAAATGGATACTTATATATATGTAATCACTAAGCATCAACATGGCTTGATCAATCATTATGACAGTAGGCACATTCAAATGGCTTTTTTATAGAAAAGGTTATTGTGTAATTTCATTTAGTATTTGTTCTCGACTTCATCGTTATGTAATGTTAAACCAAACTACTAAACAGATTCTAAAACTTCTTTTACTGGTAGAAAGTTACACTTTCCCTGAACAATATATCCTATATGTATGATTTTGATAGGAGCATTTGATTCGGTTTCATAGAAATTGAAACTGTGACCAGTAGCAATATTGAAATTGAAAGTGTAATGGGAAGCCTAATGGAGAACCAAGGCAAGGACTAAAATTGAGAATGGAGCCGGGGTTGAAACCGAGTGTGGAAACAGGATTGGAATCAAGAGTGTAACTGGAATCAAAATCAAGAACAGTACTGAGACGAGAATTTAAATTGGAATTGACAACAAAACTGTTTAATATCAAAGATGAAGAATCACAGTTTTTATCTACGCTGGTGAAGCCGTGGGCAAAAAGATAGTGAACTATATGTGTTAATAGGTAAATATCACATTTTGTTTAAGGTACAAGGTTTCAGTTAGGTATTGGAGATATCACATAATTAGAGCTTGATCAAAAAGCAATTATTCTCCCCTTTTGTTACCAAATATTATGATTAAACAAAGTTTGAATAATCCAGTTTCCACTGTATGCCCTAAACCATAGCAGTTCTTGAATTTTCATATTATGGTTATTTATATATTTCTATTTGCTTTTAACTGACTAACACAATCAATATCTTGTACTTTCTTTGACTGTTTGCAATATAACAATTAAATAATGCTTGAGAATTATCTCATAACAGTAAATACCACACCACCACGCTCAGGTTCTTCATCATGCACTTCTTTTTCACTTCCTTCATCATCTGATTCTTCAGAATGTTCATTACTAATTTGTCTATAATTTCCAAAAACAGATACATCTTCAGGTAACTGTGTCATTTTAACTCCACTCTTGGACAAAAGTTTCTCAGCCGCATGTTGCGCTTCAATTTCCTTGATGTGAATATTATATTCTTTTTGTAATATTAAAGATTCTTGTAGGCTAAGTACCTTTGATGGCCCATGAATTATTGGTGGTGGTGTTGCAGCTGTGATTTCCCAGTTTTTATGCTTCTTTCTCAAAATTTCTTTTTTTGGATCATGAACATTATTTTTGGTAGTTTTATATGGTTTAAACTGACCTGAGATTTTAGGTTCTGGTTTATGTTCTGTTTTTTCCACAATAAATTGAACATGAGGGACTTCAGTAACATTTTCTAGATCAGAAGCTGTAATGAGAGATTTCTCAGGAGGTAAAATTTTAACTTTCCGTTCGTTCGATGTGCTTTGACTTAATATCCGGAATACGTCTTCAGGTTCGCTATCATCATCAGAATCTAAATACGTGTCTTTGTTATTCTTAGTAATATTGGTTTCCCATTCGATATTTTGAATTGACTTCTTATCAAGTTTAAGGTTACTTAATAATTTACAAGTGTGTTCTTCTTCCTGTTTAGCGTTTAATTCATTATTAATCTTATCTAAAAACGTTTGGATTTTTGCACCTTTGTCTGGTAACTTGGAAATGAAAAATTTGTGACTGAGTAATTTCCTTTGCCTGTCTCGAAGTTCTAGTAATTCTGTTATAGTTTTGGAAGATAAATCAGTGACTTTGCCATCTAATTCCGATTTCGGCAGTATGGGTAATGTTCCTGGTATTTTTGTATGAATTTTCTTCATTACTGATACTGTCATTAAATTGCCAGAAAATATTAAAAATATTTTTCTTCGTAGCGTTACTACACTTCAAATTCTAAAGACCACAGCCTAAATAATACACTACAAAATTATCATGTTTATAGCGCAATTTACGTACCATAGACAGTGTAATAATTAGTGCTACCAAATTGCTTAACTCGCTTTACTAATAATTACTCCTTGAACAATTTTCCACAAAAAATCCTTCTCTATGATGGCATGCTAGAAAAGTTGTATTTTTAAACTGAAATTACGGAATGTAGGTGTAATACATACGTATCTACGAAATGATAACTTTGTGATATGTTATAAATTATTACATTTCCATCTCAATTTTTGCAAATTTTTAATGACTAAAATGGTTTTCTTTAGTCAGTATATTATGATATAAGTATAAATATTTAGCAAATTCATGAATTTGGTATCACGTGTTGATAGATTTTTTAAATTTTATTATTATAACCATACATAGTGATTTTTCCTTTAAATATTCCTATTATATTTAATTGTATTTATCAATAAATTACCCAAATAGACAACCTGTTAAACTCTCTCGTCTTGTATACATATAACAAATAGCGAAAAATATTTCCTACATTCTAAATTATATTATATTGTACATTTAAAATCTAATTAGTGTAACGGACACTTCTGACAAATAATTTAATTACGTATTACAATAAACTATAACGCTATTATGGTTATAATAATTATTAAATCTGTTTTATATATTCGCTTCTTTAAACAATTCATTTTAATAATACTTATTTTGAAACTGCCAATTCTCAGACTTTGTATACATTTTTAAACCTAAAGATTGCTGTAATACAGGTTAATACAAATTTTTAAAACAGGTTTTATTAAATGCTAAGACAATAGTTTTTGGTGCTTTAACACTAGATTGAATCTGTATTCAATATAACAGAAGCGCTGAAACAGAAGTGTCCTTTACATTTTGAGAATTTAACTAAAACGAAAATTTTTTACCCATGTTAAATGTGCAACGTTTAGTTGTCAAAACTTAGAAGTGTCTCTTCAGACAAGTAGGTAGATTAACTGCTAAATACGAAACAATAGACTTTTAAAGAGTTTTGGGAAATCAATAAAAACCAAAACCATCAATGTTCAGAAAATATTATTCATTGTTATATTTTCATACATGACTAAATTAAATATAAGAGAAACATACAGTGAGAGTTTCTATAACATAAACTTTCTAATTTATCTCGAAGAAGGAGAACGTTGTATGTTAGTCTACGTGTAATTTTATGTATGTTCAGCGATAACTTCGTCAAATGAGGACCGATTTTGAAAATTCTTTTTCGTTTAAAACGGTATACTTACGAGGTAATCCCATAGTCACCATCATATATTATGAGCACGTACAGTGTGTATGAGTTTTTTTTTTGTTGTTTGCATTCTTACATAATATGGTCGTTATTATTTCATGGTGCTAAGCTGATAATGGAAGCAACCGCTCTTCTGAATGCTTAAGATTTATGGGATAATACTGTGATTTGTCACTAGAAACTACTTTTCATTAGTTATTATTCATTAATAAAACTTCGTACACAAAAATTATAATACTTAGTAATCTACCTATATATTTACATTCATTTATATAATATCAACGAGTCTGTTTCAATAAGAATGCATCGGAACCCTTTATCTAAAATAATAGAAAGTTTTAGGGTGAATTAACTTATGTGGAAGGGAATAAAAATATGACCTGCATGAATTGTAGAACTTTTACATCATAAAGAATAAGAGTAATTCACATAATTACTATAAGAATAATTTGGTACTTGTACTCCAACTCATAACATTAAGACTCTAAAATTATTACAAACCGTGCCTAAAAAATTGCTATTTTCCTCCCGCCTGGAAGAAGGCGGAGGTTATAGGCATCCACAAGCCAGGGAAACCACGCGACCTCCCTGGCAGCTACAGACCGATCAGCCTCCTGAGCGGTCTGGGCAAACTTTTCGAGAAAATTCTTAAAACTCGCCTTCGCGATCACCTCCTAGGGAAAGGCCTATCATAGATGAACAGTTCGGCTTTTGCCCAGCCCATTCTTGTCTACAGCAAGTCCTCCGCTTAGTAGAGTATGTCTCGGAGGGCTTTGAAACCGAACGCAGCACCGTAGCTGTATTCTTTGATGTAGCCAAGGCCTTCGATAGGGTATGGCACGCAGGTCTGATTTATAAGTTATATTCCTTACAAGTACCAGATCGCCTCATAATCACTATTCAAAATTATTTAGCAAACAGACATTTCATATTTAGGCATGAGCGCACTCACTCGACAAGACGTCTTATCAGAGCAGGAGTTCCTCAAGGCTCCACCCTCTCTCCCCTGCTGTATTCCGCGTACACAAACGATATACCGCGACCGTCGTCGTCTGGCGTCCAATTCGTGTTGTTCGCGGACGATACCGCGCTCTTTTACGGAAGTAGGAATAGGAGCACCCGATTCACCCTCCTCCCCCTCCAGAGGGCCATTGACAAGCTAGGTCAATGGTTCCGGAAGTGGAGGATGGAAGTAAACCCCGACAAATCAGCAGCCATACAATTCAAGTATGGTAAGATTGGGAATCGACTCATTGTCGACAAAAATACTCCCAATCTTAAAATGTTGGATGCGAACATTCCGTGGCAACGGAACTACAAATACTCAGGAGTCACGCTCGATAAAAATCTAAACTTCCGAGATCATATCGAGCGTGTTAGAAATACTGCACTTTTCTACTAAGCAAGGCTCGGGGCCGTGCTCGGTAGAAAAAGTAAACTATCTAGACGAAATAAACGTACCATATACAAAATGTGCATTAGGACGGTGATGACATACGCGTCTCCCGTCTTCGCTCACGCCGCTCCGAAAGCACTACATAGACTACAGGTAATACAGAATAAATTCTGTAGAGCCGCAACGGATGCACATTGGTGTGTTCATAATTCAATTCTCCATAGGGACTTAGTACTCCCCACTATTTCCAAATATATGAAAGACGCATCGAAGCGATTCTTCGACATCGCAGGATCACATTCCAATGCGCTCCTTCGCACGGCGGTTAACTATCAACCGCCGCATCCCACCCACCTTATCCGTAGGTCACGGAACGTACTTACCGATCCACCTGGCGCTCTTACAGCGGCAGTTGAAAGCCTTAATGACGTCAACGACACGCATAACTGACTTAGAGTAGGTCTATCCGTTAGTCAGGTCATCGACCTAAGCTCCTTTACTCCACCCGGCCGCCTTTAACCGCCTCCGGCCGGGCAGGAGGAAAGGGAACCGACCCATGACGGTTTCCTGCGACATCCTATGCAGAGACGACTCCCTCCAGGCGTCGTGCATAGCGCATGTCACGCGCCGTCGGCACTCGTATGTGCCATCCGGCCGCACTCGGTGAAGCTATCAAAGTCGTCTGACTTGTCATTCGACTCGTCTCGACCGACTAAATAGCATAGCCGACCCAATTACTTCACTTTCAGGAGGAATTTTTTAGTGGGTTTCAGTCCCACACTATCCACGCGTACGGGCGCGAGGGTGTGCAGGATAGACATTTTCTACCTCCTCCTCGCCGCAAGAGGAAAAAAAGAAAAAAAGTTTACAAACGGGCAATAAATTCGGGCTTGGACTGCTTTTCCACGTGCTCCGTACAAAAGTAAAGAAGATGCCTGGCCAATTTTATTAGCCATAGTCTAATTCACACGCAAAGTAACTAAATTTACCATATAGTAATAATTATTTGACAACTGAGTAATAATAATAAAACAATGGAACAATAATGATGAAACAATGATAATAATAGAACAATAACAAAAAAAAACAATGATAATCACAGAACAATAATAATAAAACAATAAATTAGTTGTTTTTGGCGGTCCCAACTAAAGCAAGGTAAAACAATATATAATCTATTTACACGAAAATGAAACGTTAAATATTCAGTAAAATAGAAGATATTATTCTAAGGAAACACAACAGTGACTGATTTATCTTTAGGTGGAGCCGACTCCATAAATAACTAATTACTTGTTTTTGGAGCTGGGTTTTTGGACTAATTGTTTCAAAAATTTTTAAATAATTTTTTGAAGACAATCTTTATTTTTTGAAATTAACCGTTTACTAAACGAGTCAAGTGGTCCATTTTAGACGTACAGACTTTCTTTTTCTAAAGAGAAAAAAAAAACAAATCGCATCTGTGAATTTTTATTTCATTCTTCATTGACAAATAATCTTGAGCAGGTATCAATAAAAAAACATATATGTGAACGACAGTTTCAAAAACCTTAAGCGGTCTTTTTGTTATCTTTAGGGAAGCTTCCATTATTTCCTTTTTAAATCAATTTCAACAAAAATCAATTATAAAATTAATTTTGCATTCCACGCCTTTATTTTAAAGTTTCAAACTGTGAAAAGGAGGACGTGAAACTTTAAATTAATTGTAAAAGTGACTTTTTGATAAAAATGAGTTTAAAAGGAGACAGTAAAAGATATCTTTACTCTAAACATTTGTCTATGACTCCTTGCTTCTTGTTCTGTGCCAAATTCTGTGTTCCTGTTCTATGCTGTTGGTTGGTGTAAATTCTGAATTTCTGAATTATTTAGTTTATAGTGTATTTTATGACATTATTCTAAATATTTGCACTATAATAGAAATCTATTGCATAAAATGAGTCCCATTTCAGTTTTGTAATCGTTAAGGAAGTAAATCTTGAATTCTCTGTCTTATTCTGCTTATTCAAAACAACGATGGATGCCTCGGTAGGTTCTGGGTATTTTCTACTTTAGTTTTTTTTTATACCTAGCAAAAGCCATAAAATGTGTTGCTTTTATCATTTTATTTGTGAATTACAGCTCCCGTTGCATTTGGAGCCTATTCAACACAACGAAGTGTGTGATAAACGACTATGGATTGGCAACTTGGATACTCGTGTTAATGAGTATCAATTACTGAAAATGGTCCGTGTCTACGGCAACATCGAGAAGTTGGATATGCTTTTCCACCGTAGTGGTCCCAATGTGGGACAACCACGAGGCTTTGCCTTTGTGACATATAAATCACGGCAGGATGCTGTGAATGCAATGAACTCACTGAATGGCCAGCTGCTAGGCACGAAAAGGATATGTGTAAAATTTGCAAAAAATAATTCGGATGATCACGAGAAACCAAAACCAGAATTAGGAATTGCAGCTTTGGCTGGCACCAACCCCAAACCTGAATCAAAGCTCAGCAAGAAGACAGCTATTCAATCCATTGAAGCAAAATTAAAAATGTTGGAGAGCATGAAAGCTGGGGATGACTTTGAGGTGAACAAACTTGCTGCTCTCGAAACACCTATAATAACACAATACCAAAGCAAGCAACATCATCCACCTCATAAGTCGATCAGTCAATGGAGAAGAAGACATCCATATCACAAAAAAAGATAACTGTTTATGTTGCTCTAATTGCATTAGTATAGAGTACGTCTATTAAGAGATTAAGGGTGTTTGATGTGTTCGTTTTTATAAGTTCAAACTACTTTACACATTTCTTTTTTTCTTAGTGCCAACATTGTTGTTCATGAGATTTTTGTATCTTTTTTTAAAATCATATTTGCCTTTTTTTATTAATATTTTCATATGATATATGTGCTTTATTGATGAGCTGTGAAATTATTATTATTCTATTTTAATGTAACTATAAATAGTGATTTAATTAAAAAGCAACTGATTAGTGTATTAATAATATTTTAGGCTAATATACATAATAATAATATAAACTCACACCTATTTCCCAGAAGGGTAGGCAGAGACTATAAATTTCCACATGGTACAATCTTTGCACATCTCTCTTGCCTCACTGATATCCATCAATCTTTTAATGCAAGTCGGTTTCAGGTGCTAAAATCTGGCCCTTTTTGTACCTGTAGTTGATATGACATTATAATTTATTAAGGTTCAAACCTTTCAATCTGAAATGAAAATATTTAAGAACTTATAAGGTATTTGTTCCTACTAAAATTTAATAGGGCATCAATAATTTGACATAAGTATTTATGTGTCTTATAAATAATATTATGTTTACTTCATTTTTTAAATAACCATAGGAAAATAAAACCCTAATAGTGAAAGTATAGATCATGGTATTTTTTGTTCTCTAAGGATTCTTCTGTTCTTTTGCTCAATAAGGTCTCTGAGATCTCGATAAAACTATTCTGTGGGCTTAGATGCAAAGAATTGCTGCACTGCATTTGCAACATCTCTTTTGGACTTACATTTTTTTCCCATTAAAGAATTTCACTATGGATCTAAATAAATAGTAGTCTGACGGTGCAAGCTCTGGGCTAAATGCTGCACGTGATAAGAAGTCATTACCACCAAATTTTTCGATCTTATTCTATGAAACTTGCAGTATGTGGTTTTCTTGCTGTATGTGGCATTGTCATGTTGTAAAAGCACTATCGGTTTACTAAACCTGGATATTCTGCAACAAAACCTCATATATTTGTGTCAGCTGTTCATTATATATGTTGACAGTAATAGTTCAACAATCTAGAATTATTTCAAAATACACTAAATCTTACCAGACACATAACAAGACTTTCAGCTCAAATCGAGCTCTCTTTGTGATGGTTTCAGGTAATGGTTCTTTCCTTAACCACTGATTTTCCATATTTGGGTTAATAGATAAATCCATTTTTTTTTCAAGTATCAATGTGCCTATTAAAATAATCATCTTTCGGCAGGGCAAGGAGCTGTTTGCATATTTCTATTCGACATTTCGCTTGGATGTCATTAATTCATAGGGCATCATTCGACACATTTTATAGAACTTACATAATGTTTTATAAGTGGTGATGTATGGTATTTTTTAAAGGTCTAAGAGAGTCAAAATCTGTGAGTACTTGTACTAGATTGGTTTTCTACTGCTTCCCTTGTAGCTTCAATATCCTATAGAGGTGAGCGTCCAGAATGTGAATGATCTACTCGCATTAAATCTCCATTATTAATATGATTAAACTAACATTGTGATGTTTGCTCATTAATTGTATCTACTCCTTAAATGCCATATATTTTCCTTGTTGTCGTTGTTGCTTTAAACTCTTGTTTTCATTGTCTTAATTAATACATTAATTTTATATTTATCGCTCTTCATACATTTTATTATCAATACATCTTGTCCCATCAATCAACACGGGGAGTATCATTAAAAGAAAATAAAACAGTTGTAACTCTTCATAGAACTAAAGACTTCATAACAAGCTATGACATGTATATGGAGAAGTTTATAAATTTCAGTTATGAAAACCGACATTACTTATTAGACACCCTCAATAGTTAATTTTATATCTGTATGTCTTCATGCAAGTTTGCCATAAGAAAATCATAGCTTTATATAAATGCTCTTCCAAAATAATGAATTGCCAATTTAATTTTGCTTAATTATTGATTAAAAAATGCAATTCAATTAAACACACATCAAACATCCTCTATAATCCTATTCTATACACCATATTTAATTTTATATTTAGTACATATCTTTTTCTAATTTGGTATTGAAACTCAGTATTATTATTAGTTTTGTATGTAATATGAATCTCAATCAATAGTCAGTAATGATAATTAATTGTTAGTTAAGTAATGGTATTGTGTTCATGACATAATTTTAGATGATATTTACATTTATTAATGTTCCAAGTCAACGAATCTTGTCAGCGATTGGTGAAAAAATACAGGAATTAAAAAAAATTGAGAAATTAAAAAATGTCTTTATATGCAATTAAAAATATTTACTATGAATGTATGAGTTGCAAAGGAGTCTACAGCTGAGTTAGGTTCACTAAATAAAATAATCTGTCAAATGTTTGCCTGCTTCAGTGCTGATTGCTTAGTATTTTTAAAAAGTTCTAACTGAAAAATAATTTTGAGTATTTAAAGCTCTATATAGTTTTATCAAAATAATAGGCACTTGAGTATTTGATATTTTTCCAGTGGCAGGTTTCATCCTTTACCTTAATTTTCACATGAAATTAAGAAGAAAATGTGTATTTGACAGATGTAAATGTCAGTAGTCATTCAGTTTATAAGTATTATTACGGTTGATATATAAAAAGTTAGCTATGAGAAATTTATAGATATTAGTTAATATTAACAGTGTTTGTTAACTTTTATATTTATATCTAAAAAACAAGGTTTTTGTTTAATATTTCTTTGAATGATTGATTTTTTTTGACTCGAGAAAAATTTAACAATTTAATATGAATTAAGTGGTACATTAAATTTGAATTACACATCGTCAAATCCTCCAATGTTTTTGGATTTTTGGTCGTACTGAACATTGACTGTAAAGGGGCTTGTAAGTAATTTTACAAAAGCTAAACAAAAACGGTCACTAATTTGACTTTACAAACAATAATTTGACATAGTTTATAAGTAATTAAATGATAAAATGTACTGGCAAAACTTAGTTGTAATGTGTCCAATTTTACCCATATTGAACCACCAAACAGATAAAAGGGTTTTGGATTTGGAAGAATTACAGGAGCAACTGCTTTCCACTTAGTTTCATAATTAGAATAAAATAATTTGATTTTCTCAAATTACAGGGAGAAGTTTTTCTACTTTTTTCAAATTTTACAATAACAATATGAATAGAATTGTCAAAGTAAAAAGATGTAAAACTTAATACGATGGCTACTATTTATGCATCTGAAACTGGTCATATATAGAACATTGTTTAAAAAGTAATTACAACATTTAAAAATGGAACTTCTTAGCTGTAGAATACAGATGGTCTTGTAGCTGTCAATTGTTTTACCATTGTGGCGTCATTTTGAAAATAGCATGTCTTTATCACCTTGGATTTAACTCGTGAAAATTTTCGTGCGATGATTTATTACGATTTTCGGCGCGGACTAACTCAAAAACAGTTCATTGATCAACTCACTTCGACTTTTGGGGATGAAGCACCATTGAAAATTACTGGTTTAGTGAGTTTAATCGTGGGTGGTTTATGCTTACGAATGAATTTAAAGAAGGTCGTTCTAAATCGGTTGTTGTACCACAAAATATCGATACTGTATCGAAACTAATAATGCAAGATCGTCATGTTAGATATCGCGAGATAAATGCGTCTCTGGGCATAAGTATGAAGAGCATAGGTACATAAGATATTACATGAAAACTTGGCTGTAAAAAAAATTTGTTCATGTTGGATTCCGCACAACTTAGCAGCGATAAAAAACAGGCTTGTTTCGATTGGTGCAAAGAAATGATGAAAAAATCCAATAATGGTGCGTCAAAAGCTGTTTGTAATATCTACATAAGTGGTCAATCTTGGATTTATACGTATGACCCCGAAAGTAAATAACTCAACAATATGGGTGTTTCAAGATGAACCAAACCCAACCAAAGTGATTCTTGCTAAAAGCACTTTGTAGCAAATAGTTGCCTGTTTTTTTGGTTTAAATGGATCTTTATTGATATTCTGGACATATAAATAGCAGCCCTCGTAACCAGATAGGAATGTACCTTGAGTTCTACCTACCTAGGTAATAAATAACTGTGTGAATCTCCAATACATAAATTATAATTTTTGTAAGATTATTTTTTTTAAACCATAACATCTTTGTTAGTACCTATATTTATTAATAAATCACATGAAATTTAATTATTTACGAAATGTGACATTTTGAACATTTAATTATTTTTTATAAACTAATATGAAGGAACCATATTGTTTGGTATGTTTTTCCAAAAATTATGAATATTGAAAATAGTCATAATTTCTTGGTATCTAAATATAAGTAAATGTATATTTTCAGATAATGAAAATATACATTTACTTAATAAACAGTAATATTTATGTTGAAGACTGTTAGATTTTTTCATTAGACATGCAAAGTTTGCAAAACTTTTATTATTTTCTCAATAATTGTTTAGTCTTCCTGGTGCCATATTATTTTTCAGAAAATTCCTTTTAACTTATTTCATACTCTAATTTTTCTCATGTTGTTTTCCTCGGTTTTGTAGTATAAAATTGGAATATTATTCCATATTACAGTTTCAATTGCACGGTCTCTCTTTCTTATTCTCTTATCATATTCACTGCCTCAAATTTATTATATTTGTTCTACGTCATTGCGTGCTTTTGGGCAATAAGTAACATCCCAAGTAACAAAATGTGGTTTTGTAGTGGTTCCGGAGCCAGGTCTATAACAAGCTAGTAAAAGTTTATAACCACGGAAAAGGGCCCATTTTATAAGCGTATTTTTGCTAATAAAACACTCATAATAGATTTGACGAGCACCACTTAGACCAATAATACACTTATAGTTGGACTACGCAGAACTATCTGCTCCCGCGAAGCCAACTATAAGCATCTAATAGAACCAGACACCACGACTTATGCCCATAATACACTTATAGACTCAGAGAACCATTTGCTCCGCGACGCTCACTATAAGCATTTAATAGAACCAGGCAAGCTTGTAACGTACACCGCGCTTCTGTTACTTTCCTGTTTTGTAGTGTTGTGCGGTTGAGAAGAAAATAAAAGGTAATTTAATCTATTTTATATAAAACGTATTAACAAGTATTTGGCACGTTATATTACACGTGCATACACGTTTGCACCGCAACCGCGTAAGTATTTTCGGTGAAGTATATTGTGTTTTACATCTCAATTTCGTTCGCCTTTTGAACACGGCGTATTTACTAAGTTGTGTTTAAAATAATGTTAGTCCCAACAGCATTGTCGCGCCATATTATGACGAATTAGGGTTCCGCATACAAATGTCTTATGCTTAATTATAATAGCTAAGAGTTTATTATTTT
This sequence comes from Eumeta japonica, assembly GCA_005406025.1. NCBI lineage: Eukaryota > Metazoa > Arthropoda > Insecta > Lepidoptera > Psychidae > Eumeta > Eumeta japonica. The sequence continues at coordinate 303,130 of BGZK01000390.1, forward strand.
TATGTTTTAGTTGTGACTATAATGGATGTTGATGAAAATTTCATCAACAAAATATGTTGATGAAATTTGTCGGCGTGTGTTCTAAAGATTTGGGCAAAGGCGGCATAAATGCTTACTATTTGGTCGATTCTTTGTTTGAAAGAAATTTCTAAAGTAAAGTACGTGGACTGGTTTTTCTAAGAAAGAAGCAGTAAAAATATGTTTTAAAGCGTTTACGAGAACGATTTCTCTTTTTTTTTTTGATATTATCCTTACAACAGATGAAAGTTTTACAAAAGTGGACTGCGATAATTTTTTTAAAACCATTTTGAAAAATGCTCATAAACGCAGCGAAAGCAATCAGAGGATGTCGGCTCCAAAAGTTAGAGTAGTAAAGAAAAAAGCAACAGCAAAAACTCATCCAATAGATATGCCAATTGAGAACGTTAACGGAGAGGGCTCCGGTCAAAACAATGTTGAGGCTCCTGATCAAAATAATGAAGAGAGATCTGACCAAAACAGTGTTGAGATTCTCTATCAAAATAATAAGGAGAGGCCTGATAAAAAGGCCAAGGGATTCCCGGGTAATTGCGTACGTAGTTAATGTGTTCATATGCGCTGAACCTTTTATTTTTACCTATATTTGGTACCTCGATTCATTTTTTGTTACTGATTTTTGAATAATCCTAGATTAGGTGGGAATATTTATTGATGGTGGTATTAGTTGTTTCGTAGTTTTATTTTATTTTCTAAGTTTATTTTAAAGTTGTTTGGTAACTAAGATTTGTTGGTTGAATAGACGAACACCTATTTAACTAAACGTGAAAAAGTGATTTTGATGTACCTATACAACAAAATTTTGTATTGTAGTTAAACAGGTGTCAGGTTTTCCATCACCAGCGTAGATACCTATGAAAAAGCAAACATTTTTATCTAAGATTTTCATGATTTTGTCTACGAAGCTGACTCAAAAGGTACGTACTTACCTATGACAAAAGGCGGCAGTGGAATTTCAGATACTGAACATAAAATGGGCCAAAACTGGTATTTAGAACTTTTAAACACTTGAAGGCCATTAATATTTATTTTAAAGAAATTTCGTTAGGTGGGACGGAGAGCTCTTCCAAAATATTTTTAAACATTTTTTCAGACCATTATGCCAATATTCCCTGGAGCTGAATATATAACATCCACATTTGTCTTATTTGTTTGCAGAAGAGTTCTTGCGTCATTAGGAGGGTATTTTTCAACTTTTTATTTAAAAATTTTAATAATGAGTTTAACGCCACATGTGGAATATTGTGTTCTACACCCCATTCACTAAGGGTACTACGTAGTTTATTATTTTCCTCGTACGTTGAATAGCAGTCACTTTCATCTTCCTGCACAGAATCAGAGTCGTCACAAATATAATCTTCGTCATCATCCGAATCTAAATCACGTGTTGTGGATAAAACCTCGTTTTGTATAGAAACGCCACTGCAAACTCCTGGACTAATGTCTTGAAAATTATTATTTCGTGCAGAACCCTCGCCAACTTCTACACAACGTTCTTGGCTCGATATGGATGCACACGGCACACTTATCATTTGTTGGTATATTTTCTGTATTTTCCTCTTATATGAACCGCTTTTTTTAAATCGCTTCCATTTGTTTTCATCCATTTTTGTAAGATATAATTTAATAAGAACCCAATGACTCAAAAGAAATCAAAATGGCCGTGAAGATGCGATAAATATTAAAAGCAATCGTCTTCTTAAATGGACTTTAATAAGATATCTTTGGACACTAATAGTTTTATAAGAAACCCTTATATAGAAATTAAGACTATAATAGCATTCGAGAGCCCACAATAATACCAAGTACACTTACTCTTAAAAGAAACCGCTGTAGAACTAATTCACTTACATACCACCTCAAGGTCAAACAAGTGCAAATGGTTCTAAGTGTATTTAGTTCTATAAATTACTATTACTAGCGTGTGACACTTATAGCGGATTTATAATTACTTCTTGTAGGGGATTATAAGTTTAACTTACTGGAGCAAGTTTTCTCAAGTGTATTTACACCTTTGCACCACTTTTATAGGCTATCTTAGCCTTTACTGCGCCTATAAATTTGTTCTATACACGACTACAAGTGAACTTATGTACAGATGTACTATAAACGCAAACAAACTGCGTGTAACCTGTTATAAGCTTGGTAGCAAAACCTGGAACCACTAAGAGAGAGATACTAGTGCTGTAAGCCTGTAAACTGTGCACTACAGGAGAACTTTGTTACTTGGGATTACTATCAGTTGTTTGATCAAATTTTATATTTTCTAAACTGCTATTAATACTACTAATATCTTCAGAAGATTTAGAACTATTTAGAAACTTTATTTTTTATATTGTGAAGGTACATATTTTCCAAAATGTCTCGTTTTTCCCCAATTTTATTTTGATTTTGTATCGTGATCATCTGTTTCAGCGTCTGTATGATTATAGTCAACTATAATATTTTCTTTATTTAATTCTTTGCATTCATAGAATTAATATTTATTTTTGAAGAAATAAAAGTTCAGGTGCTAGTAACTACACCAGTATGCATTTGACTCATCGTATCATCCAATATTTCTTGAGTGATGTGGTTGTTATCGTAATTGTGGTTCTTTTCTTGTCTGTATTTTGATGACTTTTTTGGCATTTTCATAGATTTTTTACCTAAAATATTTTTTTAATGTTTTACAATGAATTTACTAAATAAATTACTTAAAGACAGTCAGTCACTCGAGCCAAAAATTAAAATACAAAATAAAATGACAAAAAAAAAGCCTTGCATGAATTGCATTAAAAATTTAGTGCTTCCAAAACTTTATATACATTTTTCTGTACACAGTCACCTTTTATTGTATACTGCAATGGTACTAAATTTGATATATTCTATGAGAAATAAGTTTCGCCTAGTACAGCTTTTAGCCACTTTGGTGAAAGCGGAGCTACTTGGTGCTCTTGTGGTAAGTTCTGCTTCAACAAGTTATTTCAAAAACATAGATGGAGGGGGAAATACACAAGTGGAGCCAAAGTATTGTGTAATTGTGATGTCGAACTACTTACATGATTTCAATACCATGATTGTTTAAAAGTTATAGTTATTTATCACTTAAGAACGAGTATATATGGAAGTACAGGGTGTGCCGAGTTTATTTGCATATTTGAATAACACGCGCCTGTACCCACATCTAGGTTACGGTCGAATGAGATAGATGTATTTAGTGGTAAAAAAACGGACTTAATATTGTATTATTGCAGTAGTTGAATAGTGTCTAGGTTGAGATTATAGACAAGTTATCACCATTGTTACTTTTAACCATTTGATTTTTGTGGCTCAAACCAAAACCACTGTTCTAAACTATAGTAAGATGCATAAGATGAATCATTTACCATCACCCATTTTTTGATAACTTCATGTTGGTACGTTACTCATGTAACGTACGAAACAAGCAGTGACGATAATGGTGACTCAAGTGATAAAAAAAACTCTGCTGACGCGCTTAAATGGTTTACGCCGGGTATATCATGAGAGATGCATCTGTTTTTATAGGTGTACATATAATTTAATTACAAATCATTTTTTCTTATTCTGTACTTCAAAACGGGACAATTCGGCGTCCCGAAGCCTTTCTCGGGGACACCGGGAAGGAGTACCGAAAAAAGGGACAGTCCCATTTAAAACGGGACGTGTGGTCACTTTAGTTATATTATACGCACAACCGACCTTTGCTCAGTTTTTCGGTTTATCAAGTTTGCCGTGAAAATATGATAACTTAGCATGGAAAAACTTCCTTAGGTCAATTTCTAACAAGTTGGACATTTTGGAAAGTGTTATAAAAAATAGATTATTTTTTACTATTTCGTGACACATCTAGTTTCTGTATTTTTTTTCCTTCGGAAGAAAAATGTAATGCGACTCAAATTTTTTTTATAACAAATTGTTAACATTATTCCATTATTGAGAACTCATTCTATTGTTATTTCATTGAGAAATGCTAATTACGATTTTTAAAGAATAAATATTTTCTAAACTAATTATTTAAACAGAAGAAATATAAAAAAAAGGATTTTAAACCATTAGAATTTTTTTTAAAGGCAACCTTTTTTTAGAAAGTCATTATTTTTCTATGACAACGAAAAAGCAAAAAAAATGAAAAATATGAAACTAGTTTGTTTATAAACAATTTCTCAACAAATGAAGTAAAAAATTAGTAAAAAATGAAGTAATAAATACAATTTAATGAAAAAATATTTAACTACACTAAATATCACAAAAATAAATAAAAAGTATACTTATACTTTCAACATATTTGAAATGAGAACATATAATTATGAGTTTCATCCCATAAAAAACACTTATTCCCGATAATAACAAATATTAGAAACCGTTTTCAATTTCATATCAATTCCTGTAATAATGAAAAAGGAATCCTTTCGAAAGAACTCATTTTCAAATAAACAGGATTAATAATAATGTAATAGCTGAATGTAGTATTTCATAGAATAAGAGTAAAAACCTTAAAACTGTTACTTTTTGCCAAAGTACTTTTATTAAAATTAATGTAGAAAAACTAGATGTAGGTACCTAGAAAACAGAGGCTATATATACATCACTTGCTACAGTGAATGAAAAATTGCTGTTTAATTATTTAGAACGCTTAGTATTTCACTTGGCATTTTTTATGATTGCCAATTTTTTTGAATATTCATTATGGTGCAACTTTATACAAAGACTGCATAAAATATACTTATTTCAACAAATCAAAATGATTTGTATTCCGACTAAAATAATAATAAAGGCCATTATTTATTAAAATAGACAAAAGATTTAAAGTATTGAGCATCAAATGAAAAAAATAAATCTATAGATATTGGTGATGAGCCTGATCCCTTGATAGTTTCTTGAAAAGGTGGAAAAAGTACTCTATGAATCTTCAAGTATCAAAGTCAGCTGTATGAATAATGATGACTCATGCTCCAGTAGAAAATATACCTTTCTATAAAGCAACAAATGATGTGATATTAAGATTTAAAGCACCAAAAATCATAGTAAAAAAAACTAAAGACCAATTTATAATATACATTATAATATATTATAAAAGTATATTATATAAAAACAGTATTAATATCCTTCTTGAAACAAATCTGTTAAAAGGCGATGTAAACCCATATTTACTTATTCAATTCAAGTAATATCATACTTAAAAAGTGAAACCCTGTGATAACTATGTATTACAAAAAAATTATGATGAGTAAAAATGTTACGAATTCACTACGTTAACAGCATATCTTTAATTACTGTATTTTGGCACAAATTGGAATAAAATTTCAATTAATAAAAGGAGTGTCTCTGACTTCAGATATAGCTTTGTAAGTATTTAAGGCAAAAAATTACAGTTTTTTTTTCTGTATCAACTAAGTTACTATAATTGGTTGTAGTTGTATTGTTTCCGTTATCCACACGTGTTATCTGTTATCATTGTCCATATGTTCATTTCCACATAAATGATGTAATGTGCAAAATTTTACATTGATTTGAAACCAGGTGAGATGCAATTTGATAAAGAACTAGCAATTTTAGACTTGGGACTGGTCATAAGATAATCATCATCGTCTTCAAGTTTCTTCATCATACTTGAATATTGAGTTTCATCATCGCCCTCTTGTAACCAATCTTTATAGTCGATACACAGTGGCCAAATTATTTCACCAGATCTAAAAAAAAATAAGAAAAATGTTAGCATATATATGCACCACTTTTAAGTGGTTGGCACTTTAATAATTGAATTGAATGTAAATAATAGTTTATATTTCAATTATTATCATCCCAGTAATTGTTCTGTTCATATGATAGCTTTCACTACCTTTCGTCACATAGCTCCAATCACGTCGACATAGAATAAATTAATATATTTTTATAATGGCCAATGATGCTGTGTTCACTATGATCCCATATCTGCTCTTTTTCCGAACCTGATTCCATCTTCGATTCAATTCCAATCAAATTATGCCATTTTAAAGAAATACAATTTTCATATAAGAACCCTAAATATTTGATTGGAAGTAGCCCAATAAGTTTTTCTAATTTCCAGCGAGTCCTATCAAAATCAATTCAGTCCTTCCAAAACGATCTTGAATAAACATACATAAAATTTTTAAAAGAGTTTTTAGGTACTGGTAATAAATGAATAAGCCTATGGAGCTTTAGTAAAGGATGAGCCATAAAAATAATGCTTATGTCATTTCTTTACACTTGATTTTAATGTTCTCTGGTTTTGTTACACTTTGATTCATTGTAGGTTTATTTTTAATTGTACTATGAAAAAAAGTATTTTTGAACTTTTAGTATTGTACTAGAGAAGAAAACGCACAAATAATAGTAATCTACACCTTGTTAAATATCAGTAACAGGTCGCATAATCTAGCGAGTGAGTAAGATCATTTTATTTGTATAAAAACATTGCTAATGTTTGTTCCATATTATTTAAATCTCTTTTATGTCTCATTTAAAATAATAACAAGAAAGAAGCATTGAGACCTAACATTATTAAAGTAATTGCAACTTAAATATCTCATAGTACGTATATAGCCTATGCCTCCTACTATATGTTTGCATAAGAAATATTTAGAGCAATATGCAACTAATCTATTTAAAACACTGCTTTCAATTTCACTATTGAACAAAAAACATGTGTAATATATTCTAATTGTTGATCTGTCGCAATTTAATTTTGCCTTTAATCAAATAACTGCCATTTTACCACCCAGGATCATCATAATAGGTCCTTTATTTGATATTATATATCATTTATGTATGTTTTATGTATAAAATTTATTAAACATGCAAGACTTTCCTATTCTCGACTTGCAAATTAGTAAATAATGAAAAAATTCATATGACTTTTACAACATTCATAAAAAAAAATGTTTTATGGTTTATTTGTGAATTTATGAATACATGTATACTGAATTGTTAGCAAAAAACTTTGTAATACATTAATTTGATGAGCTGTTTTGTTTCGTATTTAGTAATTTTTTTATTAATAATGCAGTTTTTGGCTAATATTTTAATTCCAATAATATCTTAATTGTCAATCAATCAACTGCTGTTTCTACAAAGTAAAAACAGCAGGGTTAACTTAACCACTATAAAATAAAGACAACAATAATTATAAGTTTAAGAAATTAATAAAATTTTCTTAAATGCCTGTTTAAATGTCAAAATTTTTTTTAATTTTTTAGTACCATATATTAACATTTATTTGGCTAAAGATGAGAGTAGCAGAATTATTTCAATATGTAAGTCAATACACATAAATTTGATACACGTAAAATAACTCACTTTGGTAATGTGTAAGGATCATATGGGAACCATTCATCATAGTGGGCGTTTGCCTCAGTTACGATTGATTGTCGGGCATTTCTCTCTATGATGGCCTGACAATACACCACTTGATGAGCCCGAGTCACTGATGAGAACGCTCTTATGACTTGAGGCGGACACGTTTTCAATGGATTTAAGACGCAGGTGACTAAACGTGATAGGTTTAGAGATTGGATGAAGTTTATATCTGAAATAATAAGAAAGAAATGCAATAAGTATACAATCGATAAAAACATGTGTAAATTTTGGTATAATGCTTGTTTAATGAAACATATGTTATTGGCCATTAAGGTTATAATCAATAGCAAATTTCATTTTTGTAGTAATAATGATAATATAAATTTAAAAATATAATTAAGTAATAACATAAAGTATAATGGTTTTTTTTGTTTAATATTTTATACAGAAGTCAAATTTTTATAAATGTGAAAAACTTGATAAGGCAACGATTTTGGAATTTCATGAAATCCATTTTGTTTATTGTACATTCTAACTATATCATGAACAGCTAGTAATGTCGGTTTGGTGTGACAGAAATCTACATTTTAATGCACCAGTCTTGAAACAAATTTGTGACAGAATCATGAACTATTCAGTATTCAGTGCTAGGGGTCAAAAAATTACTTTAACGTCTTTAAGTACACAGAAAATTAATGTTTTCTTTTTAAATAAAGCACTGTAAAGTTTTTTTTTATTTATTGCTACCAATATCGCTGTCGTGATCATTAAACTACTGTAAACAAAAAATAAATTGGTCAATTCAACAATAATATACATGCACACAAAAAATGCTGTTTAAATGGTGAAAACAACTTTTCTCCAAAAATCTCTGTGAGGTGAAATCAAATGTATATCCACAAAGAATAATTTACTCTATCCACAACAGCACTGTTAATTATTGGAACAATGTTACGTTTCATTACTGGTTGATAATTAAAATTATAAACAAAAGTAATCATAAAAAAATTTGCTGCATTGATAATAGTGATTAAGCACTGAATTATCATATTAGCATTACAATTATATTTTTAGCAATAAAGAAAAAAAGATGTAGTGATCAGTTTTTGACAACTGTCGACACTATGTGAATACTAGTCTTCCCCAAATTCATAGTAATAATATTCAAAAGAAATATTTGATACTTTTATTCAATTTTTTTTATACACATAATTGTTAACGTACTTTCTAATTAATAAATCTGTGGAAGTAATGTTTGTTTATTCTTGGGTTGATTACTTGACCAGGAAGTACAATTTTTATTTAGTTATGAGTACAACTCAAAAAATATTTATTTATTTTATAAATTTAGCAATTAAATTGTCTGTGTGTAGTCGAAATACTTGTTAAAACAAAAACTCATTAATTTAAAATTTTTAGAATTACTCTTTAAATTATAGTAATCGGAATTTCACTATAATTAATCCTAAGCATGCTAATAAATTAATAGTGTCACACTTGACAGCAATCAGTAATCACAATTCACATACACATTCTAATAAACAATGTCAGTACTAATTTGTTTAACACTTACTTCTAGGTCGACCAATGTTCTATTTTAGTAGCTTTTGCATAACAAACTTAAACACATGACCAAATAAGAAAAATGTACACAAATTGAAATAATGGTGATTTTTTTTTTATGTCGAATGAGACTTAAATACAAAGGGCAACTTACTTGTTTTATTCATAAACAGATGTTGGTGCTTAAATGCAACTAAATAAAAAATAGCATGGCATATCGCATGAAATGCTCCATGAACTTTAACATTTTCACTGGCGGTTGCTGCTTCTTGTGTGGCAGTTATGTAAGAGTGACACCAATCAGCCATGTTCCTCAAGAACTGTATCAATCTCGTATTGGGTATCCTAATGCAGCGAGCCAATAAACCTGCTAGGTGACTAGCTGCCGTTTTCCTTGTGGCCAATGCTCCAGGACCTAGGCCATTGCATCCAGCCGCCATCATCCAGAGGTTTGTTAAAATTCGGTCGGCACATTGCTGGTTAATTGATATTATATATAAAATTAGGAACTGGACATGTCTGAAAATATTAAATGTACTATTAAATTTAATGGGTACAAATAATAAATAAACTAATATCATATTCCAACTATATACAATTTGTAAGTGAATGTGAAATATTGTTTTCTTTTACCTGATGCCATGTGTTGGTAGAATTACCCTTTCGAACACATTGCACAATACATTCATGGCTGAATCTCTTTCATCTTGTAACCACTGTAGCATCTCCAGCATGCAGAAGTCTAATGTTTCACTAATAACTGTTTCGTCATCATCTATTTCCATAGAGAATATTGCTTCATTTTGGATTGACTGTTTTCTCGATTTGTCTACCATGTTAACATCCATCACTACTAATCTGTCAACAATAGTTTATTGAATTAAATATAATGTATGTAAATTCAAGACATGATTATTACAATTAATTTTATATTATTCAAACAATATGGATATGCAACGAGTGAAAAACATTTTATAATGAACTGTAATAAAAACAGTATTAATACTAAGTGCGTAACACACACCGCTCTCTCTTCCCCCCTCTCTGTGTGTAGATTGTATGCAAAAATAATTGCAATAACATGAAATAAGTGAAGGGCTCTAAAGTCCACCTCATAACCTGAATTCCCTTGACGCAGCTTATATCTAGACGGTATAAACATTATTTATTCTACAACATGGAAGACCTTTTAAAATACTATCCCAGTAATAATAGTCTGTATTTTACGAGGCTGATATTATTATTTGAAAAATCAAAGGTTTACAAATAACAAAACTTGACAACAAACTGTTTGAGAGCATTTCTGTTATTATCACCTCTGTTTATTTTGTCTGAAAATTTACACAATATTACACAATCATTACATTAGTGATTAACTACAAATGAAAGCCAGAATTTTTCTCTTATATAGCATACTCATATATATATATATATATGTGTATGTGTATGTATATACACATTTTTTTTTGTCTGAACATCAGTTAATAACTACTGAACATACGAGTATGGAACTTTTACTTTTTGCCACGTTCGGAGCTTTTAATTAAATTAATAAATATATCAAATCATGTCTAGTAATTGTGATAATCTATTAATATTCATCAATACAATTTGATAAATGACAATTAATTTATGCTTACCTATTAATTATAGCCGTGATGATTTGTTCCTGTAGAGCTGGAATGTACTTTGTAACCCAAATTAGGTTGTATACATATGCTCTATTGCAATAGCTGCCCAATTTATAATATGGAAATTGTTCTACAATGTTCTGCATGAGTATAGTACTGCTCCTGAGAGAGAAAAACCACTTTAATCAATATTGCTAATTAATTATAATAATCATCTTGATAATGTTAGACAATTTATGTGTATTGGTTGAATATCTACTAATTAAAAATAAACTCTAATAGGCATATGACTGAACAACTAATTTTTTTTTTCATTATTCTACAGTGGACGATCAATGGTTAGATTATTGCCTTCGAACAGGAAGGTACTGAGTTCAAACCTGACTATGAGCAACTTAACAAACAAGTTTTTAAATCAAACTAAAAACTGATTGTTCTGACTAAGAGAACACATTAAACAGTTAGTATATAACAGTGTCATCATATTAGTGACAATGATAATTAGTAACCCCTGCAACCGACATCGGCCCAATATAGAGAAGTCAAAGTTACTTAATTTGAAGTAAATTAAGTAAATTTTGAATTTGAAGTAAAAAGACTGTGCAAGGGCATGCCCTAACAGCGGGTCGATAAAAAACTAACACAATTATTCTTATGCCATAGATAACTGTTCAGAGAAACATTTAAGGAACTACAAATTATTAGCATCTGCTGCAATAATTCCCACCATTATACAAAATATTAGACATGGAAATATTGATACAAAATATCACAGAAAATTAGATCTATAACTGTCATACATAGGATGCTCCAAAAATTTTGCACTAATAAAATAAACGTAAATTTTGTTTGGGTTAAAACCTGTTAAAAGGAAGACATGGAATGCAAAATTAATTTTAAAAGTGACTTTTTATTAAAACTACGATTATTTCTGACAGGGTACAAAGAGAAAATCTTGATAAATTGTGAATTATATAAAAGTTACTATTGTATGCATAGGTATATCAACTTACATAGGCATGATCGCTATGATTTGTGCTATAATAGTATGGACATTTGACCATTTGAATATTAATTCCTCTGGCGGATTTTCATCCCAATTTTCACCACCAACTGTAAAAAACATACAAATATGAGAAAATGTCTGTTAAATTTATAATTTCATATGTTGCCTATGTTGGAACGATACTACCGGGAGATGCTTATTATTAGTATTCTGTAGCATGTGGTCGCTCTCAAAAGCTAATGTTAGCTTTATTTTTATATTATTCCTTTTTAAATTACCTTACAACATATTTTTTTTTTTATTTCAAATGAATCTAGTTAGGTAATACAAATAAAAAAAAATGATATGAAATAATGATTGCATAACTAAATAATTAAGAAGTTTCATTGCTTATTCTGAAAAATTTTCATTTTTATTTGAATAACTAGAAATTAGGGACAATTTTTAAATCAAGGATTAAGGGTAGGGAAATAATGCCTCAACAAGAATGTAGAGAATAGAGACATTTTTAAGTTGCATCTTATCTTTGGTTTTCCTTTGGTAAGAGTATTTCTGTGCCGATCACAGTCTAATCTGGATGTTGAAGATGAATAATTCAAATTTTTCAGTATTGGATATTGATGTATATTACACAGATACAGGTTAATACCTAGTACTGTATCTAATATAATAAATTGTGTAATTAAAAACAATAATTATATATATATATATATATATATATATATATATCAATGGATGTCAGTATGTTCTACCAGCTAGAAAAATATATTTAATAACGATGAACTTAATTAAACTCAAAATCTAGGTATTGGTTGGCCATGCAGGCCAGCCCCAATAGTTCTAACATTGTTTTGAGTGTAATAATGTTTTCATTCTTGAAAATTATTTCAGTAAAATTTGTGATGTTTGAAAAAGATTTTTATATTTCAAAAATGAACAGATTTAGGTCAACTGTACAAAATTCAATGCAGTATTAATAGGAATAGAGCTAATTCGATTTTGGAATCTGTAAGAAGACTATATAAAAAAACCTTTTTTTAGATTTTTCAAAATATAGGAAAGTCAAAATTTCAGAAAATTTTAGGTCAATCAAGTCCATTCATACACCGCAAGCCCAATTCAAATTGGTCCATTTTTCAAAAGATATTCAAGATTTATGTGCACGCACATATGCATATACACATGCAATGAGCCTCTGAAAATGGTCTGAAAAGCTTATTACAACATCAAAATGTTTACATCTGATGAAATTATACCTATCAAAAATAATAATGGATGAAAAAAATAACTATCTAATTTAATGAAAAAAATAACTATCTAATTTAATGAAAAACTTAAATTTTCTTAGTAAGAAGTTTAAAAAAATATTGGCCCGATTTGAATGACTGCCAATTGACAATTAGAAATATTCAGATATTAAGAATCTAAAATAAATTTGAAACCAAAGAAATATATGCAAAATAATGTCAAAATCAATTTTCATAAATTGTGATTGCATCATATTATACAATTATCTCCTATTGACACCATACACAGCAATAAACTATACATATATAGTTTATTGCTCTATATGGTGTATTTGACATTATTGCATTCCATGTTTACATAAAGACTCTATAAATAATTAATAATTCATACCTTTAAGATTTTTCATTAAGCTGGCCATAACCAATGGTGTATAATATGGATGCGCCGTGACTAAATTTAGTAAAAATTTACTATACAATGCCACCAAATCATCATTACGGTTCAGCCACGTGACATCACATATCACTTCAACAAATGGTTTAACTTCGCGTCCAAGCAGAACTACACATGCACTGCAATCTTCAAATAATCTTGTGAAGTTCTCATCACTTAATTGTGGGTCTCTTAACATAGGTAAGATATCACTGTACATTGTTTGGTTATTATCTCTTAAATTTAATAACATATTTTGAATTTGGCCCTGTTTAAGTTTAAATTTCGTACGGGCCAAAGCAGCTTGTCGGTTAAGGGATTTACGCATCAAAGATGCAACACTATTTTGGGTAGTTACAGCCATTTAGTTTAATTTTTAACGTTTTCCGAAATTGATTTAAGTAATTCTATTACTTCCGGCTGTCTGAATAAAGCTGCTTTCTTTAGATTCAAAACGTCACGTACGATGTGGTTGTCGTCAATTGTACTGATCTGTGATGGGCGCTGATCATAGCTAGTGCCCGGTTGAGAATAATTTCCACCGCCTTCAGGGATATCACTAGAAAGTTTGTCTTTAAGATAAGACTGAAGTTTTTCTAGTACTACTTTATTGTCACTCTCTCTGCGTTCTGAAGTTCCGCTCGTGTTATAACCCTCTTTGGACATTACTGTGAAAGTATCATTGCAAGATGCGAATCCAGGCGAAATATAGAATTAAATTGATTAAGTAGTACTGAAATATTTACATTAATGTAAAAAATATGAAATATAATATTCCTTTAGGATAACCACGTGTTTTATACCTACTATACACTCAATTTACTCTCCTCAGTCACTGACAAGGTGTCAAATGAAATACACTCCACAGATTACACACTTATAACAGATTGCGCGAAATGTACGTACTGAGTCTATAGGCTGTATTTACGGAGGACATTTCCAGTGCCTGTGCGGGAGAGAGTTATTTAAGCGAAAAGGAAAATAGCAGTGCATTTTTTTTATTGCATTTTCTTCTTCGCCGAATATGTTCGCAATTGAGTATGATTTTCTGATTCAAATCTTTCACAACAAAGCTATAGTGTACTATTTATGCAGAAGCCCTAACTCATTTAAATTAATATCAAATGTCAAAACATTACACCCGGCACATTCATGGATATGGCAGGAAAAAACAGTTTTACTATATCAATAAAAAAAAATCGTTTGTTCGTCGTTGTAATGAAGCACCTTAGATTTTCACTGAACCGAAATAGAATTTAGTGTTAACAATAATGTTGTTTTATATAATGATGTTTACTTAATGCGGGACGATTTGAAATAAACAAAATTATAGTATCATTTAGCTTTTACATAGCGCTATCTATTAATTTTTAGAAACAATAATATATGTAATGGAAAGGGAAACATAAAATACTTTACAGAAATTTATGCCATTTTCAAAACTATATTTTTATGTGAAAACAATAGATAGATTTTTTATTGCTTGTTTGGGGCTTAGTAGCAGCTTAATAGTATATAAGGAACGATTTGAGTTTACAAAAAAGGTTTTATTTCTAAATCACTTCAGTTTATTTATCTGTAGACATATTTTTAAATAAACTGTACTGTAATTTGCAATTTACACGTGGTATACAATTATATATCGTAAATTAATCCTATAAATTACATTAAACACGAACAAACAATCCGTAATTATATTTTGTGACAATCGACGTCCGTGATAGCGCGGCAGCGCGGCGATTCCAAGTTTTCTTTGATCTGAGGACTATAACTTTTTTTTGGATTATCACGGGATTATTAATAATAGATTATAATGATAAAGATTTCAGTGTCATAGGCACATTCTACGCCATCAGTTTTAGTCTAACATACAAAGAGACCAACTGAAAGAAAAAAATGGTGAAGAAATGGCCCACAAGTGTTTTGTCTTTGCAAAGTAATTTTTGATATACTGATATACTGATATATATTGATATACTGATGATGAAGCACTGAAAATGGCTGTGATCGAAAATTTTGGGGAAAAAAAAATTAAAACTAGTATTGTATAAGCTTTAAAAAATAATAAACTGTAATAAGCAAATTAAGATGAAGGGAGCTAAATTGAAAAGTAAATAGAAATTACAAGTGGATTTCTTTGCATTTATATTTATACCGAGAATTCTTTGACGCCTACTCATAAAAGTTAATGTAGAAACAAAAAACTTGTACAATAAATTTGTACAATAAATTTAATATCAATACTTGTACAATAAATTTAATAGTTTATTGTACAAATATTGTTCTTTTCTCGGATTTATTTTTAATTAAAAGCTCGTGTATATTTCTCATAAGAGTATCTAGGTACATATCACTAATTTCTACAAGGCGTGACAGGTGTGACCTTGAATAACAGAGAGTTACTCAAGGTCACATCTTGTAGAAACCTATCAAATATTTCTGTTTGTTTAGCTGGTTGTTTTTAAGTGCTCAAATAATGGTATTTCTTTTTTCTTTTTTAGTTAAGCTCTTTAATTAGACACCAATTTGTTACGTATAAAACGTCCTAGGAAATTTCATGACGACCGTTACATATATTCGCTTTAGATATTTATTTTGTCCCTCTACTTTAATACATTCTTCTCAAATGACCAAAGCACTTCAACATAACTTTTTCTACTCTAGTCACTATATGCCCTTTTCAACCACATAATTCTATGATGAATATTGCTATTCTTATAATTTATATTTTTAGCGGATCAATTGGGAACCATGCATTAAAAATAAAGACAGATCTGCTGCTGAAATCCGTGCATTCTGGTATTAAATTTATTTATAAAACGGATATAAAAATTGTAAAAGTTAGTTGAATAATTTATTAAAGAATATATAAATAATAAATAAATATGCAAATAATCCATCTTTTTGGAGACAGATATTATTCTAATGGTAAAAATGTATATATATTCATGCAGCAAATATAGTAGAAGCAAAACATTTAATAGGCTAATAAATATAATTACTACGGTTGTACTCCAGGCAAGTCACATCTCTGACCACATAGTACTTTTATCATTTTTGGATGAAACACCACAGCTACTTAGTGGAAGAAAAAAATATTTCACTTGTTAATTGATTGTATGTTTGTATTTGTATATTTTGTGATGTAATAAGACATCATTACTACCACATTTTAAGAATTTCATATTTTAGTATATAACAGCAATAAATCACCTTGATCATATTCTATCAAACGTTATCCGTTCATGGAAAACTCCAAATTAATAATAAACAATTACACATAATATTTTGATATGTATACTAAATTACTAATTTGGTAATACACAACAAGGCATTATTAGTTTTAAGCTTAAAACTCTTCATTTATTAAATATTTCTGAATAAATGTGAGCTATTTGACCTTGTTTTTTTTGGAGAAGTCTTAAACAAAAGAATTCGGTTTTACTCGGGGTCGCTCAACAATCGATGCTGGCGTTGAGCTTGTGCAACATATTTTTGGAGCCTGGGAGGATTCGCGAGATGCAATTAGCATATTTTGCGATCTCTCAAGGCTTTGATTGTGTTCATCATGAAACTCTGATCGGGAAACTACGTCACTATGGAGTAACAGGCCGGGCACTCGACCTTCTGAAGTCGTATTTGAGTAACAGGGTTCAGAGGGTTGATGTCAATGGTAAGAAATCGTCTGGATCCATAGTTCACATGGGTGTACCACAGGGATCAATTCTTGGTCCCTTTCTTTTTACTCTACATAAATGATTTGCCTAGCCTTGTTAAGGATGCTCATGAGATAGTATTGTTTGCAGATGATACTTCTTTGTTATTCAAAGTTAAAGACAACAGCCTACTTATGACGATGTGAACAATGCTATCTCTAAGGTAGAAATGGTTTACTGCAAATAACTTACTTCTTAATGAAATGAAAACAAAATGTATAAGATTCTCACTTCAAATGTAAGACATGGATCTGGAGCTATTTCAGTACGCAACAAAGAATTGGAGTTTGTTAATTCTACAGTGTTCCTAGGAATTACTTTAGATGACAGGCTTCAATGGGGTCCTCATATAAGTAAGTTGGCGAAAAGGCTTAGCTCTGCCGCCTATGCTGTCAAAAAAATGAGAAATTTATCGGATGTTGAAACTGCCAGATTGGTTTATTTTGGCTGTTTCCATAGTCTAATGTCGTATGGTATCTTGCTCTGGGTAAACGCCCCGGATATTCAGAAAATTTTCGTGCTGCAGAAGCGGGCCGTTCGCGCAATTTACAAGCTCGAACCTCGTACATCCCTTAGAAATAAGTTTAAGGAAATTGGAATTTTAACCCTGGCATCTCAATTCATTTATGAAAATTTATTATATGTAAAAAAAAATTTAGAAATGTTTAAAAGAAATAGTAGTCGACATAATCTCAATACCAGAAATAAAAATAAACTGAATTCATATGTTAGTCGACTAAGTAAAGTCTCAAATTCATTCAGAGGGCTCTGTGTGCGCCTATTCAATAAGGTTCCTGTAGATATACAAGATTTACCCCTACATAAATTTAAGAGTGTTATTAAACAATCACTCAGTAAAAAAGGGTACTATGCAATTTCTGAATATTTAGAAGAAAAAAATCAATGGACATAAGCGGCTCGACCTCTTACCGGGCTGTGTCATTCCTAATTTGTTTTGTATTTGTTTTGGTTATGTATGTGCAAATTAGAAAAGAGCTACCCTTAAGTTTCTTGCTCGTTCTTCTTGAGGGAAAACTGCCTTCCGAACGAGCAGTAAAGTGTAAATTCACAAAAAATGATGACGTATTTCAAGTGTTATTTTGTAACCTATGAAATAAAGATATTTTGAATTTTGAATTTGAACTTGTTAAGCCTTATATGTTTAATAGTTTGAATTGTATTTATTGATAAGTAAGGTAAGAATAAACCCGAGTACAGATCCAGAGCGCGAGCTCTCCAACGCGAAGTGAAAGCTCGCGTTCGGGAATTCCGAAATGAGAGTTGGAGCGATCTCATGGGGAAATCAAACCATCCCACAAAGCGTTTTGGGCAGTTACCAAAGCGCTCAAAACCGAGGGATATACCCCTATACCCCTACTCAAAAAACCTGATAATTCAGTGGCCATAGACGACGCGGAGATAGCAGAGTGCCTTGCTGACTCTATAGAGACTCAATGCTATCACGCTTCCCCTCCGCGCAACATCGCTCATATCAGTCGCATCGAAGAAGAGGTTCTCCAAAATACCTCCCTCGAACCTAAAGACGATCTGGCTCCCGTCTCACTCAGCGAAGTCCAAACGCTAGTGAAATCACTTAATACCAGAAAGGCACCGGGCCTCGATGGTATTAGTAATAAAGCAATCAAATGCTTTTCTATACCGTTGTTAAGCTTACTGGTCGCGATTTTTAACGCGTGCATAAAAAATTGCTATTTTCCTCCCGCCTGGAAGGAGGCGGAGGTTATAGGCATCTACAAGCCAGGAAACAACGCGACCTCCTGCCAGCTACAGACCGATCAGCCTCCTGAGCGGTCTGGGCAATTTTCGAAAAATTCTCAAAACTCGCCTTAGCGATCACCTCCTAGGGAAGGCCTTATCATAGATGAACAGTTCGGCTTTCACCCAGCTCATTCTTGTCCACAGCAAGTCCTCCGCTTAGTAGAGTATGTCTCGGAGGGCTTTGAAACCGAACGTAGCACGTAGCTGTCTTCTTTGATGTAGCCAAGGCCTTCGATAGGGTATGGCACGCAGGTCTGATTTATAAGTTATATTCTCTCCAAGTACCAGATCGCCTCATAATAACTATTCAAAATTATTTAGCAAACAGACATTTCACATTTAGGCATGAGCGCACTCACTCGACAAGACGTCTTATCAGAGCAGGAGTTCCTCAAGGCTCTACCCTCTCTCCTCTGCTGTACTCCGCGTACACAAACGATGTACCGCGACCGTCGTCGTCTGGCGTCCAACTCGCGTTATTCGCGGACGATACCGCGCTCTTTTACGGAAGTAGGAATAGGAGCACCCGATTCACCCTCCTCCCACTCCAGAGGGCCATTGACGAGCTAGGTCAATGGTTCCGGAAGTGGAGGATAGAAGTAAATCCCGACAAATCAGCATCCATACAATTCAAATATGGTAAGATTAGGAGTCGACTCATTGTCGACAAAAACACTCCCAATCTTAAAATGTTGGATGCGAACATTCCGTGGCAACGGAACTACAAATACTTAGGAATCACGCTCGATAAAAATCTACACTTCCAAGATCATATCGAGCGTGTTAGAATACTGCACTTTTCTACAAAGCAAGGCTCGGGGCCGTGCTCGGTAGAAAAAGTAAAATATCTAGACGTAATAAACGTACCATATACAAAATGCATTAGGACGGTGATGACATACGCGTCTCCCGTTTTCGCGCCGCTCGAAAGCACTACATATATTACAGGTAATACAGAATAAATTCTGTAGAGCCGCGACGGATGCACATTGGTGTGTTCGTAATTCAATTCTCCATAGGGACTTAGTACTCCCCACTATTTCCAAATATATGAAGGACGCATCGAAGCGATTCTTCGACATCGCAGGATCACATTCTAATGCGCTCCTTCGCAGGGCGGTTGACTATCAACCGCCGCATCCCACCCACCTTATCCGTAGGCCACGGAACGTACTTACCGATCCACCTGGCGCTCTTACAGCGGCAGTTGAAAGCCTTAATGACGTCAACGACACGCATGACTGACTTAGAGTAGGTCTATCCGTTAGTCAGGTCATCGACCTAAGCTCCTTTACTTCACCCGGCCGCCGTTAACCGCCTCCGGCCGGGCAGGAGGGAAGGAAACCGACCCATGACGGTTTCCTGCGACATCCTATGCCGAGACGACTCCCTCCAGGCGTCGTCCATAGCGCATGTCACGCGCCGTCGGGACTCGCATGTGTCGTCCGGCCGCACTCGGTGAAGCTATTAAAGTCGTCTGACTTGTCATCCGACTCGTCTCGACCGACTAAATAGCATAGCCGACCCAATTACTTCACTTTCAGGAGGAATTTTTTAGTGGGTTTCAGTCCCACACTACCCACGCGTACGGACGCGAGGGTGTGCAGGATAGACATTTTTTACCTCCTCCTCGTCGCAAGAGGGAAACAAAAAAAAAAGGTAAGAATAAAATATAATGTCAATTGTCTTTAAAACACAACGAGATAAATGAAACGAATCGTGAATTGTAAACAATGCAACTAAAATAAGAGATAATATTAACAAAATAATAATTTAAAAAGTTAATACTTAAAAAAAAATTATAATATAAACACGTCTTCCAAATGCAATTTCAGTAATTTGTGCTTTGGAATAAAACAACGAATTACTAAAGTTATCATTTAAATTAAATAATCTTGTTTTAGGATTTTGAATTGTATGATAATATATAAATACATGTCTTTTTAATCTATATAGAAAAGATTTTATGAGTAAATGAATATCATATAAATTTTGATTGGAACGTACCTACTCGATTACTTCACAATGTTTTTTTTCTTTTGCAACAATGAGCTAGTTTGGAAAATTGGGAGGGGTGTTAATAACGTAGAACGCTTAGTGTTTCTTAGTATTGCGAGAACTTTGTTATGTACGTCGACGCGTATAGTAGTATATTGAAAGTGGCAGACAATAAACTTGTTTATTGCATTTGATTGTCTAATCGAGAATTTGTATTGGCATCGATAATCATGCAAAATGGCCAGCGATTTATGGTCGTGTACTTGTTGTTCGGAGGCATTAACGTGTTGGTTGAGGCTGAAGCTGTCGCCGGAGGAGATAGAACAACGATATAGGAGTAAGGAGATCGATAGGATACTGGAAAAGGATAAACAAGCGTTACGGCGACAGGTCAAATTGTTACTTCTCGGTGCGGGTGAAAGCGGCAAATCAACATTCCTGAAGCAGATGAGAATTATACACAAAGTAAAATTTGAGCCGGAACTTGTGCGGGAATACCAACATGTGATTTATCAAAACATAGTGAAGGGTATCCAGGTGTTAGTTGACGCTCGAGATAAATTGGCGATCCCTTGGGAGAATCCTCGAAACTTAGACGTGGGACAGCAGGCTTTACACTTTAATAGTACTGTGTCATTAGATAGTCGTCTGTTCATGCATTATGCACCACACATACACTCTCTGTGGTTGGATCGTGCCATTAAGAGAGCTTACGAAAGGCGTAGGGAATTCCAATTGGTGAGTAATATTTTTTATAATTCCACTTTAATCTTGTAAACAAAGAATAATTGTATGATTGATTATAATAAAAATTGTGATGAGATCATTAATCGATATTAGATTAGATTAGATTAGATAATGAAATATTGAAGACTAATGTAGCTCTGTTATGAATAAAAACTCTTTGTATTTTTATATTTGCCATTAAAGAAGTTGCACTTAGTTTTTTTCAAGATGATCAGTGTGATGAAATGAAATTCTTCTTAAATTTTATATTCTTGAAAAGAGATCTTTTATTGTTGTGAATTTATACAGTAATATTGAAAATTGATAGTTACATTTTACAAGTAGAACATATTTTTTGTCATGGTTTATTTTGCACATACAATTTTGTTTATACATTTCGGTTTTACTAATTGTGTTATTGTGTTCTATTATTTTATTTATAATTTATGGTTACAGGTGTTATTGTACCATTTAATTAACAAAAAAACTAGGACTTTATTTTATTTAAGTACTTGCGTGTCCTAATTAAGTAATTAAAATTTTACGTGTGTTGGAACATAGTTCCTAACCAAATACGCCAGTGTTTGATTATTCCATCTTAGCTCTTTATAAGTATTTGCAGTCTATAAAAAAATGCATTCCATATGAATATAATTGATGTTCCTTATCGTTAATGATTAGTCACTATTATGTTGCGTCATGCTCAAGGCCTGACATAAACACATACATGAATTACACAAACCATATATATACTCTATATCTCCATATCAGTTATTTGCTAATATCATCAAAAGATAATTTTTATAGAGAACATGTCATAATTTGTAAAGCATTTTATATTTTATCATTCATTAAACAAGTTAATGGTAGGCTTTTACCAAATGATTTACGCATATACCAGGGTAGGTACAATTGTACTTTTTATTATGTTGAAATACTGAATATGTACATATTGTAAGACATCATTCAAATTTAAAAATACTAGGTATATAAGAATGTCTAATATTAAATGTTGTTAATAAAATAAAATTAAAAGTTAATTAAATTGCCACTCATTCATATTTTTTACACATCTACATATAATTATTTAATTTACATATAATATTTATATATAATTATATAATTTTTTTCATATCACATTTATTTATATCAATCTGCTTCCTAGTATATAAATTTAATACATACTAATTTTAATAACAACTAGAATAATGAATATATAAAATAAAAAAATTGCAAAACCATAAATTATAATATTAAATACTTTATTTAGTATATTTTTGGTAATTAATAATGTGTTACAGTGACTATCAAAATTATTGATTGTAGCAGAAAACTCATTTATTTATATTTTATTAATTGGTCTGTAAAAGCCGTAAATCTTGATTTTATTATTTCAAGGATGTGGTCAAATGCCAGATCTGGGGGATATCAGGCCTAATTTCTTCTAAAATTAAGTCATTGACGGTTTTGTAGAAAAATCCAAAATAAATACATTTAGTTTCTTTGCATTTTGCTAGGTGTGTTTGAATTACTATCTGTGTACTTTGTTGCTGCAAGATCAATATAATAGTAAAATTTCATTGATTAAATACTATAAAAATCTTCACACTACTAAACTATACAATCAAATTGTATCTCAGAAGACAAATAATTTATTGATCTTATACAATATACAGATAAGCACAAAACATAACATCGAAAATTGTCCACAGTGTTTTTTTATTAATCTTTGTTTATGCCACTAGTGAGTAGGTAATATTTTACATTGATAAATCATGTATTAATAATGTGAATACTAATAAATTACAACAATAATAATGTTTTAAATGGTTTTCCTTGTTAACTATGTAATATATGTATATTCTGTTAAAGTCACAACAAAAAATAATCTCAAATTGTATTGAATTTTTTTTCACATTGGTTCTGCAACATGTGGTAAACCTGATTTTTTATTTATTAAAATTGCCTCTTGTGGGCATTCCAATATACCTTTTTTGTCAATATAATCTAAAAGCTATTCTGTTTCTGTGATAAGAAAAGGCATCTCATTATCATATTTTTTTGCCATTGCCAAAGCTCCTGGTAATTGTACTAATTAGAAGATCTGCTTTTAATGAATAGAACCAAAAACTAATGCGCTTTGGAGCTGTTATCAATGATTGGTTTATGCCTACAAATGGAATATGACGATGTCATTATTTTTAATCCATATTTTATAACAGTTTGTATGACAAAGAGCCTCTTCCACCATCTCCTTTTAAAATAACATTTAACAAAAACTTGTATTTAAAATAAAATTTGTGTTTCACATCCTCCTTTTAACAGTTGTTAAGGCTATACCCATTAAAAGGAAGACATGGAACACAAATTTTGTTTTAAAAGTGTCTTTTTGTTAAAAGTCAGTTTAGGAGATGGTTGGAGGAGACCCTTAGTTTTTGATAAATTTTTATTTTCATTCAACATTTTCATCTTATAGTTTGTGGTCATCTTAAATTTTGTGCTATTAATGTAGCAATAAAAGAAAATAAAACAAAATTCTAATTAATGAAGGAAATAGAGGTAAAGTAAATTTCAGAGTTGCAACATTTTATACTTGAATTATATCATTGAAAATTTTATTGTTAATTTTTAAGTAAATTGATGCAAACTTGTAAATAAGCAACAACGTTATTCAGGCCTTGTAAGTTCATAATTGCCCTCTCCAATACTGCTCTTGTCTCGCACAATTACCTATCATAAACTCGGCCCTAATGGTTGTTAGCTACTGCATATCAAAAAGTGAATATGAATGATGATTCATATCATGTGGGTCGCTTTATTCTTTTTTTATTAATAAAAATCTAGAATTTATCAATTTGATAGAGTTTTTTCCAATTCTATTAACTTATATCTCAATTTGATTTGGACTTTGTTGTATAGAAATGACACTGAAAATGCAAAAAAAATGTTGCATCGTATCAAATGTCTCAATGTTTAATTTCAATGTAAATTGGCAATGTTATTTGTATACTTGTTTTATTGGGTAGTTTAAAAAGGTTGCACCTTTTACAATGCTTTTTAATGCTCAATGTCAAATCATTCATAGAAATAAGTTGGAAGACAATGAGGGTAGGTATATGATTAAAATGATTTATTGTCCAAAAAATTCTGATATGCATTAAATACATGAAAAACAATTTGAAGTTCAAACATTTATTATCTGAATAAAATAAGACCCCAGAGCATTTTATGTTTTTCTGTAACTTGTAAAGCACTGGTGATCTGACCTAGCTTATATTTAGGGTTCTGTGTTTAAAGGGGAAACCTTATAGTTTTATTATGTCCATTTGACCGTCCATCCATGTTTTTGTCTGTCCATCCGTGGTTTAGCTCGGAGGCTGTTAGTAATAAAAGCTGTAATTTGAGTATGTACATTAATCACACCGACAAAGACGAAGAATAAAATCTTAAATAAATTTTTTGGGTACCTCTCTTATACGTAAAGTGGGGATAAATTCTTTTTCCTGTCTTTCCCATAATGTGGGGTATCATTGGATAGCTCATTTAAAAACATTGTGGGTCTGTGAAAAGTATTTTTCGATTTGTTTGAGAAATATTAAGAGCTTTAAAATGCAAAAATTTATTAGCGTCACAATCCCATCCTCCATTTCAGGTAAATAATTATTTTTGGATGTGAGAAAAAAAAATGTCAGTAGTATGTTAAAAGTAAAAGTATCACAGCTAAGTAGGATTTACAAGTTAACAAGCAATAGTCCACTAACTTTTAAAATATGCGTAAAGAAGTATAAAGTTTAATTTCGTAATTCCTTTGAAATTACTTAGACGTCTGCCAACATCATTGTTTTGTTGTATTTACAATAATAAGGTGAAACAGTTTCAGTACGATTAAACTACAAAAAAATTGCATAAATAAAACACTATTCTTTAGGACAAACTAATACAAAAAATACAATTCTTATGAATTAAGTTCCAAAATATATTATTTGTGCATTTGTTGATTTAATAACTATATTGCATTAAATTATAGAACATGTAGATCAATGGAAAAGTCCTTAGAAAATCGCAAATTGAACAAACTAGTAAGTTATTTATATTATTATTATGTTTCAAAATAGTATTTGTTGAGATCACTATTCCTCTCAGTTTTTCCATCACTGTGTTCGATGATAAACCCTTTGCCCACTCGCATTTAAAGTTCTTTCAATGGCCTTTTCATATGCAGTCACTGTTTCTTTGCTTCAACCTCGTTTCACTTTAGTAGGCAACTCCTTGGAAGGAAACACTGAGTAGACTGTCCTTTGGTTTCGGGATCGTAACAGTAAATTCAACTTTTCTTACCTGTAACTATGTTGTATACACCACTTGGGTCATCATCGGTTAATCTTTGCACATTTTGTGGCTCCAATTAACAAGACGGAGTTATAGAGATTCAGTGGACTTATGAGTTATCCATTGAGTACAAAGCTTCCTGACCACTAAATGTTCATGAAGGATTTTGTGTACTTGAATAATACAATGTACTTGTCCAAATCTGTTTTAAGTCTCTATCATAAGCCACACAGCATTGATGTTGTCTACGGTCGTCGCCATATAAGGATGTTCCTCATGTAGATCATCAGTCAGATGAATGGAACCGCGTTTGAATTTATTAAATCAGTTATAAATGGGCAAGGGATGGAGCTTCACCATGAACGACTGTTTGATGTCTGTTATAATTTTCTTGGTAGCCTAAATGGTAATGAAAGTCATAGATAATCATTGTATGAAAATTTTCTCACATTATGTTCATGTTGATCTTAGAAAAACAATTTTAATTTTGCCACCAATTTGTAATAACAAATGACAGATGAATGCAATGTACATACTAAGATTGGTAAGGAGTTCCATTTTTTAAATTTAAGTATGTTTTGTTATTTTACTGTTTTTTAGTGGCCAGTTCTAAAAAGTAAGTGTCATGTATGTAAATGGGGTAATTTATTTTTAAAATGGGGAAAAACTAAAGCCCTTTCAAATCACATTGTAGTGTGTGGATGAAAATGCATCACAAAACTTTGTTGGGAAGATTTACTTGCAGCTAGAGATAAAGTATTGCCTGCCTTTTCCCACATTCGCTTTATAGATCTCTATAATTAATTTACTTTCATTAATTCCCTCTTCATTTTCAACAAAAGAGTAGTCATGAATATTTCAAAATGTTCAAATTGAAGGTTCTATCTTGCTTTGCTGATGTATTAGTAGGTATTCTCTGAACATGAGAAACACTCATATTTGAGAATAGGGTCATATTGCTAGTCTGTCCAGTTACAATAGGAAAAATAATAAATGCAAACGGTCAAAAGTACAGTCATAGAGATTAGTTTTTGGAACAGTTTACATATTTAGCTAAACAAGTTCAAAAGCTGTCTTTGTTATATTTATATTACTTCACTTTTTTTTTAGTCAAATCGGTAAATTATCATATAATATTTAGTTTAGGTAGTTGTTGATAGACTTGTTCTTCATAAGTTTTATTGTTCTAAAAAATACATTTCACAATAATAATCTAATAGTATGATTTGAGAAAACACAAAACTAACCTAAATGCTTTGTAAATGTGGATTTGCACAATCAATATTTTCAAATGAAATAAGTGAGAACAAACAAAGGTTGTGCTTTTTTAAGCAAATAAACCGGTTGGTCTTGACTCATCATTTGTACAGGAAGTGACTGACTTTTTGATGTAAAATTTTTGTCCAGTGTTAGGTAATGTTGGCCAACATAGTATTTTTTTTTATTTTGGTTATTATTTATGATTGTTTTTACAAGTTGAATGAAATACAACTTTTATTTAAACTCTAACATATTTATGTATGGTACTTGTATATTGTCCTATGCATTTGTCACATAGTTATTTCAAATTTCTTTTTTTTGTTGACAAGGCTCAGTAATATCTTGTGGTGGGATTTCTTGTCATTATATTGATTCAAAAACATACACAATAAGAAAGAATGGTAACAAGATAAAGTGTATATATAATTTTTGCATTTCTTGTATATATTTTATAATTTAATGGGTATTGAAAATTTTACAATTATTTAATGTATTACAAATTTGGTCTCTATAGAATTTTCTGAGATGCCCGATTCTTGTCCATTTCTGAGATGCTGTTAGGTCCACCACCACCAGGACTGTTTTATGTTTCTTTGTGTATCATAAAAATTAACTGTTGCCATATTTTATATATTTGTTGTAAAAATCAATAGTGTTTGTTATGACCATTATCAAGACTTTACAAATCTATCAGTTTGTTTGATAATAAGGTGTGAAGTAAGATTTATATATATTATTAATAATATCATATATACTAGTTTTTTTTTATTAAAAATAAAATAGTGTAGTATAGAAAAAAGCATAAAGACATCTCATGTTATAAGGTTCTTGTGATTTGCTCCATATATTTGTATCCATTAAAATTATAAATTATTTCTAATATTTGAGTTAATGATATGGAGCTAAAATTAATAAAAAATTATAAATTATTTAGCTACTCAATAATAGTATTCTATATAAAAAAAACAACCCCCCAAGTTCCTTTTAATTCCATAGAATATATTAAGAGATAGCTAGCTATAAAATATGAGAAGATTAAAACAACTGCTATGCATAAATAAATGAAGCTTACAATTTATGCTTTAGATTGGAATTTAAAGGACCTATATGATAGTGTTCCAAATGGCGCAATATTTATTTATGTGCTGAAATATTACAGTTAATCGGTGATAGTTTTTATTTTGATATACAATACAATTATTGATTTAGTTCAAATCTTGTTTTGGACGATGAGATCCAAGATGTTTTGAGAGAAATTGATTTTGATATGATTTAAGTTGATGCATTTTATATGAAAGTTTGTTGTGGATTACTTTTTTTTCTATTTTTTAAATTGTCACTTTACATGTAGTTGTTTGATATATATATATATCTATTAATTTCAGAGTGACTCCGTTAGTTATTTCCTTGACAATTTGGAGAGGATTGCTCGATCAGACTATGCCCCTTCACATCAAGACATTCTCCACTGCCGAAAAGCCACAAAACGCATCAGCGAGTTCACAATACATATAAATGGAGTACCCTTTGTGTTTGTGGATGTCGGAGGACAAAGGACCCAGAGGCAGAAATGGACACAATGTTTTGATTCAGTTACTTCAATACTATTCCTTGTGTCGTCATCTGAATTTGATCAAGTTTTGTCTGAAGACAGGTAACTTTTTTATCCTAAAATATTTTAAATATTTATAGAGTCAGCAAAATTAATAAAGAACTTAATGTAGATACATTTTTCTGCTTATTTTTTTTGATTACTTTATTCATTTATAAGCTCGGCTCTGTTTTCCAGAAGAGTAGGTAAAGACTGCGGCCCTCCACATGGTATGATCTTTTCTCTGCTTGACTGACCCCTGCCATTCGAGTCATGCAAGATTGTCTGTTTTGAGTGTTTAAAATGTAGCTCCTCTGTAATAAACCAGCAATTTGATCTGCATAAAATTTGCTAGGGCATTGCTCTATAGATTTTTCATCAGTCTATTTTGATTAGTCCATATCAAAACTACAAAACCATAAAAAAATCACATAACATATCTTTCATAAATTTGGGAATACATCGAAATTTTTTTAATGAAAATCTTTCAAAATCGATAGAAAAGTAGATTAAATCGAGAATTTTTATTGACACATTAATTCTTTGATATTTGATATCTATTTGATAATTGGTACAGTTATATTGTATTGAACAGAATTGCAATATCACATTTTTGTATAACTAGTTTCCTTTAAAAATTTTTTGACACTGCTATCCATATCCATTGATTATCATATTCATATTTTATCATAGTTTTTTTGCTTCAATACAATTTCTAATGTCTGCAGAATTTCTATACTAGATTCAGATTTTACCCTAGATTCAGATTTTACCCTCTAATATGGTGAATTTTTGAGAAACTAAAATAATGTCCATCTGGAATATTTAGTATCTATGTTTTTCCATCTCATCTCATGATTGATATTAATTATTGTTATAACAACATTCATAATCAACATTAAAAAAATGTTCCATAAATCCATTCTCGAATTTTCCATCTTAATGTTTAATATGCCATAAATTCTGATATATATTTCTGATTTATGTTCAAAATTCAAAAAACTCATTATTTTGTTTTTAAAAAATAAAAAAATGGTCTTTTGTTAATATAAGCTTTCATCTCTCATTTTATTTTTTAGTGACTATTCGTCACAAATTTATGCTAAAATGGCTGCAGGGACTTATAAGTTATTTATCAGGATTATATGTTAAAGAAGTAAACACAGAGGGCCAAATTTTAAGCACCTGAAACTTGATGAGTTTGCATAAAATAATTGATGGATGTCAGTGAAACAGGGGTGATATACAAAAATCGTTCCATGTAGAAATCTTTGGTCTCTGCCTACCCTTTTGGGAAATAGATTTTAGAATAATAGAGACAAATGTAGAAAATGGAATTGTACATTTAACTATATGGCATAACTAATTATAGTGGGTTTGTGGCATTTTTTGTTATGTAATTATTGAATTCATTATTATGTTTAAAATAAGATAGTCCTATCAAAATATTCAAATTTATCAACACCTCTTTTAATCACGCTATTGTAATGATAAAAATTACAGCTGTCTTCTGCATTTTTATGATAGTAATTGAGATACCAGGTTTTCATAATGTAAAATGTATTTTTGAATTCCAGAAAAACAAATCGACTCGAGGAAGCCCTCAACATATTTGACACGATCGTGAACAATGTCAACTTCAAAGGTATTTCAATAATATTGTTTCTAAACAAGTCAGATTTGTTAGAGAAGAAAGTAGCCAGCAGGGAGACAGATATAAGTTGGTACTATCCACAATTCAGGGGGGATCCCCACAACTTACGTGACGTGCAAATGTTTATCCTAAATATGTTCGCAAATGTTCGACGCGAACCAAAGACTACGCTCTACCATCATTTCACAACGGCCATTGATACACACAACATAGAAGTTGTGTTCAACTCTGTCAAGGACACTATACTGAACAGAAACCTTGAATCCCTCATGCTGCAGTGACATATGCTGATTAAGATTAAATCTCACTCAAGACTCAGAATCTCGATATATATATATGCTGATAATGTGATTGTTGATTTATATTATGAAAGTAGGATTATATTTTATTTTGCTAATGTAAGCATCTCATCAAACTTCATTTAAAAGTTTATATAGAAAATAAATATATCCATGAAAAAATTGACTGAAACTCTGTGTAGGGTACTAGAACAGTGTATAAACTATTTATGGTTCTTTCTGTTCTCTTTTGTTGTATGTCATTCCTATTAGCATAAAAGGAAATCCTCCTTCTTATTCTAAGATTTATAAACCAAATATTTTAGCACAAACGAATGATGTGTTTTTCTTATGCTAAATAAATATATTTTATGTAACTTATGAAATTTCCATGCTTTCAAATGAAATGAATTTGTTATTTATGGTTTTTAAACATATTTGATTGAAATATATAATCTTAAATGGATTTTTATTTATATAATTTATTATTGATTTCAAAAGGTGATCAAAATGACTGCAATATTTTAAATGTATATTTTTACTATGTTTATAATACAATTATATATTTTAAATATGCAGAAAAAATATTGGTTTTAGAGGCCACCCCTAAATTATGTCGCATTAATTTTATGATTTTTGAAGCCTCCTATCCTTGTTACAGGTGGTCACATTTAGTAAATATTAAATAATAGCTAATTTTTCACCTCTTCTGATGATAAAAATTATGCAATTTGAAATTATAAATTATGTAACAAAAACAGCAAGTCCAAATTTAAAATACTTATTTTCTATTGAAAATCTGTTAAAAAAATACTTATAAAACCCATCTTTAAAAACCTAATCAAAAATAATTTGTTGGTTTTGGATATCTATCTATTATCTACTATCATCAGGAAAACAAAAAATACCTTAACATACAGTACAACGCATGAATCTTTGTCACTGAAATCATTCACAGAGAGTGTCGCATTGGCGTAATATAGGAACGCGGAAGAGGTGGAGGAGTGGTTGGGGATGCGTATCATTCACAGAAAATTTAGAGCGGCAAAGATTCGTGCTATAAGAGATGAACCCAAAAATTAATAAGACGTAACAAACCGAACTCGACACCTCCATCTATAAATTGGATACAAAACATGAAGTTTTGAGTTAAAAGATGTCAGAATTAGAAATCAGAGATATAAGGCGTCCATAAATCAAATATTATAGAAAATTTGAAAAATTAGTTTTATCAAAGGCGATATTGGCCTTTCAGTGTACCCCAAAGCCGGCCAATATTCTTGTTACAGCGAGTGTGATTTCGCGCGGCCGCCAAGTGCCAAGAGTAATACAAATTTATTTAAGAGTCGGTAGTTAAAGTTTTTATAATAATTTAAATTTTGACTTTTAATATATTAAATTTATCTATCATATGCATTGACACTTTTCCCTCCTTGTCCTAAGATGTCCCCTTCCTACTTTTTATTTGCTAGTGACGTAATTTATGGATGGCTTTATACAATTACCATAAAATAAAAGTAACATTTTTTTTCAAGAGATGCTATTGTCTTAAAGAATAAATTGTAACTGTTTGAATAGAGTAAAATACTCTTTGAAAATATTGTATTATGGTTTTGTTATCTAATACGGCCTAAACTATTGACAACTTTAACAAAATACTTTATATTTGGCTATGGTGTAGGGATGCTATGTTCATGTTAATGAAAAATGACATTGTTAATGGAACAATGAAAAATCGACCAAATATTTAATAAAATTTGAAATGAAAAATTTGATAAAGATTTTGGGAGAGTTTACATACCTATGTATATAAAAACTTTAAATCAAATTACCGAATTTCTTGACACGTAAAATTGACACATTTGTAAGCAATTTTTGAACTGTGTACATTGGATCTATACATTCTTTGTTCTTGGCAAAGGATTTAGTATAGTTCTAAAATTAAGACAGCATAACTATGCCCAAGTTATAGGTGGGATGTAGGTGGTTTATAAGTTTACTTGGCAGTTTGACTGAAATTGAAGAAATGTGATGATTTTGAATAACACAATATACACATTAATGCTCACAATATCATATTACATAGAGGCAGTGTTATTAACAGTCATATTTTTGATTTAGTGTATAGACACAGCAAAGAAATTGAAATTTTTTGATAGCTAATGAATGCAATATTGAGTACATTCTAAAATAAATAATTTTTATAGATTTTATGAAAGTGTGCACGGTCGATGATTTTAAAAAGCAAATGATGATATGTAAATAAAATGCAAATATATTATAGTGGTCTTTTTTACTTATGCGTTAAGTGAACGGCATAATAACAGGGACTTTTGCAAAAGAAACGTTATCGTGATTGTTGATGAGATTAATGTAATGGAGTTGTTTAAAAAAAAATATTGAATTGGAATAACGGCCAGTAAAATGGATTATGCTATGCGATTAGCTAGTTATTTGTATTAAATATGGTATGATAACATATACTTGCAGGTGATGAAGTTTTGTATATCTTTGTATATTGAGAAGTTAGATTTTTTTATATCATATTTTGATACAAAACTGCTTCAGCAATTTGAAAACGTATTTAAAGCAAATGTACGTAACATAAATCCGTCCCCTGGCAATTTTATTTTAACTTCCGTTACTTTAAGTATTTCCATGGTAAATAATGGCAATATGGGCACAAAGTCTTATGTATTGCAGATTGTAGATCAGATTGTCACAAATTGAATTCACAATGCAGTCGCATATTTGCAATGAATCTTTTTTAATAGAGTAATAATGAAGTTGCAAAGCACAGTCAGAATTTTTTTAAATTGCAAATTATTTGTCATAATCTATTAATTTCTTTAGAGTTTTTGTATTATGAATTGACATATCTTTTATCAAAATTCCTGATATAAAGCGTGAGAGTTTATAGAAAATATGCAATTTTATAATTTAAAACCAAAGTAAAAGCTTTTAAGGTGTACAATAATACAGGCAAATGAGTTCAATGTTTTGTCTATAATAAAGTGGATACACGCGAACAGATCCTAAATTGCAATCCTAAATCATGTTGGCATAAAACATAATAGCATGCATGAATCATAATAATTATACTCATTTAGCTGTAGGTAGTTAGCACTAAGATATTTATTTGGGTTATAGAAATTTTACGGTTTAGGTGAATATATTTATTATATGAAATTATATGGTGTGTAAAGTTGTTACAGTGTCCCCCTGAGGCTAATAATGGTTTTGTATATAAATATATATGTACATAATTATAATTTTTCTTTTAGGGTATATAAATTTTATGATTCAGTTTTCAATATTTTAAAAAGATTATTTTCATCAAATGTCAGTTATTTCACGAAATTAATTTCTTTCAATCTAAAAAAACATATGATCAATGTTAAAAGTGAGAATCATAAAATTTATGTGATTTACATTGTTAATCTGATAAGCGGTAACTATCTTTATTAGACTTTTGATGGTGATATTCTGCATTTAAAATTATATATTGTGGTGCCATTGGGGGGTGCATGTGCTGCCATAGAATTGGCTCTGTATAACAGAAAATACTTTGTTCATTTAATATCAGCGCCTTAAACGGGGGTTACGATAAGAAAAATGCAAATTTACAAATATAAATTTTTAACATAGCGGCTCAATGAGAAATGATTTTTGCCAAATATTTTACAAATTAATTGTGGCTTTGTCTATAGTATTTTATTATAAGCTATACATATTACCTTCATAGAATTTTCTGTATGAACTGGGCATTGTTATTCTAACCGCTTTTCTGATTGTATAAAAATAAACCTCAGAGCTATGCTTTGCAAAATTTATGTTTTAATCTTTTTTTGTAAGAAACTAATAGTTTATTAGTAATAAAAAAAAATCGAAAAGTACACAATGTTACATTTTTAGGTATAATTAAAAATCGCACACGCGAACAAATGATATATTTTAGTTATAGAAGCACATATATTAGTGATACACGCTGTGTATACTAGACTGCATACATATAGTTTAGGGAACTTTGTATGTCTCAAGGTATGTCACGACCAAGTCGGACAGTGGCCTGTGGTTTCTGGCCATCGGGGGTTTGGTTAAAGGTAGCTATTTTGATATTCTATGTTGTATAAATCATTTCGAAAGTGTAATGTTTTTCATGTATACAATTGCATGGTTATAAGTTAATAAAAATTGTGATTGTTCATTTTCATTGTGACAAATTTTACAAAGTTATTTATTGGTCATGCTTTCAATAGTAAATGACTAGTCGTCGAAATTTACGAAACTTGTAATATTAATCCAAAGTACAGCAGTTTTATGTATTGTAAAATTAGGCTCTGTAGATTAGTATGGAATGTGTAAAAGTATTTGAATGGTCTTTTTATCATTTTTAACCATTTAAGATTCTCAGTTAATCATTTTTTGTAATTATAGTTTTTTAAGATATAATTTTACTGGAGTACAAATCATCTGCAGATCTGTTTGCATTGCATATACATTTAATATATATTTATTAGAATTAAAATTTTGAATACAAACAAAGGGTTTCGAATCTTACCATTTTTTGACCCAAGCTCAATGTATTTTGTAACTGTTGGCATTACCATTATGAATGTTGAATGTGGAAAGCGTAAATCAAATGTTATTTCTATAGTGTTGACAATATGTTTTGGAACTACTCTATATTTTGTATACAAGCCAATATTTATTGTACAGTGTAATAAATTACAATGCATGTAAGTAAATCACATATTTTTTATTTATATTATCGTCATTAATTCTGTTCTTTTGTTATTACAAGTCATCAATTCTTTTCTATTGATGAGAAGATCAGTAGTGCTATGATGTTTTGTGAAAAAATTTACAAAACTTTAATAAAATTGGTGTTAACGTATCCCGAGCGATTACCGGAACCTCAGTGCAGAATAAGTCAGTTACTGACTTGGTGATAACAGATAACTGATTACATTATAAACTGTAATTTTTACATTTTTCTTTTTTCCGTGTATATTTTGTGACTGTTATTAAATTTGGTCGCATTTCGGAACGCAGGGTGAGTGAAAAATATTGTAAATGTACTGATAATATGCATTATAACTAGATCTTAGGTAAAATATGCTATTACCGCTGAGAATGGCTAAAATAAGCAAATGCATATGCGAATATGCAAATGCATATGATCCGGTCTTTGAGTGATAAGTAAAAAGGAAATAAACATCTGTTTTCAAATGCTTGAGTTTCGTAAAACTGCATTCACGTTATTTAAGCCTATTATGTGATTGTGCACACATATTGGGTCGTTTGTGCATAATTAGATCTAGGAACAAATATTCCGTATGAAATCAAATTAAGACTTATGTCTGTTAAACACATTCCACCTCATAAATCCTTATTAAATTTTCCTCACGTTTTTTCTTCCACTCAATATTCGGCCCTGAACCTTTCTCTTACGGGACTGGACATGCAAGAAAACTTAAAATATCACTAAAGCAGAATCTTCGATTCTCATATTGATCCGGAGGCGTCTGTGAGCGAAATTAAGGTTATGTCCAAGGAAATTAAACACCAACAGACGGCCAAGTGTGAGTTTGTAACTTTTGAACGCGCAGTAGTTTGTATGTCCCGTCAAGTTAGCCAATCGATCGGACACGCGCGGGGTATATATGTCTCGCACATGTTCGTTCTCTTCCGCGAAGCACAATAAGTTCACTTTGAATTTCTGGGTTATATGTACTTAGTTTGCTAAACGAAGTAATCTTTAGTAAGTTAGTAATCTTTAGAAAATAAGGCAGCAAAGAAATATCGAACTTTCGAGTCACGTCAGAAAATTTACAATGTAATTTTAATGTTAATCGTGCAGTTCACTTCGCGATGGCGCTGATGTCGTTTGTTTGCTTGGATCTCTGTTCGTAATTATGAGCTTACAAAAGTAATCGCGTGTTTTCCTTTTGATGTATATATCAAAGTATGTAAAATACTTTGTAGCATAGTAAAGTATATACTTTTATTGTATTTCTCAAAAGTTTGTTTTTATTCGTTGAGTGTCAAACAACGGAAAAAGTAAAAAAATATTTTTAAAATGTATTGCATTTCTGGATGCTCCAATACATCTAAGAAAAATAAACAAATCTGATGATATACATTTTTATTGTTATTTCGTAATAATATTCATTTGCTATAGCTGAGTGGAAAATAAATAAATATATGAATACTGTAATGAAGTGTATGTACTTATTACGGTATTCATTTAAGTAGGAGTTCTTAAAACATTTAGAAATCACTATTAAATTAATAAATTTTATTGTTACTATTCGATAGAAAATCATTTTGATGAACGTACTCGTATCTAACGTCTAATAATTTTTTGTTATAGTGTATATCCAAATAACTACCTCCCGCCTAAAAATATCGTAATTTACAGCATTCACTTTATGGCAACAAAAAAAACTCAAAATCTACTTATGTCATGTGTTTTACAGATTTCAAAAATTTTCGAAAATACATACAAAAATCTTGGATAAAAAAATACCTATAAGAAAATCACTAACATATATGTTGCGTGACTAGTTTTCGATTCAACATTGCTAAATTCACATAATAAGTTAAGGCACAGACGTACTTACGTTTTCTGAGCAAACTTGTTTTTTATGCATTTACAAATTGCAATTTTAATGTTTCTATTCAAGTCAAGGTGAAAAGAGGGGAATTCACTAGTATTAAGGATATAAAAAAAGGTCATTTCTGAAAATGTACAATAACAATTGATTAAGAACATTTACTGTTTTCGTGACATCATATGCATTTGAAATCTATGTTTGAGCAATAATTGAACCATTTATCACTGCTTCTTCTTCGAGGCCAACTTTTTTTGTAACATCGAAAATATACTCCGGCTCGAAGGGTTTTTGGTATTTCGACGTATTTTGGCCTCGCTGTCGATCATTCTTTCGGCCAAAATCAATATTTTATAATTTTAATCACATTAAACTCAAATGTAATGATAGTTTCTCATTTTATTCACATCGTGTCACTACTGTCGTTTTGTGGTGCCATCTATATTTGTTACTTCACTTAATATAATATACCGTTTGAAATATTTTAAAAACATTGTTATGATGGGGATCTAAACATTGATATATCTGAAAATTTGCAAGAAGAAAGGCTCGACGAATATTTAAATCTATTAGCTGGCTTATATAGGTGGAATTATAACAAATAGAATGAATGAATGGTCATTCAATACGCACACACGATACCTATTAGGGGGCGTTCCTATTTGGATTATGCTCCACTAAAACCCAAAATTCAGTGATTTGTTTTATAGTTCAATGTTCTATAAATTATAATAGTATAAGAGCTACCAACGTTTTCGAGCAAGAATTTCAGGTCAGCTGATTTATTGATATGTCGTCTCTCTTGCTCTTTGGGTTAGGGTCTAGCCAAATATTAAAAATGATTATAAATCAAATTATTTAAATATTTTTTAATCACCTTGTCTAATTAGGGTTTTTTCTATCTCGTTCTCAACAATTTATTCTGCAATTGTTTCTCTTTATCCAATAGTATCATACTATACGAATTTTCAGGACTTTGTCGTTATAATACACGGTTTAACAACTGAATTAGTGTCTGGCAAATTAATTTTAGGTCTTTTCATACTTAAACAACATAATATTAAAATTACAGGCAAACTGAAATACTTTGAATTTTTAATTCAAAAAAAATAAATCAAAATTGGCGTCTGGCTCATTGTTAGCAATGACAAAAATGTCTGGCAATAAGAGATGGATGTTTGTTAAGCTTATCTAAAGTTAAAATATTAAAAATGAACCTTCTTAAAATGATTTGAAAAGTTAGTATCATTACCTGTACAGATAGGATGCGCACAGGTAAACGCAACCGCCACCGCCGGCCAGACAGCCCAGACCCTAACCCAAAGAGCAAGAGACACGAGATATCAATACATCAGCTGACCTGAAATTCTTGTTTTCCCGACGTTGCTAGCTCTTATACCATAATGAATGTGTTGCTCTTAATATGAAATTAAATTTTCCGTGCGTGAAATATATAACAAAAACTATAAATCCCTTAAATTATGAAGATTTAAATAACTCCTTCACGACACATGATTTTTCTAATATTCTTAAAATCAAAGATTTAATTCAGACTACTAAACAATTTGTCCGTTTTTAAAAATATTATTTTACTTAATTCTAAAATTGTTACCTTTTCCAAGAGAAAAAAAAAAGTATACCCTGGGTTACTCTAGGTTTGCTATGTTGTATAAAAAAAATAGGGATAATCTGCACAGAAAAACTAAAAAGACCCCAATTATGCAACTCTCTTATTGGCTTACAAACGATAGCGAAATTTTTGTGCTTCAGTTTTAACGAAAGCAAAGAGAGAGTATGAGAGATCTTTGATTTTATTGGCAGAGACGAATAAAACTGGGAGGAGATTGGGAATGTAACACATTCAAAAGAAAAACAATGATATTTCATTAGCACTTTCACTTCATTAACGATTTTATTACATTAGCACAAGAGAGAACCTCTTTAACTGTGTTTAAAAAATGAACAAATACTTTGTTAATATGTGTAAAATCTGGTTGAGAGAATAACAAAACACACTACTTCCACACCAACTCTCCCCCGAATAAAACAGGACAAGTAATTAGCTTTTGTCTTTACTTCACGGATAATTACGAAGTGGAGCGTATTATTATTAGATTATGGGCTAACTCTGCCGTTAAATCTGATGATATACCCAGTTGGGTTATTAAATAGTATAAGAATATATAGATGCATATTATCACATATTTATGCAATCTTGTATGACCAAGGTATCTTCCTACAAATGGGGACCGAGCCTGTATTAATAATTATAGGGCAATTTTTATCTTGTCGGTATAATCAAAGATTAAAAAAAAATTAGTGAATAAGCGACTGATATTATTCTTGGATTCAATTATTGTCTAGCTGTTTAACCGTTTGGTTTTAGAACTAGTAGATCATCTGATGATGTACGCGACGAAAAATTCCCTGCACACCCCAACGTGCACACTGCGTGAACATATAAGTTATTTTAATCTACACAGTATATAGACGAGTTTCGAACTCCTAATTTATACATACGAAACATCGCTTTTCGGTATAGTTTTATTACATAATAATGGTTTATAATAGAATGTATAGTTTTTTGTAAATAAAGATATGAGTTCGCATGACTTTTACTTCGGAATGCATCATATGCGTATGCGGTATAAACTCGGTAATCCTTTAAAGGGTTGACCACGTGACGTAGAACGCGATTCTCATGACGGTAGGGCCGCCGACCGCTGACGGTAGTCGTTCAGGGCCGCCGAATAGCGGTGCCCATTACAGGACGGTCCGGAATCGATGTCGAAAAATAGTATAGTTGTCTCGACGGTACGCCTTCCGATCGAGGACAGATTTTCAGATCCGGGCCGTCTCAATTCGATTGGTCTAAAATCGAACTATCTGATTCAAGTCACTCTTTGAAAGATGAATTCGGAAATTGCAGAAAATAGTATAAAAATGCAGCTGCATGCTGCATCAAATCCAACCGTTTTGAGCACGACACGATACTTTTCATTTTGCCCTTACCCAAGAAGGCAAAATGTTTATAAAATAAAATCTGTCTACCAAATAGATGGCATCAAAGTCGAAGCCCTCCATAAAAGAGAAAAACCGTTGCAGTGTCACAATTGCCAGCTCTACAGCCACGCGGCCAAAAATTGTACCGCCCGTCCGCGCTGCCAAAAGTGCTTAGGTGATCATGCTATAATGCAGTATTCGTACTCGAAGAACGCAACGGACCCGCTCAGATGCGTCCTCTGCAGTGAACTCGGATATCCCGCCAGCTACCGCGGACGCTCCACCGCCCCAAAATCAAACAGAATTGACGAACACGCCGAAAACCACATAACAAAATCTGCAGAACCAGTGCGAAACAGACCGACATCTTCTCACCCCCGGCCACCTGAGTCGGCCACCATAAAGGCGGCGCTCGCGATTGTGCCAGTGCCGACGCGCGCATACGGCGGCTGTCCCACGTGCGCGGACCGTTCCACGTAAGTGGTCAGCCCCCCTTGCCATCACGCACTGCGGAAACTTTCCCAACTTTCAAAACAAGCAGTACTAGTTTACAAGCAGCTTTCAGCTGCTGACGATTAGACTGAGGTCATGGCAGTCGTCGCAGTTGTCGATCTCAATGAGCTCGCAGCCTTTGCTGCTAAAGTACGTTTAGCCGCTTCGCCGGCACAAAAACTGTTCGTTCTAGCTAAGCATGCCTTGCTTGCGGGGGCGGTTAAAAATGTTAACTGAAAATCGCGATAGATTCGTGCACCACTAGGTTAAAGCACTACACGATTTCTATCCTATCGAAACTTCCGATATCACTGATCTAGAGGTCTCAGTATGCAGATTGGCGATGACTGGCCATCTGTTGATCACCATTGCTTCTGTATACCTCCCCCCCTCCGAAACCTTACTCAGTGGCGACTTGGAGAAGCTCCGGAACCTAGGTAATAGTAAACATGAACGCCAAGGTTCGTGTGCGAGAAACCTCAATGGTCGTATACTAGAATCACTCACAGATATACTTTGTTTTAAAATAATATCTCCTCTTCGATCTACTCACTATTCCATGAACAGAAATTATAGACCAGACGTTTTGGACATCGTATTACTCAAAAATATCTCGCTGTCCGTCCAGTTTATAGAAGTACACAATGACCAACTGAACTCAGACCATTGCCTGGTAGTCCTTCAGCTGGGCACCACCTACAGACCACAGATCTTCAAAACGATTACAGATTGGAAGCAAGTGACCGAGAGGATCCAGTCTATCGATTCATCTAATCTGAATCAAATCATTTTCGACAAGGTCTGGCATAACGGACTCATTTATAAGCTCCATAAGCTTGGACTATCGGGACGACTCGTACTCATATTACGAGATTATCTAAAGGACAGATACTTTCGGTGCCGCGTTGAGGGAACGCACTCTATTGTTCAAACTGATCGAAGTTCCAGTCCCTCAAGGCTCTGTATTTTCACTTATCCTGTACTCCCTGTACACAAACGATGTACCGCGGCATTCTAATGTCGAACTATATAGCGTTATTCGCAGATGATACGGTATTAAACACACTCAATAACGCACGGCCCAGAGCCCTAACAAATCTTCAAACAGTGATTGATCTACACACTCGGTGACTGGTTAAGAAAGTGGAAGATTGAGGTCAACCCCGTGCAGCAATGTAAGGGTAGATCTCTAAGGGTAGATCAGAGACTCCTTGCCCACTGAAATTATTCCACTGATTTATCCCTTGAGTTATAGAAGTCAATTACCTCGGGGTTACCTACTCTAGATCCAAAACTTAACTTTGATAAGCACATAAAACGCGCCCGGGACAGGGTGGTTCTCTATTTCAGTCCACTCTACCCGATGACACATGCCCGTAGCAAGCTGTCTCTCTGTAATAAAGTTACGTTGTTCAAAACTTGCATACATCCAGTCCTCACATACGCCGGAGTAGTCTTCGCGCGTATACCGTCTTACAAAATACTCAAACTACAAGTTATTCAGAACAGATTCATGCTTACAGCCGCAAGTGCCCAGTGGTATGTTAGGAATTTCAATTTACACAAGGACCTGGACCTACAGACTATCGTGGCGCTCCTTAAAGAGCAGTCCAAACGGTACTTCGATTCAGCTGTAAGCTATCCCAACCCATTAATAGCTGCGGCTGCATCCTAAAATATCAAGCTCTGACGCAAAAAACGCAGACTTGAACATTTTCTTTCAGATCCTGATGATTCCATCACATGCTCAATCGCGAACTCTTCTTTTTCGTGTCAAGTGAACGCCGCGGTTCTTCCCTAATTTTATACCGTCGTACGCGTAGACGCAGACCGCGCGCGCTGCCGTCGGAAATTCCTGTTGGGCCCATAGACCTAGCATATGAGACTCGCACTTTTAGGCCTCAAATACCGGGACGGCCCGTACCGTCCCCGCTGTCTCCAGCGACGACCTAAGCCGAAGTCCGTGACTCTTCGAGACACCCTTTAGCAGTCGCTCAAAATCTTTTTGCAATTTGAGTGCAACGCTTGCTGCGCACAATGCATCCGGTTACGCTGAATGGGTCCAGTTACGCTGTGAAAGCCTCCGAGCTGACAGCAAGCTCCGAGGAGGTATTTTAGTTAGTAAAAATCTGAGACTGTTCACGTGCCCGTGCGTGTATTTGTCTTTCCGATAAATATTTCACCTTCTTCCTGCGCAAAAGAAAAGCATCAAATCCTGCATTGCACAGCATTAGAGTACTGCATTCTGCATTACAGTCTACAGTATGCTACAGTTCATTGCATATGTATTGGCATA
Organism: Eumeta japonica; assembly: GCA_005406025.1. Taxonomy (NCBI): domain Eukaryota; kingdom Metazoa; phylum Arthropoda; class Insecta; order Lepidoptera; family Psychidae; genus Eumeta; species Eumeta japonica. The sequence goes on from BGZK01000390.1 coordinate 346,105, forward strand.
TTGGAGGTGAAATTCTGAAAGAAAGAACGTTTTATTAGGCATAAGAGCAATGTAGAAGTAAAAAAAAAATGTCCTATGGTTAATAAGGTCAATGCCGAATCGGTTCCAGCACAACACAACACCACCGCCGGGGCTGTGGCGCTGATTTTCCGCTGGAGCCGGTCAGGATTTGCGCGGTTCCTTACACTGAAAGCAATGTTTAACATAGCTTAAAGCTTATTCATAATATAAGCATAATAAAAATAACACAACAATATTTAAAAATATAAAGAGTAACCTAAACTTCAACAATGGAATAAAAAATTGGGAAAAAAGATGAATACTTAACTAAGAGAAAAGGTAGCATTAAATTAATAATTCCAAATGTTCCTTATAATATAGCTTACAGTATAGTCTCATTATCGGAACATTTATAAACAATTATGTTAACTTTAACTACTTAATAGATAATACGCAGAGGAGGAGGAATATTATTTCAAATTTTTGCAGCAGTGCATTTGAAACTTCCCTTAAACGCAGAGATTTTATGTTGAGGAATGATAGGTTGAACGAGACGGATTCGGGAAGAAAAAGTAGGTTCCCTGTGTAGGTAAAGAGGCTTACAAGTTTTAATAATGCCAAAGAGAAGAGTGGCAAAATAGACAGATCCGCTAGCAGACATACTTAAAATGCGGGACTGATTGATAAAAGGTAATAAGTGTGATTTGGGTGGGATTTCAAAACAAAATCGAATCTATCTAAATCATCATTTAGTCTATCTACTGCCGATTTTACATTATCGTAGGGTGACAGGAAATATAAAGTTGTAAACCACCAGCATATAGATGAAAGGCACAGTTATTTATATACATAGTTCACAATGTCCGTACTGTACAGATTAAATAACAGGGCCCCCAAAATGGAACGGAAGAATTATGACTGTGGGTTTTATAATAAGTCATTGCTGAAAGATGTAGACTATTAGATTCCGGCAAATTGAGAAAATTATTATTAATATGCTCGGCAGAACAGAGATCGTCGGGGAGAAGTTTATTGATTTTAGGAGGTAAAACATTTAATTTAACGTTTTTCCACAGGGCTTTAGAATCTTTGGTGTATCTGTTAATGTTGTGTTTGAAGTAAGCACATTTTTCATTAAAAAGAGATGATTTAACAAGGCTTTTTAACTGTCGGTAATAATTCTTGTGTGTCTCTTTTATTGTCGTTCCAATCGTTTATTTATCTTTTGACAGATCACGCACGGAAAGTTCTATAATAATTTTCGACACAATGTACTACAGAGAACACTGTACATCAAGGACGGGTACCGCCCACTTAGTGATGTACCATTCGTAATGAATGATCAGAGACTATAAAAACCGTTTATCGATTTATAAAAAAATATGTATTTAAAATTATTGGGTTTATATAATATTGTGTTTATATTGTATAAATAGTGTAATACTATTTTTAATTAAAAATAATCATCTGTTTCTTCTCCGTATGAACTGGAATCATCACATCAACATTAATTACCAATTCGTGGATAGATAAGTTGTCAAATGCAACATCCCGATCCCTATTGGACATTATCACTTATTTTATTTATCCACTACACTCGCCCAATTTTCAGGCGTCACATTTTCCCACGGATTTTCAAGTACATCCATCATTTCTTTTGCGTTGAAAGGAGGTATTGTATTGTTCCTTGCAGCATATTCTTTAAGTTGTGCCTAGATAAGTTCCATTGCATTGTATTGGCTGTGATATGGGGAATTCTGAGAACGATATGCCAATGCTCTGCTGCCATTTCGTCTATTACGTATTGTTTTAGCTGCTTCTTTGTTTTTAATATTTTTAGTAGCTCTACTTCCAGTAGGGACTCGTCCATCTCCTCGCCATTGTCACGTAGCCAATTTATGATTTCATATTTTTTGTTGGCCTGCATTGGCATTTTATTAATTTGACGAAACAGATAGGGTGTATTATCAATAAATATTATTGATGGTTCTTCTAGCATTTATCTGAACCACTTTTCATACATGACCGAATTCATCTCCTTTTGATAGTCCCGTTTTCTGGGATTTGAAAGCTAATAGAGTGTCTGGCACAAATCCTTTCACTGTTCCTGCATGGCAAATAATGAGTCGTTCGCTTTTTCCTATCGGCACTGCGGAAGTGGAGCCAGCAATGTTGTTAGTTCAAGTTTTTGGCAGCGTATGATTCGCATTGAGCCAAGTTTCGTCTGTAAAAATAACATTCGACCAGTCTTCAATTTTTTTGGCTTGTCTTAAAAATTCGCATTGATACAAAGCAATTCGTTAGACGTAGGTATTTACGGGGAGAAATGATTGCATTCATCATTCATATACGGCCCCAGCGGTAACCACGGCCCTGTCTTATGGACGTGTATTACCACAACTGGTACTCCGTTTTTGTCCGACTGCGGGGTAAATAAAACCCTTATAGTTCTGCACGGTGTGTCTACATTACAGTTCTAGAACTAGGCTAAGATTTTGTCCGATCGCGACAAGTATCGTTGAAATCGTTTTAACTTTTTGAGTGTTCAACAATAATTTCGTTCCATCAATATTTTTCGATTGTCACATGATTTGTATCGGAATCCAATCCCTTTCAATACCTTTACCAAAGAAAATTTTTGACCACGGAACAAACCACTATTTCGTAGAGATTATACAAGTATTTTTAAAATTGAAATCTCTTTTCTTTGGTAATAGTTTGGTAATATATGATGACAAATAGCATCAGCGTCAAAACTGTCAATTGCTGTCACTTTACAGGGCTGACAGTTTTTTTTAGGTGTAGACAGCTTGTTTTGTTCCATGCCACTGCTGCCGAAGCCTTCTTTTGTTATTTTTGCCACTATTGGAGCACTAATACCTAATGCTGCTGCAACACGGTCTCTAACTCAAGTCACTGGTATAAGAAGTCCATCATTACGGCTTTCCTTTTCAAAGTATTTACGAAGTCGCAATACAAACTCTTTTGTTTGTCCTTTAAGCACCTTGCTTTTTGGCATTTTAACAGTAATGAAGGGAGGAACGATACGCTCAACTCAACAAAACGTAAGAATTCACAAGTAAATCAATACGGAGGAATACTGAACTCGACGTATGGAAAATGTAGATTAACACACTAAGCGAACGGAAAATGCAGTGACTATCACTGGCATCTCATTGAGAGTGATAATAAAATGGCGTCGCTGCCGCATCCAGTGTTGCCGTTCCATAATTGTCAAAATTACTAAAATACCGTGGGAAGTGATAAAAATATTAACTTAACATAAATTGTTATTTTTAATTTAAGAACAAGTAACTTAACACCTGTGAATGTTTATAAAACAATGACAAATGCAAAATGTTTAGCAAAAATAAATTCATATTTATTGTATTAGTGTGTTAAATCGATTAAAACTTTTTATTGAATAAAGTCGATTGATAAACGAAATCGAATCGGTAACGCATTAGCACATCACTATTTGGTTAGTACTCGAACTGTCAAAAGTTACGATTGGAACGACATTAACGGAAAAATACCTCACATGTGCTTTATTTCCTAATTTCATCATAATCTTGATGGTTTCAGTTACCTTTGATTGTTCACACTTAACTATGCTTTTTTGGTAGGAGCATGTATATCAAATAGTTGTAAAAGCAAGAAGTAAAAAATTAGTACCATTTCATGTACGTTATAGGAATTTGAGACTCCGTAGCACGGGGTAGATTTAAGGTCGTGACGAAATTGGATTAAATTGTTGATTTTTTTGAAGTCAAATTCACAAACGATAAATACATGGTTATTTTGTTTACTACCTATAATATCGGTCAAGATACTACGAACACGAGTATCGGAGTATACTTCATCTTTTAGTTATTGACTGTGATCAGTGTAATATGTTGGAGTTGTAGTCAATTGTTCTAAATTTAAAATGCTAATGAAATTTCAAAATTTAGAAATATTGATGTTATTTAAGTCCAACAGATCAATATTAAAGTCACCAAGGATGATTAAGTTATGATTAATACCTAAAGCATTTGTAGTCAGTGAGAGCATTCAAAAACGTATCTACACTAAGTATTCAGAATCTTCAGAATCTTTGCTACTGGCAGATGGCAGATCATTTTTCACACTTCCAGTTATCTTTGTGCTCTTTCGTCATTGTCTTATAAAAACGTTTTTCACTAATATTTGTACGTTGTAAGTTTATAATTTTGGAACATCGACAACATTTTATGAACTCCTTGGTAGTAATTTTATGAAAACATCTTTCGCACGTAATATTGAGAATAGAGTCTACCGCATTCATTTTTGGAAGCAATGTATGTTGAAGACATGCACGCAGTGTGTATCGAAGTCAAACGGATTGTATGTTGGTAGACAAGTAACACCTGCCTTTTAACTACGATTCGTTTTAGAGGTTAGCTGATTATTTTATTCAAGTGAAACACTTTGTACACACTTATCCGCCGTTTTCAGTTAGTTGTGTTCTTTGCTATCATTAAATGCCTGAAAATTGATGATTTGAAACACTGACACACTAATTTTCATATGGAATCTTAATTTAAGGCATAAGTTAATAATAATGCGTCATTCTTATATTGCACAGGAATTTTTGCGCCTCTATAGACACCTAATGCCCAGAGGTATCATTTCGATGACCTAAGTTGGCGAGGCGTCGCTCCTACAAATAGTTAGCCAATCAGCAAACAATAAAAACGGGTCGTTAAGCATTCCATTTGCGAGCGCTCAGTCCGTCACACACAGTGTTGCCGATCTGTGGGGAATTCCCCAAACTGCAGGGAAAGCAAAGCTGATTGGGGAATGTGTGGGGAGAGCTTCAATTCGGGGAAAATGCGGGGATTTTAAGTATGAACACAAATACGCGATATTTAACATCAAATTTCTGCTAGTCTTGATTGATTTCCCTGATAGCCTTTTATTCCGTAAGTTGACGTCAGAATGGTCATGTTGCCGTCCAACTACTGCCGTATTTACCTGTCATCGGAAACGTTAAAATAATTTAAAATTTTTCAACAACTTCAACATATATTCAACATTTTCTGTATTATTTTACATAGCCAATGATAAATTTTCTGCAATTTCTTTTATTCAACTAACAATTAAAACATCATCGCTTCACTATTACTTGAAACTTATTTTAGTTAAAAACTGGATGTCAAATTAGAGGTTAGAATACACGCAAATATCCGTCAAGAATTTGCAGAGAAAATTATACCCTCTACTTAACCTCATTATTCATATCATAATTCCGACAAGTTTCCAGTACGTTTCCAGGACGTTGGCTTCCAATTTCATGACTATAAATTATGTCAGATCATGTGACGATATACTAAAAGCGAATTCAATAACACAAGTCATTTTGTCGACTTAGACAAAATATATGGCATTACAGCTAGCGAAAGCATAGAAAACTTGAAAAATGATAGCAACGTTCCTAGTTCAGAGATCACAAGTTATTATCAAAATTGCCAAGCCTTTTATGTAGTGTTGACGATGGATATATGTAAACGGTTTGATTTCAGTGACCGGTTATTTTCATTGATATCCATAGTAAATCCATCCGTAGCGCAACAGTTTGAAATTAAGTCACTCGGCCCAGTACTTCAACGATTTCCAGTTCTCAATAATTTCGTTAAAGTTCAAAATGTCGATGATGAATGGAGAGCATGCTCTGCTTAACTTCTCAAATTCGACTTGAACGTGAATGATACTGCCGATATTTACTGGAGCAAAGTATTTAAATTAAAAATAGTGCCGGTCAATACATATTTACAAATATAAAATACGTAATAAGTCTACTGCTTGTATTACCGTTCTCTAACGCATCTGTAGAGCGCAAGTTTAGTGTTTTAAAAATCTAAAGACAGAAAATAGAAACAAACTTAACACCGACACACAGTGGTAGCTTTGATGGCTACTCGAGAGGGAATAAAAGAGAAGGGGCAGTTTAAAATTTAATCTGAGTTCTAAAATGTTGCACAAAAAAGTTTGGCGCGAAAAAAATGTGTAGTTTTTTAAATTTTGTCATGTTTTAATAAATAAAAATAAACTTAAAAGAACGGCCGCCGAGAAAACATTTCTGACTGGTTGATTCAATAAACAATGTAACTTTGGATGCATGTATTTGTATTTGCCGATGGTATTTGCTCTTCAACGTAACGAAAAATATAATTAGAAAATATAGATATTAAAAAGAACTTTACAGTGAACGTGACACTAGTGATATCTGACATACGTCAGAAATGCATTCTCACAGAGACCGAACTTTACCTACATTTTTGGTTGTTTTATTTCTGTGGGGAATATGTGGGGAATTATCATTTTTCTTTCCCCAAACGTGGGGAATTTCGACAATGCGTTTGGGGATTTTAGCAAATTACTGTCGGCAACACTGGTCACACATGACGCTCTACTGACAAAACGCTATTGGGGCGAATGTAAACTCAAAGAAACATTAAATTGTGTTGTTTCTTGACCTTTTTAAAGCATTCGACACAGTCATAATTCTAATTCTGATGAAAAACAGAGGAGGATGTTGGGGTTAGAGATAACACCGAGACATACCTCTAAGCTATTCGTCGACTATCTTATTAACCGTTGTCAACGAGTGAGAATTGGAGATTGGCTAATTAGTGAACTACGGGTAAATTACGGAGTTCCTCAAGCTAACGTTCATGACCCTACATTCTTTATGGAGTATATCAACGAGTTCTACCGCTTAAAGCTCAACCAAAGTAGAGTTTTCTCCTTTGCAGATGACACTGCCCTGGTGTTCACTGGCAATATGTGGGATGAAATGTATGCCCATGCCCAAGTTGGTTTCAACAAAGTCAGACATTGGTTGGTTAAAAATATTCTAAATCTCTTTATCACCAAGACTAAATACATAGTCTTTGATCTCAAATACAATGGTCTCCCATCAAGTCGCTCGATTTTTGCTTACTCCTGAAATACCTTCCGCCTCAAGCTCAAGCTGCACCGTTATCGAAAAATTTGAACTAGTGAGATACTTGGAAGTTATAATTGATCCCACTGTTACTTTTAAAACGCATATTATTAGTTTAAAACGCATATTATTTCAGTTGTCTGTTTCTTAAATTATTTGTGAGCCTCTTATTTTTTCAGATGTGTTGCTTTTCTGATGATACTTTTAAATATATAACAATGAGTGCTTGGCGTCCTACCATCATATGCTTTATGCATAATTTTCCTCTAAATACAGTAAAAATAGAATGATCTACCATCAGTGGTAGTCGCAATCAATTAGGAAAATGTAGTCTTCAAGGAAAGAGCCTAGTTATTTCTAAAAGGCTGCAACGTACTCTGCTTGTCTGGTATTACGGATGTTCATGCGTTACTTTTAAAACGCATATTATTAGTTTAACTTCAAACTTGCGTAAACTAATTTACATCTTGCGTAAACAAATTTTCACCACATTACTGATCCTGCTACTCTAAAAACGGTCTATTATTCCATTTGTCTATCTATCATCAATTACTGCATTATCTCCTGGGGAAGAGCTGCTAAAATATATCTTATGGAAATAGATAGAGCGCAGCGGACTATTTTGGAGTGATGGCATTTTTGCCTTTTCGACATCCCTCTATTGATGTTTATACGATCTGGAATGTCCTTTCAGTCAGAGAGTTGTTTGTCCTAAAACTCTTATTAGGAAACACTCACAGTCGATTTACTCTCCTGAAGTTGTACTAAATAAAGAAGGAAAGAAGATGTGTGTCGCTTATTTCTGCACCATTATAAATGTATTATTAACATTACATTTATTTGGGTAATCATCTACATAATATGATAAATACAATCGTTTGACACCTGTTTTCTTCCAGAATCTAAGTGCAATAAAAAATTGAGTGCATATCTAAAAACGTTAGACTATGCCTGTCAACGCCCTGCATGTGTGGTCCAGATGGACGCAGCACACACATACGACGAATTAATTTTATTTTTATTGTGGGGCTCATGGATTCATCGCGGCCACTTCGTCCTTGCCTATTAGTGAGCGTACTGCTCAATTCAATGTAATTCATTATTAAATAATTGTTATGCGAAGTCACATTTTTTTTTCTCAACTTTCACGACAGAGATCGAACAGCAAACACCCTTTCTCCGACATATAGTTCCGCCGAGCCGGATTTTCAAAAATCAGCATAAGGAGAAAAAGGAAATGCGCAACGTATCGTGATCTGGAGATTACGCGGACATCGAGAAAAGGAATCTGCCGCTACAACACGTCGTGGTACATTAAATCTACGGAGTAAATAGAAATATCCATAGGAATTCAACAAAAATCAAATACAAAGCGAAGAAATGTACAGATTTGGAAGAAAATTGCACCTACTTCGAAGGGTACATCGTTAAAAAACCGAAACGACTGCATTAATTTGAGTTCGTTCCAGTCTATTTTTTCTTATAATGTCCCTATTTAAATCATATTATACACCGTAAAATACATTCTAACGTAATTGTAATACATTCCGTCCTATTTTATATGTCGTTATTTCGTATATTTTCATTACGTATTAAATAACATTTACCCGCATACTTCATACATTATAAGTGAACAAATCAACTTCAGGATTTAATGTTAATTATTTAAACAAGTGCCTACTGTCATTTATTTACTCAAAATAACTTAAAATAAATCCTAATTAAGCTTAATTAACTTAAGATTATTATTTAATAGTTTTCTATTTTAGACATTGTAAAGTTTTCAATGTGTGTTTTCAAAATATTAATTATAATAATTTAATCGCATTACAGCTATTTGCTAAGCACGGCGTATGTGCATAGTGGCCACATACACCGTGGCGCTGGTGATTCACATCGGCTGCTGCACGTGATCAGCCGGCACTGCTTACTGGCGTCTGCTACATTCGCGCGGCTTATGCCTAATAACGATTTATCGCATCTTCACTACACTAAAAGTGAAGCGTTTTATAAATTTAAGTATCATTCTAAATCAATTTAGCGCTAATTTTACTTAAGTATTTTTATTGTCGTTTTGTCGATTGCATTACAATTTAACTTGTTCGTCAATATTTAATTGTTTAATTTATAATATGGATTTTAGAACATTAGTTAAAAAACGAAGTACTATTAAAAGTAAATTTACGTATTTTAATAACTATTTAGAGCCAAGAGAGAGTTGTCAAAAATTATGCGGACTTCAAATCAATAAACTCCAAATTCGGTTATCGAAAGTAGAGAAGTTGTATACCAAATATGATAGTCTCTAATCTGAAGTAGAAAACCTTTCCGAAAGTCCAATGAACAATTCCTTTGAGACTTTCGAGACGCGGTATTTCAGGATCGTGGCCTCGCCCGGGATGTGCTGGCGTGGCACGAGCACTCTCCGTGCGGCTCCAGTTCTGCGTCAGCCACAGGTTCTAGTACTACTCATGGTCATAGAGGTGAGCCCAAAGTATAACTACCTACCACATATTCACCTACCTTCTTGGGTCGATATCATGACTGGTGGTGACACTTTCAGTTGACTTATTCATTTTTGACTCGTCTATTCTAAACATAAACAAATTTCACTACTTACGCGTAGCTCTTAAAAACAGTGCTGCTTTAATTATATGTTCGCTTGATTTCTTGCTTGAAAATTATGATGTTGCCTGGGATCTTCTTTGTAATCGCTTCAATAATACAAGATTTTTAGTAAACAACCACATTCAAGCCATTTTTAATATTGATACCTTAAATAACGAGGCCTCAAAAGTTTTACGGAACATCATTGATGCAGTAAATGAAAATCTGAGAGCTTTAAAGACGCCAAAAATACCCACTGAACACTGGGATGTGCTTATTGTGTACATAATTAATTAAATTCTAATAAATTAAATTCGGTCACCAGTTGTGAATGGAAAACTTATCATAACATGTTCAAAGAGTTACCTATACTTCAAAACTTTAACAAATTTTTAAATAGTAATGCAGAGCACTTGGAAACCATAGAGGAAGCTTATACAAAAGGCAGACATAGTGACGTCACACATAATCGTCAAAAATCTTAAGTAGCAAGCCCCCAATCTTCGTTTGAAAAATAATGGATTTGTTCGTTATGTAAAAAAAAACAACGCAATTTATCGCTGTTCAAAATTTCGAATATTTTCATTAGAAAACAAAATATAGAAAGCTAAATCTCGTAAATTATAGTTATAATTAATCATAAACTATTGTTACTAAACTGCTGTGGATTACCGCCTTGGCGTATATGTAATAAGTCACTCAATAGCTTACTACAAACGCATGACCTATTTGCATCAAGTCCACACTTCACCCGAAACTCAAACGTTAATGAATAATACACAAAACAATAATGGCCTATCTGCCGTTAGTAAACGCTGTGTGTTGTTGTCAACAGCTTTAGTTCAAGTTACCGATCGTGAAGGTAAAAAAAAAACATACAATGCGTGCGTTATTAGACAACGGAGGCACTTCGAGCTTGATAATCGAAAGCTTATATAGAAAACTCAATTTATCAACCGCGTTATTAGTTGAAGGGTTGATCAGTCAAACCTCGTACTTAAATAAGTATCGTGATGTGATTATATCTTCACTCATTAATCAATATAGAACTAAAATTACTTGCTATATTGTGTTACGTATTACACAATTGTTGCACACTATACAAGTGGATTATAAATCATTAAATATTCCGTAAAATATTGCGTTAGCAGATCCCACGTATCACTCTCCGTCTGAAGCAGATATACTTCTTGGAGCAGACATCTTCTGGAACATAAAAACAAACCGACGTTAAGTAGAACCAAATTCGGATGGTTAATTTCCGGTCTTGTCCAAGCAAATGATAATTCAAATACAGTCCACTGCATTCATGTTACTTTATCATATGAAAATCAAACCGATAATAAATTAGATATTTATTTTGATTTTGAATCTATTCCTTCTTAAAAACAAATATCTAAAGAAAAACAAATATTTGGTTTTCTTTAGATGGGATTCACATATGTGAATCCCATTTTTTAGATAACCTAACGCGTGAGTTAGATGGCCGCTTTATCCTCTCTATTTCTGTACTCGCCGGGACAATCCCGGAAAATAAGTCAGTTCGGACATTCACCCTTCCGACGCCTCTCGTCCAGGTGTCCCGGGCGCGTCAGCCGCCATCGTCTAGTGGCTACGTTGTGTTTATTGTAGTTTTCATTCTCGCTGATTGATGTTTCATATTAAAACCCAGTCGATCTCGCACAGGCCACATTTTTTGGCTCCCACTCGTCTGCGCGTGAGCGAAGCACATTTCGTGACCGCCGGCTATCGAAGGAGAGGAACATTGTCCTGTTTAATTACGACTGGGTCTCCAACTCGACGAGCTTCCGCTAAGTCCGTCCACTTATACAGCTGTTACAGAGTGTGCAAGAGGAGACAAACTTCAATTTCAAGAAAGGGAAAATGACGTGAACACTTATTAAACGGATCAATGAATGAACTGTATTTAGGGTTTGCGCTTATTTGTCATCGTTTACAACAAAAAAAAAAATGTGTCCATAATAAAATCAGTAAATAAAGCCCGTCTTGTTTCTTAGCAAAATTTATTTTAACTCTTATGTATAAAACGCTATTAAAACAATATTTTCCAACAACCACAATTTACGAAAGAAATAAGATTGGGAATTCCCCAAGCCAAAGGTTACAACGAATAATTACTAAGTCTGAGGAATAACTGCCCAGACGAGCGATATTTAGATCTACATATGAAAATAAAACTACATTTTGGGGGAATCCACGATCGACCAAAGCGATTAAAATATAAAAATACAGTGTGTAAATTGTAAAATAATTTTATAATTATCGTTCTGGTAATACCTATTGTGTTCACCGTGAAATAGCATAATAGTCCTCGGAATGTTTTCAACGATATCTAACTTGTTAAATATTTAATTACTATTGTTACAAAAAATTACAAGTGACAGTTAAGGTATCTGTCACGTTTTGCGTTTTTATAGGTGGAAGAACTAATGTATGGTAAATTTTCTTTCGTTCAAATATCACAATTCAGGGTGGGGTGAACTCGGGTGTCATCCCGAGTAAGTGGCATCAATGCAGGCCGGCCCCTCCCCAGCTACGCCATTGGATGCACTATGTGCTGTCAAAACATTGGAAATCATAATATTTCAAATTTGAAAACTATTTCCTATTGAATATACATTTAGTTCTATAAGCATTTAGCTCCTTACAACTAGACCATTTTCAGCCTTGTTTTGTACAACACGATACTCGTACGGAGATCTCAAGGTGATAATTTGGATTTACTTAATATCTGCCATTGAAATTAAAATGATGACTTGTGTTTCTAAATCAAATCACTGAAAGCATTCCATTGAAATCGGCCCTGACGTTTTTATGTAAATAGATATTGCGGCAAAGGCATAGATGAAGTACAATACAGTATAATTATATAGGACATGTTACTTTCTATTTCTGATTTTTCTTAATATTACATAGCGCTGTTTACTAACTACGGAATAAGGAGCTAGATAGCAATACTATTGTTTATCGCATAGAATTACCTGAATATTGACGCAGATAAAAATAATAATATCGGCAGTAAATAAATATGTTTATTCTGGATAAATATTAGGATGGGGGGAAAAACTTTGTTTTGTGAGTAAAAAGTTGAAATAAATTGTCTTTAGTTGTGCTGTTAGCATCTGGTTAGTTTTGATATCAGTAAATAGTTAACATTTTAAAAAAGAAAAATATAAAGTAAAACGGTGTACCGCCATTTTTCTATGATTTTCTATCCACCAAAATGAGTGAATTTAATGTAGAAATTCGATACATTTTCAAGTTTTATTACAAAAAAGGTAAAAATGCGATACAAACCACAAAAAAATTTATGACGTTTATGTAACTAATGCAGTGTCGGTAAAAAAAAACACAAAACTGATTCAAGCGTTTTCAGTTCGGTAATTTTGATGTCGAAGATGAACCTTGATCTGGTGGACCTGTTACGGATAAAGTCGATGTTATTTAGGTAAAAGTAGAATAAAATCGGCATATTAGTTCTTACGACATAGTTGAAGAACTGAGAATTGACTATAAAATAGTATTGATCTATTTGAAAAAAAAAATTGGGTATAGAAAAACGCTCGAAACTTGGGTCCCACACGAGCTCACTGAAATAAATCTAATGAATCGTGCACTCATTTACGATTCTCTATTGAAGATAATGAAACCGAACCGTTTTTAAAGAGGTTGATCACTGATAATAAAAAATGAAGTACCTACGACAAGAACATGCGAAAACGATCATGGTCAAAAGGCAAGCAAGACTATAGCGAAACTCGGATTAACTTGCAATGAGTCGATGCTATGTGTATGGTGGGATTGGAAGGGCATTATTCATTATGTGCTTTTATCGCCGAGACAAATCATCAATTCGAATCTCTACTCCCAACAGCTGATGAGATTCAACATGAAGTAGAGAAAAAACGGCCGGAATGGACCAACAGAAAGGGTGCGGTTTTTCATTATGATAACACCAGACCACACACATCTTTAGTCACTCAGTAAATATAAAGAGAGTTTGGTTGGGAAGTGTTACTGCTTAAACATGTTGCATGTTAAAATGATGTATATATATATATATATATATATATATATATATATATATATATATAATAAATAAATAAGATTATTTTAAAAAATCTTCAAATTTTTGTATAAAATACAAAAAAACCTTTTCTCCGACCCAATATGCGAGGTGATGCACTTTTATACTATTACAAAATTGATTGACTTATCGCACTACTCTTGCACGGAATAAACACGTAAGTCGGAGATAAGGTAATTATATGTTGTAAGTCGATATTGGTGTTATTAATTAGCATTAAATAAAACCAAAAACGATAAATTGTTTATAATAGGCGGTAACAGTAAAACTCTTTTTTTAAAAGATATCTATGCGTGTTGCACCACATAAACAAGCACCAAATTTTAATAAATTGTTGATTGTTGTCATGTTGTATTCCATCTTGATCATCTTGCAATAGCGAATGTAAAAAATAAATTCAAATACAAACTCAAACCTTTTTTACAAGATTTTATTTAATTTCACCTATCGCGTTGTATGTGGGTGTGTAATTAAATCTTGCAAATTAAATTTGATCTACTTTCAGGTGTACGATTGAGCTGAATCTTTGCGTACACATGTAAATTGTCCGACTATGTGATATAATGATGTTATAAAGCTGGTCTGATGATGCAGTCGGAAGGTGGGCATAGGGACTTTGTAACGAAACGACGCAACCCCATCGAGTTTCGTCCGTTTAATTTGTTTTGATAAGTATTCTTACCGTAGATTGTATACAGAGTTTGACGATGAAACCGGAAGATGTTTGCCAGAACTCTGTAATGAAATGTCGCGAAACCCAACGAGTTTGGGCTTTTTTATTTGTCTTGAAAAGCCCTCTGGTCTTAGATGATGTACAGGCTGCTGATGATGAAGCCGAAGAGTGGACACGGGAACCCTGTAATGAAATGAGGTAGCATAATCAAGTTCATTGTCTCAACAAGTTCTATGGTTCTACATGACAGCCAGAAGGTGGCCATTGTTACAGTAATACGTAATGAAACAACATAATTTGACCATGGAATTTAAAGTTGGTCGCTTTGCGTACATCTCTCATTTTTGTATGAAATTTTGTTTTCTTCGGTCAAATCGAATGATAGAATATATTAATAATTTTCATTTACATCCAATTGTATGAAAACTGTCAGGAGTATAAAAAAGGCCAATACAAGGGGTAGCTAGGTTTTACATTAAAAAAAAAAATGTATATTTTTTTAAGTCAAATTAAATAATGATGGTGGTCAATGCCGTCTTAGGCTATGCAGGGGGGCTCTGGCATACTGAGGCTGAGTCCTAGGGTATCCAATGTTGGGGCCCTTATGTATTTAGCCACGATATTAGGATACGCAGAGCCGTGGCCCTTGGACACACAGAAGTTTTGTCTATGGGTACTAAGAGTTTGTAGTTTTACGTGCAAGATAAACAATGATGTCGGCATTTCGGGTCCCTATCAGACAACTTGTCTTATGTGATGAAGTGTTGTTGTACATTTCTTTTATTTCATTGTAAGTCGGTTGATCACAAATTTTTCCTTTGTAAAACATATCCCTAATGCTTTTAGATTTAACCCTTGGTCAAAAGTAGGTGCTTTTCTATCATGGTTATGTAGTATTTTCTCATTACTAGACAACGTTCTTGTATGCGAAAAGGAATTAAAAATTGTCACACGTATAATTGAAATATATACAAAAGTGGGAATCAATTCTACAATTGCGGCTAAGCATAGCTATTCATAAGCACAGCAAGTCATAACTATTGTTAATAATTGTGTTCATAACCGTTTATTTTAACTCACATACCTGGTAATTTACCGCCATTATCCATCGAAACCGTTATCAAATTTTATGTAAGTAGCTATATGGCGTATGAACATGACAAGATTAAATAAAGTTTATTTTTAAATGTTTTACACTAACTTGATTCCTCATTAATACCTAATAGCATTCAAAATTAACCATTACTATACACTTTACTCTTTTCAACTAACACCCACAGTCTTTTGAAAAAGAAAACGAATGGCTCTGAATTATTTTTCTACGTTTTCTGACTTGAATAATAAGTTCGGTGAAGCACCAGGACGGCGCTGAGAATTTTAATAAATCCAGTATTTCCGTCTAAATCGTTCTCCACTTTGTTATACTTTAAAACGCATTATTATAATTCTGTAAGGTGTTTTATAATCGTGAGTAGCGAATTTCGTAGGCGCGTAGATAAAGTCGGACGAAACCCGTTTGGTCTCTGTTATGTGACTTGAAGTTGAGTATTAGTTTTGCAGTTTTCTATATTTTTTTATTTACCAGAAAATACGTAGTATCCTATAGAGGTGATACGATCATCTGTGCATAGGCCTGCTCGTATCAAAGTAAATACATGTTCATTTATGAATATCTATTACAAAGAACATGATTGATTGTTAAGTGACAGTGTAATATATATAAATGTAAAATTCATGGTTTTTTAAACTTGTCAATATGAAAATTTAAAAATTTACATAAAATGGTTTGATAACAGTATTTCATAAATAATTTCAGTATGATATTAAATAATCGAGTTTTCATCAGATGTTAAAAGACGTTTTAGGGTCTAATGAATTTATTGGGTTGAAAAAAAGGTTTTTGTCTTTCATATACAAATTCAAGATTATTTTTCATGGTATTTTATTTAGATTTAATAATTTATTTATTTGTATATATGCCACTTTGTTCAACAACTTGCTATCATTTTGTAAGTAGTGACATAATCCCATTGCTGTAGAAATTTTGGGATTCCTGATTAAAAAACTCCGACAAGTAGTTATAACAGTCCTCTCTCGACATTAACCTACCACTATCTAAAGAATTCTGAAGAGATCGAAACAGGTGGAAATCTGAAGGTGCAAGGTCAGTGCTGTATGGTGGATTACTTAACACTTTCCAGCCAAACTCTCTCAATATTTGTCGAGTGGCTAATAATGTGTGCGGTCTGGCGTTATCATGGTGAAAAACCACACCCTTTCTATCCCATCATACATATAGCATCAAATTATTGCGAGTCAATCCGAGTTTCACTATAATTTGTGACCCGATTTACTGTAATCCGTGGTGCTTGCTTGCCTTTAGGCCATGTTTTTTTTACACATTCCAGTCGTAGGTAATCCATTTTTCATCACGAGTGGGTAATCTTTACGAAAACGGTTCGGTTTCATTATATTTTAATAAAGAATCGCAAATGAGTATAAGATTCATTAGATTTCTTTCATTGATGAATCAATAAAAATCGATAAATATAGCGGGAAGTTTTTGCGATGGCTGCAGTGTTAATTATTTGTCAAATTTTTCAATACCATTTTTGGAAGGGAAATGTGCCCTATGTAAGCTATCAGAGCCAGTGGTGACCATCTACCATCACAGAGACCAGATGATCACTGTCACTACATGATCACTTGCAACCCCATAGGAGTTACTTGTGCATTGTCGGCCTATAAGAATAGAATATCTGATAGAGGGAAAATGGACTGATGGAAGGAGAAGTAGGATTATGGAGGGTGAAATGGAGAGATAGAGCCTTCAACAGCACTCCATCCCCTCTTTGGGAGAACCCATTTGGAGTTCCGGTGACGTGCTCCCCTGAGTAACTCACTCGGAATTTCCCTCCGAAACCAGGAACTTAATCACTAGATGAAACGCAACAGTGGAAGCTGTTACTTCACATCCGTATTTGATGGCATATGCTTACATAGTTTACATCGTAAACAGTTTAAATATATAGTCAAGTTCATATGTGTCATTTTTTAAATTCGGATTGGAGTTGACTAAAAATTATTATCGAGTTGTCATTTGATTCCTATTTGCATTTAGATTGACTGTTATAGGGCCGATACTTGGGTAAAACATATTGTAAAATAGTAAACAATTTCGTGAAAAAAGAAATCATGGTTTGGTATTTTGCAAACATTTCAAAAACCGTTTGAAATATTCAAAATTACAATAAATACTCTTAAAGGGCAGAAAATTTCCTAAGTAGCGTTTACCTTTACGTTGGATACAAGCAATATTTATAATATTTATTTAGCGGCTAAATGAAGGTTAAACGAGCGGTTTGGCTCCCGTACACTTTGATCGTATTTGACACTTGAACAAAAAAATATTTAATCCAATTAAATGTGAGTATTAAGGAAATAAAAAAAGTCCATGAATGAACAATAATTCATTGGCCAAAACTTTTACGGCAATTTTTCAATTGACTACTCTTTTGTTAATAAATTAATTTTTACTGATTTAAAGATAAAATAAAAACCCCCATATTTCTCAAAGTAAGATCTAGATTTTTTTCACTTCTTAGAGTGATTCTTTAAAAGTTTTAATAAATATTACCGCTGGAAGAATTGAAAGATATGTTGGTTTTCACTTTTTTATTATCACTTAAACCAATATAATTCTTTTATTCTCTCATCTATATAAATATGTAACTCCTATAGTTTAAAAATCTAGTTATCAATAAATGCATTTTTATAAGTTTTTCAGTTTTTTTTGGAAATCTAATCTTCATTAAACATAATAATTTTTAAGAGAAATTCGTAGCAATTTTTTTTATTTTAAAATAAAATATTTATAAAATAAAAAAATTGTAAGTCATGATTTAATTTAAGGAAACGTCTTGTAGAAAACTTATTTACCAATATACATTTTTTTGTTGTCAAATATTAATTTAAAAATCTATTATTAAAATCAAATCTATATGCGTATAAATATCCCGAGTCGCTGGTGAGAACTTGGAAGGAACCGAGACGTTACTCTACTCCGTGGCCTACAGGTAGGTGCAGTTTATTCTTCGGGATGATTTCATGAATCATCGTCTGGCCTCCGCTCCGAATGGTCGCGCTACAGAGCTCCGTAAGTGCAGTGTGGGTCCAACTGCTTTTTGTGTTCATCTGTGTGTTTTGTGTGTGCAGGTGTACGCCGAACGACAGCGAGTGTAGAGAAGTGTGCAAGACGGGCCTGCATCATCATTTTTAGCTGGAGCAACCTAACAGTTTGAACAACCGGCTCGTGTTCGTCCGCTCGATAACTCACGCTGCGCTACGATCCCCTCTCGGCGGGATCGCGCCGAGCGTTGCGTGTGTGTTGCGTTGCATTCGCGCTCGGCACTCTCGTTGCGGTTCTTGCCGCGTCTCGGTTGGGAACACCGCGGTCCTTCCCAGTTAGTTTTAGCTCGTCTGCCACACGATTCGAGCTGCGCACCGCGCGGTCGTCGTGTCGCGGTTTTCTACGTGGTGCTCTGAAGGAGCATCTAGCTACGGCCGGCACTATCGCGACTGCCTCAATGGACAAAAAACGGTTCAAGGCTTTTCTTACGGAGCACGGTCACCTAGATCTCCTTCGCTATTTCGAGGTGTACTGTTCATCTCCGGCCTCCTCCGACCAGCCAAACTCTGTTTCCGACTCTGATGTGGAAGCCGAATCCAAACCCTCTAAGGAGCCCACCAAGTGGTCAGCGGCCACTCGCCCATCGGAGAATTCCAATCTCGAGTGGAGTGACGATTCCGACGAATACTCGGACTTCACTCTAGTCCAACGGTGGAAAACTTTCAGCGTCAGACCCGAAGCTGCCTCGTTTCTCACTCAGGCGACCGATGGGGTCAGCTACTTAAGTAAAGTAAGTAAAGTAAAGCACCTGGAACTTCCGTGGCCGCAACCGTGAAAACGACGTCCTCACTCTCCTAGACTTCGACGAGCTGGACGAAGACATCCCAGCCTTCCGCAGCTTTCCAGTTAGAAACCGGGAAAAGCTCGACAAGTTCGCCGTACCCGCTTCCACAAAAAATAGTAATAAGAAGAAAAGTGACGGGGCTGATGTCACAACTTTCCCCATCTCTGCACCACGTGGTCCGAAACGACCACTTGTGTTCTTACAGAATAAGGATTGGTGGACCGAGCTTCGAAAAAATGCATAGAAATAAACATCAATCTCACGGAAGCATGCAATTCCTTCAAGGGATTGAAACTACAAGCGAAAACAATCGCAGACTTCAGAAATCTGCAAAATCTCTTCGTAACTCAAGGTTATGCTTTTTACATTTACTCCCTTAAGGAAGAGCGTGAAATTAGGTTCGTCCTTAGGGGAGTTCCTAAGAAAACACTTGTCGAGGAGGTCAAGGAGGACCTCCACTACAAAATCTCCCGGTGTAGTCAGTATGCCGTATGATAAACTGATCCCGTGAGCCCCTCGACCTGGTTTTGGTCTCCTGTACAGTCGAGACCAACGATAAGACAAGTCAGGGCGCATTTTGCAAAATCAAAAGTGTGTGTTCCCTTTCAGGAATAAAAGCGGAGCAGCCCCGCAAACGCGGACTTTACCCGGACAGTGTTGGAATTGTCAATCATACGGACATTCGTCCAAGCATTGTTTTCATCCCGTAAGATGCATCAAATGCCTGGGAAACCATAACACAGCGCAATACACGCTTAATAAGGATACAGGCGGTTCGCCCACTTGCGTCCTATGTAAGAAAATAGGTCACACGGCCAATTACTTAGAATGCCCGTGTGCCCCAAAAAAGGCGCCCACCGCAAAGGCCACGCCGCGCCAAGCGCTTGCGCGCGCGGTCCCAACTACACTAACTTACGCCCGAGCAGCAACGGGTCCTCGCAGTGTCCCCCTTACCACAAAGCTAAATCAGTCGTCCACCGCAGACGATTTGAAAGAGGTCAGGTGGATAATTTCGATTATCGACACCAACGAGCTCGCGATTCTCGCGAAAAAATTTCGCGCCGCCGCGGATTCGAGAGAAAAACTGATTTTCTTAGTCGAACACGTCTCACTCGTGGAGGCGACCAAAAATAGTGAATTTTAATAAGATTAAATTTTTTCTCTTTTTTCATCCCACACCGGGCCGGTAAGTCTGGTTAATAATCAAATACTATTTTCCCACGCGACACGAAGTCTCCAAACTTTGTTTGTTGTTCGCTTATTATCGCTAAGCATATTATCTCTGCGCCGGATACGTAAGCTTCACATTAGAGTCACCCCAAGGGAGTGGTTTTAGTGGGTAAAAATCCCACGTAACCCGGTCTATAGGTCGCGTGGCCGGGTATCTTTCGTCCGAGAAGGTTTACAATTCCTACGCAAAAAAAGACGATTTCCTGCATTGTGCTCCATGATCGTTCCGAGTTAATCTGAATTGTATGTTGAATTCACCAGTGTACTTGGTTACATATTCGGTCCACTTAAATAATATATCCGCAAAAAAAAGGGAGTGGTAAATATATAATAGCCCCTCTCATTCCTCCTATGAATTATTTGAGTCTGTGATGGATCAATCTTTATGTAAAATTAGTGACAAAAGTAAAACCATAGCAATATGTGGAGACAATAGATTTATTGGATGCCAGTAATCGCGATTTTGGAATTTTTCGGTTATTATAATCTTTCGAATCTCTTTTTAGTTCCGACGAAGATATCTTCTACCTGTGAAACTTGTATCGACAACATCTATATAAATATTGAATCATAGGAGTAATCTATAATTCATAATTTAAAATCAGATCACAGCGGTGAGTTTGCGCTTTTTAGATTATTGCTTAATAAAAGTCTAAAAAGAAACTTAATTTGTGTACCGGTGAACGAAAAACGCCTATTTCAATTTAGAGAAAACATCATACGGGGAGTTCCGGAATTTCAGTGCTGTGATGAATCCAGTGAGATGCATAATTTAATGTTTGACGTGATAAAAACAGAATATGATAATGTATTTAAAGCAAAAAATGTTAAAATAAATGAAAGATTATCATTTAGCGATTGGGCAGCAGTGGGAATTCATAAAAGTAGAAGGAGACTGTATGAGCTTTATGATGGAAAGGACTTTTAATAAGAGTGAGAGCTTTGCTAAATGTATAACAAAATATTCCAAAATTTTAGTATTTAATAAATAATAAAATAAAAAACAGCAATAATGTCATGAAAACGACTTGGGATGTCATAAATAACGAGACTGGAACGATCAAAGGCCGAGTTATTGACTTTAAAATTAAGTTAGATGACAAAAACTTGAGTGAAGACATAAAGGTTGCTAAGGCCTTTGAAACGTTCTTTACTGACATTCTTGTTTTAACTACCAGTTCTCTTAACTAATCTCCCGCTCTTGCCAAATTATTATTGAAGAAAAATAATCTGATTTATAATATTAATTTGGAATTTAAATTTAAACATGTGAGTTCTGAAGAGGTTTTCAAAACATTTAAATCTTTAGACATGAAGAGGACTGCTGACATTCATGGTCTTAATAGTTATAATTGTAAACTCCATTATAGATTACATTGCGCCGCATTTGGCGTTTATCTTTAATAAGTGTTTAGATAATAGCGTGTTTCCTTATTTGATGAAAGAAAGTAAAGTGATTCCATTATTTAAAGGCGGTAGTGCATCAAGTCTCAATAACTTTAGACCCATATCTATACTACCATCACTCAGCAAAATATTCGAAAAAATTAATTCTAAATCAGTTGTTAGTACATTTTCATACTAATTAATGTCCAATAAACAGTTCGGTTTTACTCGGGGTCGCTCAACAATCGATGCTGACGTTGAGCTTGTGCAATATATTTTTGGAGTTTGAGAGGATTTGCGAGATGCAATTGGTGTATTTTGCGATATCTACAAGGCATTCGATTGTGTTTATCATGAAACTCTGATAAGGAAATTACGTCACTATGAAGTAACAGGCCGGACACTCGACCTTCTGAAGTCGTATCTGAGTAACAGGGTTCAGAGAGTTGATGTCCATGGCATGAGATTGTCTGGATCTATAGTCCACTTGAGTGTACCACAGGGATCAATTCTTGGTCCCTTTGTTTTTTTAGTCTACATAAATGATTTACCTAGCCTTGTTAAGGATGTTCATGAGATAGTACTGTTTGTAAATGATACTTCTCTTTGTTATTCAAACTTATAAAACAACAGCCCACTTATGACGATGTGAACAATGCTATCTCTAAGGTAGAGAAATGGTTTACTGCAAATGATCTGCTTCTTAATGAGATGAAAACAAAATGTATTAGATTCTCACTTCCAAATATAAGACATGGATCCGGAATATTTTAGTAATGTGACGAAGAATTGGAGTTTGTTAATGCTATCGTGTTCCTGGGAATTACTTTAGATAATAGGTTTCAATGGGGTCTTCATATAAGTAAGTTGGCGAAAAGGCTTAGTTCTGCCGCCTATGCAGTCAGAAAAATAAGAAATTTATCAGACGTCGAAACTGCTAGATTGGTTTATTTTGGATGTTTCCACAGCTTGATGTCATATGGCATCTTGCTCTGGGGAAACGCCGCAAATGTTCATAGAATTTTCGTGCTGCAGAAGCGGGCCGTTTGCGCTATTTATAAGCGCGGACCTCGTGCATCTCTTAGAAATAAGTTTAAGAAAATTGGAATCCTAACTTTGGCATCTCAATTCATTTATGAAAATTTGTTATATGTAAAAAAAATTAAAAATGCTTAAAAGAAATAGAAGTTGACATAAATTCAATGCCAGAAATAAAAATAAACTGATTTCACATGTTAATCAAACAAATAAAGTCACAAATTCATTTAGAGGACTCTGTGTGCGCAGATTCAATAAGGTTCCTGTAGATATACAAGATTTACCCCTATATAAATTTAAGAGTGTTTTAAACAATCTTTCAGTAAAAAAGGGTATTGTACAATTTCTGAATATTTAAAAAACAAATATCCATGGGCATAAGCGGTTCGACTTCTTACCGGGCTGTTTCATCCTTAAAGGTTTTGAATTTGTTTTCGCTATGTATGAGCAAATTAGAACAGAGGTACCCTTAAGTTTCTTGATCGTTCTTCTTGAGGGAAAACTGCCTTCCGAACAAGCGGTAAAGTGTAAATTCACATAAAATTATGACGTATTTCAAGTGTTATTTTGTAATCTATGAAATAAAAATTGAATTTGAATTTGATATTGGAATCATAATTCCTCACGTGCTCTCTCGCCCTTGCGAGACAATATTTGCCACTCCAATAAGGAGGTGATTATGAAGCAATATTTATATACTTTAAGTACTATTTTTTTTTGTAAAATACTCTATATTCTGATTTGAAAACATGGCAATCCTACTTGTCTATGGTCGAAAGCGAAAAGAATCTCCAGAGATTCCTCTAATTGCTTATTCGCTCTCATCCGGTGGTTTACGGTTAAGTTAGTTTACCGCGTCCGCTATTCATTTGTCTAAATTTCTCCGATTTTATACTGGCTCGAGTAATTGAAATCGACGTGTTGTTACTTTATGGTCGTTTATGTCGATGTATAAAAAAGGAAAGATCCATAGTTCCTCTATTAAAAACGGCTAAGGTAAGGAGTGTTAAACCCACTTAGAGCAGATTTTAGCACTCATTGCATTCATTATAGTTTTCCCTGCTTTTCCATCACGATGTTAGAAATATTTAGTCAAAAATGCGTAAATAAAACGTTAAAAGCTTTGAAAAAGAAGGATATATCCATTTTTATTTACCACCAAATATTACTTTATTTATGATAATTGCGCGATCGTGATCATAAATATTGCGCAATTATAACGGGGATTGGATGAAGTTCTTCATATATTTTTCATTTAAAGCGAGCACCATTAAATTTGAGACATAAACCAACTAACAGAAATAAATGTATTCGAACAATACCGGTCTTGTATTTTCTTCTGTGTTGCTATTATATTCGTTCGCTTACCAATAGAAACTCTGTTCGTATATAATATTAACAGAGTCGTCTTTGTAAGCTATATAAATTTTTTATTGATGTTAAACATCTATAGGCGCAGGCTAAACCGGATTGTTGGCGTGGTGACGCTTGCCGTGGCGACGGGTCGCCACGCTATACTAGTGTATACATACAGTCTATTTATAGTATAGTGCAATGTGTGACGACGAGTCGTCACGCTATACAATGGTATATATATAGTCAAAATGTATACCGTAGTAAACAGCACTATGAAACCGAGTGAGAAGGCAGTCGCACAATCGCTTGCGCATGGCGACGCGTCGCCACATCGTACACACTACTAACTGTGGACTGTATATATCTATTGTATAGCGTGGCGATCCGTCGCCACACCGTACACATTACTACAATCAAGTACAATATGATTGTATTAGATTGTAGATTTAATAATTAATTATTACTGTGACAAGCAATTGTCATAGTAATACTATCAGAGGAAACATCGAATATAACTATTACTGAAGTCACAGATGAAATGAATCAAGTTGTGGCAACTTGAAATTAATATTGAATTTTTGTATTTAATGAAAATAAATGTTTATTAAATAAATAGTCATCATTTTCTGTAAAAAAATTGTCATATTCAATTTTTCCATTATGCTATATTTAGTTCCTGTCGTAATCTTGTCTTTAATGCATATTACTTGTACAAACTCGATGTTTCACATCTGCCAGGCGTCCCGTGACGGCTCACATTTTTTTATACTATCTTAATATGTCTTTCAAATGTAAAACAATTGCCCAATAAATTAAATCTATTCCAAGGAAATTTGATCCGACTTATATTTTCATATATTTATAATAAAATTTTGTGTTAACTATGGTTATGTGATTACCAAATCATGATTTATATTTTAAGAATTTTTCTAAAGAAAATTAATCTAAAGAAAAATATCCTATGATTCTGTTCATAAATTTAAATAAAAAACAATAATAAAGACTATTAAAATAATATTAACCCGCTCCACCAATATATTTTTTTAGAACAGAATCTGCAAACTTTAAATATTATATCCCATTGTTTTTAAGTAACAAAATGATCGTTTTTATATTAATTGTATTTAAAAATGGACATTTTTGGATCTTTCGATTGAAACGTCAGCTGATAGATAATGTTTTTTTCCCTTGTTTTTCTTTGGTAGTGTAAAATGATACAATAAAATGTGAGACAAAGACATAATGTACATTTTGAACTTTTCGATATTAAAATAGTAAGCAATTGTGCATCTTCTCTTTTGTATCTACGTTGTTTTACCACTGATCCATTTTGCCCCCGTTAAAATGGTTTCAAACTGAAATAAATAAATAACTTTCATATATTAAGATTACAATATTTAAACAATAATTTGCTAGAATACATATTACATTATAAAATTATTTAAAGTACATCGTATTAAATGTTTTATAGCTTCGTAAATTTTTCTGGATTTGATAGTTGCTGTTCATTTATAACAAAAAAAAAAAAAAAATTGCAAATGTTTACATTAAAAGCTTAATAATTATATAAATTTTTCTTACGTAATACTTGAATGGGCCCCATGCATAATTTTTTCAGAAATAAAAATATTTTTTTGTTATTAATCCCTCGATATAATAACAAATTAACTTTGTACAATAAAAGTTTATTTCATAAATACTAGTTAGCGTTTACGGTTTATAAGACTAAACTAATAATACGTTTTTAAGCGTACTTTTTTGTGCCTTGTTATTGAAAATAGCATTTCTAAACATTTCTCTAAACGATAGTAATTATGGTTATGGATTATGTTCAGTCAAATTATTTATTAATCTATGTTCAGCCATCTGGGCAAGTTGAACTTCTGATCACATTATATGTTAAAAACACAGCTACTCAGCGAAAAACAATAAAATTTCACTCGCTAATTAACGATACGCCGTTGACCCGAGACATTTGTGTAATAAGATTTTATTGATAACCAACGCATTATAAGTACCTTTTAGATATGGAGACATAAATACGATTTGTTTGAATATATCAGAAACATTTAAATTTCAGTTTCTTTTTCGTGTTTCTTTGGATATCATGCTATAAAACATTTTTATTTTTTTATTTAAATCTTTGCTTATCTATACAGTGGCCTCAATTTTCAATTTTAGCTTGTCACTAAAATTATCGGACATATATTTTGAAATTAAAGTCTGAAAATTAGCGTACAGAAATGTGTGCGGCATTCTGTATTTCGATTTTTGATGCAACGTATTTGCAGATCTTTTCGGAGTATGACTAATGAGCCAATTGGAAGCAGGCGCTTCATAATTCTTAAGTTTTAATTATATCAGAAAAGGTTTAAAATGCTTTTCAACTTATTAAATTTGAGTGAAATCACCAAGTTTCTCAATGAGAAACTTCGAAATATCTTTATTACATGAAGGCAACGAACATTTTGAAAGTTTAATTATATTGTAACAGATGTTAACGCTATTGCGCGTTTGAAATGGTTTTCTTTCTTATCATTGAAGTTTCGGGATCTTCAAATTTTTGTGATACACTAAAACCATATATCTTTTCTCTGATATTGTAGAATTATTTAAAGCATTCATTCGGGGCCAAACCGCACGGTTTTGCACAGCGATGTTAGCGCGTCCGCACGTCACAGTGTCGAGAGTAAAATGTGTTCAAAATAGATTAGCATAGAGAAGCGCCGAGAACAACAATTTGACTATATCAAAACTTTTTAGAGTTGCTAGTTGCTCGGTCACGATTTCCCGGGTTGTCCAATTTTTATTTTATTAGTAGATGTTTGCGGAATAAGAGATATTGATATGGATTTTTCTTTTTTTATTATACTAAAATAACCTTTCATTAAATAGCGTTACTATATAGTTACTAGCTCTTGTTGTATTATATATGTTGTATTATATTATATTGTATGTTACTAGCTCTTGTTGTCTTGTAGTATTATATAACAATTAACGCGGATTAATAATCTCCAGCTATAATTAACGGAATTATATGAATTGAGTTTGATTTTATATTACACTGGCCACGTCATAATAAACAGACAGTCATACAATTTCTTTAAACACTATTGAATTAGTTTCAGTAATCGCGATTAACGATTTACGTTCCGCTAAATAGTAGGTTGCAATTATCTTTTTAATGTTTTAATTTACAGGCAAAACTCTGTTATAGTTCTCAAATAATATAAGACTATCATAATATCCCAATATTTCAATCTATAATTTGCATAATGGTAACTGGGTTAGTGTATCAGAGCAGTGAGACGAAGGGTCGCCAGGATTTTGAATAAAGTAGGGGCAGAAGAGCGTGATAATTCTTGGTGTTACAATTTTAGTAATTTAAGATTATTAACGTTCTTTCTGATAACTCACTGAGTTCCTTACTTTAACTCCGACACGTGGACAATCCACTGTCCAACCTAATTCTAATTTTTAAATAATACACAGCATATTTTTTTATTGCATTCGTGACTCATCGGCATACTCATAACAAACAAATGAAACGTACAACAACTGTTTTAAATATTTCTACTGATAAATCATGTATCTAATTTATTTATTTTTTTACTAATAAGTAAAAAATCGTAGCCAACACGAGTATTGTACTATATTGTAGTACAGTTATAAGTAATGGTCTAAAGAATACGAAGATCAAAGGCGTAAACAGAATAAGAGAAATAAGGTACTATCGTATTGCTATTTGTGAAGAGTAACTTACACTTAAATTTATGACACTGTGTAGGGATATAAAATTATTGATATTTATCATATTTATGTATCGCGCACGTTAGGCGCTACGTAAGCGCAATGAAAAATATCTGATGGTGTGAAATGAAAGGACTTGTCGTGAACATGCGAGAGCATATCGTAAACATGCAAGGATTTAATAAATTATTTTTACTGCGATAGAAACATACTGTGACCAATATGGCTGCAAAATGGGCCAGTTCGACTCGTGAAATACCACCCTCACACAGAGCACGGACATGATGTAGCAACATGTGCTGTAGCATTTCGTCCACCGAACGAGAGAGTTTCTGTGGCCCACACCCCCTTCTCCTCCTTCCATTAACTCGATTTCCTCCGTAAGATATCCTCTTCTCTCTCAAAAGGTTGGCAATCCATGGATGACTCCTTGGAGTTGCGAGTGTCCATGGGCGGCGGTAACCATCTGCTCTCTGATGGATCGCGTGCTCGTTTAAACCTCGTCTGTTATAAAAAATCTGCGAAACGGTTGACCCTGTAGGCCATCCCTAAAACTTTCCGCTATGATATTTACCGATGTGTCTTTGAACTCCTTGAGTTATAAATATTGTTTATGAGTTTTTGAGCTTAAAAATTTGAAAGATGGTTGACCCTGCAGGCCAGCACTAAAACTTCTTACCACTTACGATCTCAAAGCGTACACAAATAAAGTAACAATAAATTGTTGGTTCATTACACTCAAACGAAAGATCTTAGTGCTTTTTAAAGTAAAAATTAAATTGTTACTTTTTAAAGTAACAATTTAATTTTTTTTACTTTTCGAAAGTAAAAAAAATTAAATTGTTATTTAAAGAGCCAGAAAAAAATGCACCTTATAAATTTGGATGTGATACAAATATATGTTGACTAAAATAATAGAGTGTATCGAAACAATCGCTATCGATAGACAAGGTACTTCTCGTAACAATACATATTCGGACATGCTAGTGAAGTGCGACGTTGTGTACAAGTTCACAACGGATTAAGACAACAGTAATATAAGACGTGCCTTTACTGTACTATAAAATAATGATTAATAATTTTTATATGAGAAATCGAATACTTTTTATTCAAAATGTGTATATAAAATGTGATAAATTGTTGCTTTGTTAAGACATAGGATGCTGTTTTAGGTTATTCGTCGTGTGTAAAAGATTTGGTGGTCTAAGGGCTGTTATTATTCACCCGGAAGTCCCTTTTATCCCATTTTATCACATCATATTCCAGGTCACTGAGTGATTGCAGGTGCTAGTACAATATAGTATCGTTTAGTTATAAATAATATTCAAATAAATAATATTGATTTTAAAACTCTTATCTGTTATTTACTTAACAACATTTACAAAATGATATATAAAACGTGTTACACTTTAAGTATCCGTAGCATTGTATAAGAAGACATTGCAAACAAAATACCATTAAAAATACTATTTGTATATTAAGAACACTAGAAACGTTGTGCCGAATTTATCCTTACAACTAACTTACACTCCCAAGAAATTACTCTAGATGTAAAATATTATTAAAATAATACAATGAGTCAAAGTACATTAACGTACGTGTAATTTGACATTAGGTCTATATTGGAAAATAAATTTTTGGTAATTGCGCTATTTATGATGGAAGTTAACGCTTTGGATTCGCCATAGATGAGCATTAACAAGTATAATAGACTGAAAACGGTGTGTATCTAGATTTAATGCATAATTGTTGGCGATGCACAAGAACAAATTATCCAATGGAAATTATCAATTTTTTTTTTGTTCTCCGATAAATCGGTCGTGTTGAATGTATCTCTGACTTTTGAATACTAAATCCTAAACGTCTACAGGTAACACGACGAATAATAAATAACGGTCTACCTAAAACATCTGCTTGTGCATCTGACCTGTCATCAGAATTGATGAAAAGATGACGTAGTTGTACAGATGTAACGTATGAATATGAGGACGGACGTTCGTGACGAAATAAAAAGGGTTCCGTTTTGTAACCTTAAACATACGTTAAAATGTCCGGGTAATCAGGGTCAATTTTATTCTATTTAAAGCTCTGTCACTCCGAAATCGCAAATAAAGTTCCCTCCTTCTCTTTCATCGTCTATACCTTAATTGTAACTAATTGCCCGGCCACCCTCTATCAATCTGTTCGTAAATATTATGACGGTTTTAGGTACGTTTAGTTACAAAAGGCGGAGGTCACAGGACGGCCGTTGATGACTCAGACAGGATATTGTCCCGAAGAGCCGACCTCTCTCCCCATCGACCTTTGTTACCGGGACGGAGGGCCCAACCTTTTATTTCGGCGCCCTCGGCCGTTTGATTAATTATACTAAAGTGTTAAGTTTTCGTCCCTGCTTCGTCCGGGTCGTTTAAGAGAATTAATTACCCCAGAGCCCTGTTGCCCTTGCACGCATACCATTCTTATTCATTCGGGCTGAAGGAAGAATTTACGTTTTTATTTTGTGTGATATTTATTACTAACTTTCGTCCGTGTCTCCGTCCGCTCGGACATAGAATAACTTTATTCGACTTCTGTCTAGAGCGATTTCTGTTTTGAGGGTGTTCTTAGATTGATGGCACAATGAAGTAGTATGAAATTGTGATCCGCAATCGATTTGTCTAAATACAGATGCCTTAACAGACAGATTTCGAAGACCGTGCGACATGCCA
Source organism: Eumeta japonica (assembly GCA_005406025.1). NCBI lineage: Eukaryota > Metazoa > Arthropoda > Insecta > Lepidoptera > Psychidae > Eumeta > Eumeta japonica. The sequence goes on from BGZK01000390.1 coordinate 376,901, forward strand.
TGCTTCAATGAAAACTAATGTATTGAAAACATAATTAAGCAGAATAAAAACTAAATTATTCACAAAAAAATCGTCTGTTGGGCAGAGGTAAGATGATAAAGCTAAAGACTAAGGGTAAAATCGTCTCGTTGAGGTCAAAAATTTTAGCAGAGACTGAAAACTTTTTTCAGCTGAAACTTGCTATTCGCATAACCGATCCTCGAGCGGCGTTTATCCAATACTACACGATCCCATATGTATGGGACATATGGGATCATGTAGTATCCCATGTGTACGGGATAGTGCACGATCTAGCTAAACTAGTACATATCTGTACTAGTTTAGCGTGGCCCAAATAACTAAAAAATAATCAAATGTCAGGTGATGATAAAATGAAGATCTGAAAGTGGGCGTACGGCCGATATTTACAGCTCGACAGAAGATGGTTTAGTGATTTACGAAAAAAAAACGAGACATGTTCGAATAGGAATGGCACCCTGAGGGCTCCGTTCAAAATTAATTATGTATATAAAAATGTTCATCCATTAAGAGTCCCTATTATTTTTGTCTGTTTTCAATACCGAAAATACCCAGGAATTCCAAACATTTCTTTTATTTATCGAATTTTCATAAAATTTGCCGAATTTTGGAAAGTATTAAGTTTTCATTGCGTGAAGTTCAAAAATGTTTTATGAAATATATACATCACGGTCCATACTCCAGTTGCAAGTGTAACCATAGTATATAGTATAACCATATAAAATATTTTATCATATGATATAGCTACAAAAGATTGATTTTCAGATTTCTTCCCTTACTTGCGCTATGAGACCTTTCTTCTCGTCAAATTTGATTCTAGATCAATGGTAAGAACTCTGTACGTTATGATTTACTTGTGAGTTGTAAAATATAAGGCACAAATAGCTGTATTTTAGGAGCTTGAAGAAGGGACAACAAACATAAGTAACTGTTGTTAATGTCAATGTGATACCTCATCGCGTTCCTGACGAAAAGAGTTTTGACACGCAACCAAACAGACGGACAACGAAATGATCCTATAAAAGTTCCCTCGTGGTACGGAACCCTAAAAAGGATACGGAAAAAAGGGGCAGGGCTTTTTCGGAAGTCCGGAATAATTCAGAGACATCGTGTTTAGATGTGATTAGAGACGATAATATGTTTGTATCGAATGATGTAAACCAAGTGAAGGACCGTTGAAGAATTATTTCCAAATAATTTTTGAACAAAGTTTTGTGAAGAGACAGTTACAGGTGACAATATTATTGCAACTGAATATACGAATGTATATTAAAAATCAAAAAAAATGTGAAAACAGCACAGCGAATATGAATGTGCTGAAAGCTTCGGGATGTTATTGGACATCATTGCTTACCTATGACGTTGAATTTGTTTAAATTTCTGTTTAATGTTACACTTTTGACATTAAATACTACAACCCACATTCACATATTAATTAAAAAGCGTTCAGTGTGCTTTTACCATGTGATATCGCGTGCGTGTCAAATTGCGTAAATTGCGCAACAAGTTTTCCCCACAGTTCGTTGGATCCCACGGATTGTCGGCTCTTTGGTGAACTTAAGGAGGGTCGCAATGGCCTTCGAAACGTCTAGTGCTTAGGTCTAGGGATTTCTACACTGTCTATATGTACTTTAGGTTTGTTGGTTTGAGTCTACGGAACCGGGAGACTGCGTGGTCCGACGAAAACATTCTACTTTTTAGAAGATTTCTTTAGAAATCTAACTTTTGTATTTGTTCTCATGGTGAGCAGTGCAGAAATTTCGTCATATTGTGTCCTCTGTGGCCGAGGAGGTTCAGGAAACAGCATTGGAAAATAGCATCCCATACATATATGGGATATAACGCGGCTTCTTATCACGATAGCGTCCGCAATTCTCAAGGAATCTTAATGAAACTGGTCATATTTATTCTATAGGCGATTATCTTGAACGATTTCGAAGATGAACTGATTTCGCTAATTGGTTTAGAAATGGTATTCATTTGAAATTTTGAAAATACTAAAAAATGATGTTTTAATGGCTTTTTCACGAAACAACTTTTGAACGATGAGAAAAAATTTGGTTAACACAAAGAATGAAGTTTTAAATAGATATAAATAACTGTTTAAACTTTTAATATCCACTGAAACTTGAGTGAGAAATCTACATCCATTTCGGATGCCGAAATGCCTTTTTTAAAACATTTACACGTTTTTTTTTTTATTTTACTTCTGTTGCATGAAAATCGTTTTTCTCCTTTTTTAGTTTTCCTTCAAAATATCCGCACCAATTGCATTAACAAGACATTAGTTAGAGTAAATATTTTGTAGGAAGATTTTACAGTGCACATCGAATTGATGAAATTTTACACAGTTTCATTAAATTTAATATCTCATGTATTAAGTGGTTTTCTTTCTGAAATTCTCTTGCCACCAACGATTTTGCCACCATTTTATAGGGATTTTATATACCTTTATATAGTTTTAGGTATGGTGTGAGAGGGTGAGATAGAGTGCAAGCAAAAATAAGAAAGAGTGTCAGCAATCTGATTGTAATTATAAGTAATAATCATGGTTTAACAATAAGAAACTCATAATATATTGAAACGAAGGATGTAGGTTGTACACTGTATCCTTTGTTACTACTATAAATTCTTTTTATTATATTATTTATTAATGCAATAACTTGTGATGATATTTGTTTGTTTGTAACTCAATTACGTATGAACGTTTGGATAGATTTAATGAAATTTACTTCTGGATTATACGTATGATATTTTTTACCTTTCAGTAATGCGTTCATGTGCAATATTTTTTTAGAAATTGGAAATTATATTCACAGTGGGTTTCATATCAGAAACGTAGGTGATCAGAAAAGTGAGGGCCCTGTTGAAATGGAAAATAGATCGAATCGGAACTAAACATAAAATCGGAATTTAAATCGAAAATAGCATCGGATTGGTATCAATGATAGTAGGATTACTGGACATAGACAATGAGGAAATAATTTTATATCCACTTGGACGGAGAAGGGGGAAAAAGTTAGTATACAATAAACACAATGACAGTTTTGACTCTATAGCACTATACTAAGTAGATGGAACAAAACTCATATTATATTATCTTACCTAGTAAAAAGCTATTTTGCTCTGTATGCGAGCCCGTTGTACATCTGCTATGATACACATAGTTGCGCCCGCGCCCACGCCGCCGTGTATACACCCAACCTTACATTTATATATCTAATCACAAGTAACCATCGAAACATTGAAATAGGAAAGCATAAAATTATAAATACATAACAAAATGACCAAACGATAATGGATTCGCGGTGGACGTGGCGTAGGAAATTGTCTTCGCCGGGGCGTCATTTGCGAAGTTAATGTATCCTCATGTTTACTCTTTCTATTGCCGAGAACTTCAGCTGAGAAGAAAGAGATAGTTCACTGGAGTCAATTAAGAAATAGTATCATACGCAACGGGGACAGTTGCAAATAATATTTAAAATTATGTATCAATTTATTTTTCTCATTTATGCATAATAATGTATAATGCTAAACAAGTGTAATTCTTATACTTTCATATATTGCATTAAATATCATGTATTGATATTTAAGTAATCTAATTTCATATATGCTTAAATGAAAATTTAATAGCGATTTTTTTTAGTTTCATCAAAGGATCGTTTTGAAAGTACGTCTACATCATATGGCCAAAAGTGATCATATAATAAATTATTAAAAAAAATATTTTATCTTTTTCACAAGCATATGAACCTATTTACAATAACATTATTTTTATATGGTTCATCATCAAATTAGGTGAATTAAAGTTTTTGTGTTGACTGCTAGCTATTTTTATATATGGTCATTAACATTTTTCTGATAATTTGGAACATGAATGTAGGTCCTCATATATTTGGTTAAATTATTTTAATCGTTTTCAAACTTTTGAAAGTAATATTGCAATGTTAATATATTTAATTTACTGTCCGCGTAAACTAATCCATTAATAATATTACGTCATCTCCCCTCCAGTTATCATGTGTTTAATCTACGCTTTTCTTTCAAAATAAGTCATAGGTGATAGTTGACTTTGTATGATATTTATTACTTTTTGAATGTTATCATGTATACCCACTTATTTAGGTTCTAATTATTTCCTATTTCGATGTATACAACTAAAAAGTACGTAGACAAATATGATAATTTCACTATCTTGAACATTATCTATCGCTGTTCGTATATTTTGTTGTAAACTTTATTAAAATGTATGTAGAATATGAGAAACAGTAGCTTTTCTCGGATCTCTAATAGTGTAAAAGTCATATAATAACAAATTGATTCATAAACATCGATTTTAAGCAGAGTCGAGATAATTATGAGTTTCAAATTGATTCGAATTATAAATCCGACAGTCTCCAATTTCAAGAGAAATAATGGTTTTAAATGGTTTTCTCGTTTAAAAATATTGTAAATGTTCCATTTTCCCTTTATTTCAGCGGGGAATCCTACAAAGGTACGTTGTATGTATCCCTGTACTATTTTTGTCTTTTCTACAACAAAGTTCTTAATCTTTCTGGCCACAAGTGGCCAAACCTATTTTTATTGTGCGCGCTGTGGCTCAACACGAGAGGCGCTGTGTCGATAACTGCGGCCGTCGTCGCCCGGAACAAACAGCGAATGAATGAAAAAATTGTGTCAAGATATGGAATACGGAGGACTCAACTTCGTTAGGTTTTCATTTGAAAAAAAATTGCGTTCGTGTTCGTACCAATATTTCAATTTCTTTTGAAATGTTTCTCGGTATGTTATATTATATAATAGTATTACAAATATTTAACGATGGTGGCCCAGTGATCAAGAGTATTGCTTTAGAATCGGGTATAATTTCGACTATGTGCGTACTGACCAATGACTTTTTAATTTACTCAATATAAACCGATCGTTCAGTGTCTCGGTAAAGCATGCTAAGTTGTCGGTTATGGATACTATCATAGCATTGGTGACACCATGTTAGTGGCCACCAATTGCTCTAGGTCAGACTCCCTGATCTGAAATGAAAAGAACAGCGTGGGAAGGTGAACATCAATATCGTCCAGCTGTCGGGTGGTCGTTCATGAAAAAGAATTAGTCATTGAAATATCAGCATTTGGAATATCAAAAATCGTACTCTTATGTGTTTTTTTAAATATACCCATAAAAGGAAGTTAGAAAAATTTTGTAATAGACTGTTGTCCGTATTGTTGAAACCGAAAATCCGGAATTTACATTCATAATTTCAAGTTTCAAAATCAAACAGTCGGCCAGACAAAATGTTCTGTATATATATCGCTAGTTCACTTTGATTTCAATCTAGATCATAAAGCCCCACCTCGAATTTTTTTAACTAAATGCGAAATTCTTCTAAGAGTTGAATGTAATAAAATTTGAAAAATTGGAGATAGTGAGAACCCAGCGACAGACGGTGCCGTGAGAACAGTTTGATTTTTATAAATGGTAGTCGGCTTGGAAGATTAAGAAGCGCTCGCGAAGCTCGCTGAGCCGATAATCGAAGTCGACCAATGAGATCTGGTTAGTGATGTGACCTACACGTCGATACTGTTTAGAGGAATCGATTCTTATTTCTCGACTATTATTTCATTCATTTGTCGATTCCACTAATGTGTTTGAAACAATTGTCAATGAGAGATATTTAAATGTTTTAAGGTGAAAATAACAACGAATTTTTAATAATAATAACACGAAAAAATTTTAAAGATTGAATGAAACACTTTAGAATTGAGTTGTTTTTTTGGTCCTTAAAAATATTATTTATGGCAATAAAATAATATTTTATATATTGAAATATTTGAAACCAATTTTTTAACTGTAAATTATGGAGGGTACAGGTGAGAATAGGAACGTCCCTCATGGACGTTTAACTGAAAATGTGTTCAGGGGAAAGCATTAAATAGTAGTTCTATAAATCACAGAAATGGCGCTGGTGAGCCGTGAGAGTTTGACCTGATCTATGGAGATAAACCCAACTTAGGGGTTGTGAATAAAATGAAGTGGCACTTCAGAAAATAAAAGTAATGGGTGGAGTAGTCGATAAGGACATCGTAATAAAAGTGCAAATGGTAAAATCGAAAAGTTGCCGTGAACACACGCTTACATATAAATTTTGATTATTTTTAGTGAAATTGTGTTGTTACTGGTTACTTTTTTTTGCATTTTAAATCACATTACGTTTCACAAATTTATAAGAATAATAATATAATCTCACATTTCTTTCTCAAAAGAGTAGGCAGGGTCTATAGGTATCTACATGATACGATCTTGAACATCTTTCTTGCTTCACTGACTTCCATTAATCTTTTCATGAAAGCTCGTCGGTTTTAGGTGCTAAAAATTTGGCCCTTTTTTGATATGCCATCAATTTGGTTTGCATAGGATTTTTTAGGGTGACTCTTGCCGACCTTCCACTACCACATTTGCTCTATAGGTTAGTTTTGGCGGTCTCCTTTCATTCATCTTTTGCATATAGCCAAACCACTGCAACATACCTTTTTCTATTTTAGTCGCTACGTCTTCCTTCAAACCACACTGCTTTCGGACATCGTTGTCCCTACATCTATCTTTTAGACATACTCCACACACATTAGGTAGAGATCGCATTTCTACCGCATTGATTCTACTTTCATTTTTCTTCTCCCATATCAAAATTTTCATTATCACACATAAATAAATGTAGTGAATAGGACCCCATTATGGATAGTCTAATGTGCTTGTCGTGAGACACTTTTACTGATTATAATAGCAAGCGAGGCGCCATTCATTTTATTTTTCGCGTACACTCTTGTTTCAATATCTCTATCATATTTACCATCATTCGTAAATAGACTATCGAAGTATACAAATTCTTTCACTTGTTCGACTCTCTCACCTTCCATATCTATTGCATTCAGTCGTACTTTCGCTTTTTTCAACAGCATGACCTCAGTTTTACTAACATTTACTTTCATGCCTCTTTTTATAATAGACTCATTCATTTTATTTACTATCGCCTGAAATTCGCACACCAACGGCTTTACTTGGGTGTCGGCGTACAGGAGCCATTTGACAAACAGCTCATCCATTGTTAGTGCACACTTATACTCTTTCAGATTATGAAAACAGTCATCCATGAATAGATTGAATAGCCACGGCGAAGCTACATATCCTTCTTTGACACCCCTATGAATGTCATACCAGTCAGTGTATGTCACATTTATTCTGACACAGACACTAAAATCCTTGTACAAGGATTGCAGTGCCTATATCAATCCGCTACGCCCACCATTCATGAATAGAACTCTTCATAGATAATTTCTTTTTAATCTATCATAAGCTTTTTTCAAATCTACGCAAATATAGAAAATGTTTTGGCCTTTGGTCAAAAATTTTTCCGTAATGTTTCACAGAGAAAAAACTTGGTCCGCACACCATATGTCTTTTTCAAATCGCTCTTATTCAACCCAGACCTTATTTTCAGTCTCATTCACAGTCGCTTCTATAATGATATTGGCATACAGTTTGCCAACAGCGTTGAGGAGGCTTATAGAGTTGTCATTTGTGCAAACCTGCGTTGAGCTTTTCCTTTTATAAAGGCTACAATGATTGTTTTGCACTAATCATTAGGTACCCTATGCATTTCCCAGCATTTATTAAAGAACTGGTACAGTAGTCTTGACACTGCACTCCCACCCCCCTGACCATCTTTCCTACAGTTTTTCAAACTTTCATAACTTTTAATGCTTTTATAATTTCATGGATCATATTCTTTTCATTATCAATCATATATTCCGTAGTAGTAACATTGTCATCTGCAATAGTATCCTCATATGTAAAGAACTTTCAAAATACTTCTTCCAGCGTTTTTCCACATGCATTTCTTCATTTATTATCGTTTTTAATCAAACTCCAACAAGACGTCTCGGAATTATTCCGGCTCTTTTTTATCATATTTCTGAACAGTTTGTCCAGAAATTAAAGGAGAATCACTTGTTATATAGTTCTTTTATTTAATTTTTTCTTCTTTCCACACATATGATAGGGTAGTAGGTAGTAAATAGGTAGGTAGGTAAAGGTAGGTAAAGTAGTCTTCTTTAGCATATGATAGGGAGTAGAAAGGATAGGAGGTCGAAGGGATATTGAGGTTTTGGAGTGGGAAGGATAGGGTAGTAGGATATTGCCCTCCCTAGACGGAGTAGTGAGTGGAACAGACAGCAGCTCGAGGAATGCGGGATCGTGTGCTCTCATGTCTAAGCTTTATTCACTTGAGTAAAGGTAACCTAACCTAACCTAGATATCCACTGAAGATAAATTCACATATTTATTTTTTTTGAATCGGTAGCGTTATCTTAAGGTGACGTATTAGTTGAAATAAGTATTGTAAATGGGATTAGAGCTTAATACTTAATAAATGAAATTAGAGCGATGGCACTTCATGTGTACAGTGAGTTTAGAGAAATTCAAAGAACTCATAAGGATTAAATAATAAATTGAATAATCGATGCTGCGTTAATTTTTTGCAATTTTTAAACTTAAAATGTAATTTTAAATCGTTATTCATAACAAATATGTTAAACAGGTAACACTTTTAAGGCATTTTGAAACTAAACTTTATTATTTTATTTATTTAATTAAGTGAAATAAAATGAACAATTAACAATTCTTGGTATTGATAACGAAGTTTTTTTTCTATTTGTTTAAAAAATAAAAAGGTTCTCACTACTTTAGTTACAGAAATATTTTGAATTGCAATTTTCTAATCTTTTTTTTTTCAATATGATATGATAAATATTTTTTTAATTCTTGTTTGTAGCTAATATTAACATATAGGGCTTTTATTCATTACGCATACTTTTGTTTTTTTTTCACAAATTACTCTAAAACTATAGTTCTTCAGACCTGATATCAATTGAAGCACGTAGTCACTTATTTTAATGTTTTCAATGGGCACTTTCGTAATATAGAGACAATATTTGTTATGTTTATTCTTCATGCTGTCAATCGAGCGAAAAGTTTACAGATTAGTGTACTGTGAGTTTATAACTGTTATAAATTAATTCTTTTATATATAAGTATTTTATTTTCCAAAATCCTACATCTATGATCTTAAAATGACTTACGCTTATTTCAGAAAAAATTAAAGTGTATTTCCTCATCTTAAACTATAATATTTTGGTACTATAAAAGCAATCAGATCAGTGTCCGCCGAGTAATTAGCTCGAAAAAATTAAAAAATGGAATGGTTTGGTGTCGTTACCACTTTATAATGCTAAAGTTAGTTTGTATTATATCAAGAAATATTATTGCATTATACAAATCTCAATCTCAGGAACAGCAACCAAATAAAAAATTAATAAATACCTGCAATTAAGTTGGTATTTAAAAGCAATGAACACTTTTAAATTTGTTTGAAACTAATTGATTTGAATGAACCGTAATTTACGGATAAAGCTCTAAGTCTTTGTACAAGAAACCATGCTAATACAACGACACACATAAGGTAGTGTATGTGTAGTGAAATAGAGACGAAAGCGCTAACTTGGAAAGAGCCGAAATGACCCGAAATTGCCCGAATGGCACGTCGCGCCACGCCAAACCTAACCTAACCTAACCTAACCTAACCCAACCATACACGCCATTAGATATTTCTCTCCTAATGTGGAATAAATTTATTAACATGGGCATTTAGTTAATATTAATTACTTGATTTTATAGATAGGATCTGTACACATACATAATTGAAATAAATTCCCACCAAAAACATAAATGTGAAATGAGAGCCAAGTTCAATATTATGATATACGCCATTGGGTACCAAGTTCATATGACCATTGAACTCGGTACCCATTCAGATCTCACTTCTTTTGTCGTTGAAGTCAACAACCAAGGCATATATTTGGCTCTCATTTCACATTTATGCTTTTGATGGGATATCATTACATTTGTACAGAAATTATTAGTAGGTACTTATTCATCATAAAATTAATACCAAATGGTTTTTGTTAAACTTCTGTATTCTCCTACGTTTACGGGATATAATTGTCTTTTAGGGCTCTTCCATGACTGTTTTAGTAGGTATTAATGGATCAATTTTGATTGCTGATATATTTGGATTAAAAAAAAATAAGGGTGGTATTCCATTCGCTATAAATGAAGACCTTAAAATCCACATAAAGGACATCAATTTTGATTTCTGATTCTTACATTACAGGCACTATTAGTAAGTGTTCCTAATATAATCAATTAATTGAAAAATTGTAATGAAATGATAAAAATTTACTAGTTTATGTTTTATTCCTTTGTATTTACCCAACTACTTATCTGGATACTGAATTTGAACTTTCTAGGTCATCTGGAAATGGGATAGAGTTTTGATCTATAGGTCAGTCAATGATAAAAAAAGAAGATTTTTGGACGATAATTATCTAATTACCGTTTGAAGTTTATTTATGAAATTTACAGCTCATGTTTACGTGGAATAGTTTTTGAGTTATGAGGGAGTCAAGAGTGGCTTAAAATGGTTCGTATAATATAACACACGTGCTGTTCGACAGTTCTGTTAGCTTGAACTTGGCTAGACACGCTACCGCGTGTCTAGATTAATAGGCTGATTGTAGGCAAAAAAAAAAAAAAAAACTTTGGTACTTTCTTCAAATCACTCATTTAAAACATGTTAACAATATGCTGAACAAATTTCCGGAATTTGAACAGACCTACCAGTGTTAGTTTGTTATGAAAAGAAAAGAAATGAACATTTGTCATAAAATTGTTATATTAAAAATATATATTTTATAGGTGCAAGATCATTTCATTTCTAATTTCTTTTCCTTTCAAAGGCCAGCTACTATAGCGTTTTGAATTTGAAAGGGTGTTTCGGGAGACATACCAACCTTTATCTGCTGACCAAGAATAAAGAAAGAAATTATCATATTTACCAATTACGATAAAAGAAGAGGCATGTTTTATTGTAATAATAGAAATTAGAAAAGGATTTAAAAGAAAACGATTGCGTAGACGGCCATTAATCTTTATTTATATAAAAAATAAAAAAAAAAATACTATTTCTTCCATTAGTTAATTAATTCAATTTCATATTAAACAAAGCGTGTTATTTATTAATAATTAAATTATGGCAACGAGTGAATTTAATGTGCGATAGGATTCAATACGTGTAATTAAAATTTTAAATGAACTTATTCACTATACTCGATCTTCGTTAGCATTAATAAATTTTGAAATTGGTCAAAGTAAAGTGCCTCGCTGATGCATCCGAGGGTCAGTAATTGCATTCGTCATTCGTTTCCCCCTCCGACTTATATCCACGTCGGTCGTCAGATCCTAAAAGGCTAGTCATACGAGATATAGAAGCGGTCCAATGTGATGTGCGAGTGAGGTTCGAGCTAGGTCTTTTTGACTCATAAAAATAAAGAAGTATTTTAAATTCTACCCGTCTAGTGAATAGATACTTCTACGAATCGAGCAGAAGCCATCGGAACGTCTCTATGAAGTATTAGACTCGGGTTCCGTCTCTGAGCTTTAATGCTAAATAGCGGAATTACCTCGTAGCCCTTACCGCTTTTATCTCGCCGCAAACCCCGAAGGGAGATAGGTATCCATCTGTCTGTCATCGAGGAGATGCAAGAGAGCGTTTCAACTTTATTTCTTCTATTTTTTTTTCGTATTTGCCAATAACGGTATTGGGAATCTTTTCACTAACAAGTTTGGGGAAGGGCGTATTTTGGATTGTACTACATTTCAATAATACATGATATTAATCATGTAAATCTAATGATTTTTTTTATTATTGTAACATTCTCATGTCATTTCGATCACGAAATGTGTCATAGTTCTAAGAAATTCATGTAATTCTACATTAAAAATGACTACACAAATAAATATACCATTTTCAATTGAGTTATTTGAGATATTATTGAACTTGGTTTTCTTAAGTGGACTATATTTCTTATGGTATTTCGAAGTATGCGTCACAGTGAAGCAATTATTTGTTACCTGCATGTATTTCGTATAAAACAGACTGTTAATAATACCGTATGGTCGCTTTTGGAAATTCGTCCGCACCGCCCTCTACTGCGTTCTTCGAAATACAACATGCATTGTACGAATTATCACGCGAAAGCAGACTGCATTACGATCGAAATTTTTTTCATCTCTTGTCAGTTTTCAAGCCATATCATCGCTTTCCACTTTATATGGGACAGGCCCGATCTTATTTGGATTGCTGTTGTCACTTTTGGGCTGAGTACCCAAAATCAACTTTTGCCTTTAGATCACAAGCAACGTTGAGCATCGAGAATCGTCGACAACTCTGTGGCAACTGGCCAACTCGACTCGCTGGCCTTACGAAGAGATGTAGCATCTTTGTGTATGCTCTATCGTGTATACTATGGGTATACGTGAGTGCTCTGAGCAGTTATTCATCCTCATCCCTGCCGCTGATTTCTGTCATCGTTTTGTTCGCCAGAAATGTCATCAGCACCATCATGATGCCTGGCGTTCTACCTTACTCTTTATGCGTAATTTCCTCTTATGTACGGTGGGGCTTTGGAATGATTTATCATCAGCCGTGTCCCAAGGAAGTTTGATAAGGAGGGGGGCGTTTTAAAAAAAAGGCGTGTTACGATTTAAAGGCCGATAACGCACAAGCGACTCCTCCGGGGATGCAACGTCCATGCAGGGCGGTGATCATTTATTTTCTGATGATCCGCATGCTCGTTTACTCCTTATAAATTCTATTAAAAAAAAAAAAAAACTATTAACACATTCCATCAATTATGACTGCAAAACTTGAAAACATAATCATTTGTGAAAAAATTCATTAGATAATTAGATAGCTTTAGAATAACTGAAAATATTATAGTTTTGTATTGAAAACGGCGGCTTAACTCGGTGTCGATAAATTATAATTTAAAAAAATATGTACTAGGGATTAAGTTACACTTTACAAAGCCATATTTGTGGAGATCTCCGACCGACATTTATCATAGGTACAATTTATTAATATACTTTGTACGCATTTTCTCATCAGACTATTTTGCATGTCTCATAGTTTCCCGTAAGAATTCAAAACTCTAGATTTCAATTTGCGGTATCTTGTAAATGTGGGAAAACCTATATTCCGCGTTTTCTTTAAATATTAGATTTAGGATTTCTGGAAAGACAGAAAAGAAAATAAACATATTATCGTAAATTCTCTTTAATATTGTTTCGAACTGCACTCGCAAGCTAAAAATAAAATTACACATTGAATTTATTTTTGGGGTGAAATTTTCTACAGTGCAATAAATATTGTTTGTTTATGTCAGACGTGATATATTTACAGCGTGTTTTAGATATTTTTTTGATTTCCTTTTTTTGAAGACGTCTCATTTCAGACGTCTAGTCGAGATGTATTGATACCATAATTTGGGTGCGGACGGGTGAGTTTTATTTCTGCGGTCAGTGCATTCATAAGTCAAGTGCAATCAATTACAAGCGTTCAAGTGGTTTCGTAGCGATTTATTGTGACAGTGTTTCTGATTATACGCTTTCTCCTGCTTTTCTACATGTTTCTTTTCAGCCGATCTCAATTTCGAAACTCTTGATAGGATACTTAGATAAAATTATTTTTATGACATACATTTTGATGTTACACAATTAAATATTTCTATTTTCCGATTGTTCAATATCAACGGGCCCTCATATCAAACTGAATGAGTCGGCACTCATGGCAGAGTTCGCGTTAAACTTCGATCGTCGCCGGTAATGCATAATACCCTCTCGTGGACTCAATTACACGCTAAGGCTGCGTCGGAGTCGTGTTTTAATTAAAACCGTGCGGACGAACTTCAGTCTGGCGAGCGAAAATGGCTTTGAATTTTAGTTTCTTTCCTAGGTTTTTTTTTTTTAGTTAATCTCGGTAGTTTAATCCAAGGCAGCAAATTGAAGAGGAAACAATGATGAGAGTTTATCGCACACGATTCAGCTTTTGAAGAGGTGTCAATGTTAGTCGGGTTTGCGCACAAAGAGCTCCACACTTATAGCCTTACATTTTTTCTCCTTTCATATTTAAGTGCATTAACCATATTTTTCTTTGTAAAACGCTTAAAGTTATTCAGAATCAATGACACTTGAAAATTTAATCACGGAATTGAATTAAATAATCGAATACTTTTTGATAATTACTTACAAAAATTTTTTCAGAATTTTTGGGTCAGTATTATTAAAAACATTATTTTCTTAAATTTGTATATTTCGTAAAAAATATTTTAAAAATTGTGAAAATTAGCACTTTTTTATCTGCTAGATAAAAAAATCAGCAACGTGTTGTCACAAATAATACAATTATATAATATATTTTTCATTTTAGAATTTTTATTACTCTTATTAATAAGTTGTATAACTTTGCAAATTAAAAAAATAAGAAATGACAATTAAAGAAATTAATGGTTGTTTAGAAAATGGAGATGAGATATAGAAAATACAACAAAATTGTGTTAAATAACGACAGTCCGATGTGAGTACGTAATCTTATTAATAGTCTAAGATCCGGCGTTAGAAAAATGATCCTTTATTTGTTAATTGAATCAAATAATGTTTTAAAGGCAGATAATAGTATTACAAATTTATGAGAACAATGTCTGCCACCGTAGTCCTGCTGCTATTAACATTCATTACTTATTTTTTCATGTACACTGCAAATAATTTCACGGTAACTGTCAGTTATAAATGTATATAAAATTCTCTAAATTTTCCATACGTGTTAATATTTTTTAATTAACAGATGAGGGAAATAAGTTCGTTTTATCTACCTTTTTACACCTGGCTACAGGTAGCTGTAGCAGTTGTAAAGGTCGCTGCCTATTGAAATAAGATGTAAAACATCATATTCGAAAGTTTTACACTTGCGATGTGCAATTAACGTACAAGTTAAAAATTAATTATTTATTTATTAAGTAATTTTAGTAGCAGCAAGAATACGGTGGCAGATGTTCTTCCCGTAAATTTCTAATATCTGCCTGCAAAACATTATTTGATTAAATTAACAGATGAGGGTAAATTTTTCTAATGTCGGATCTTAGGCTATAACGAGTTCCACTTTTATTCGATTTTTTTATTCAGTATTTAAAATAAATTAAAGCATTATAAAAATAAACTAGTCACTGCGTTGGTGCGAACAAACATTATAATAACAGTCTCCAAATGACACTGGACCAATGTAGAAAGCGTAAGTTCAGTGGGATAACTGAAGCGATCTGAACTGACACCATAAACTAGCGTATTCTAAATTATTAATACAATGATAAAACATTTATTTTCACTTATTTAATTACTTCTTATTTAATTTAAAACCTTAATATAGATTGTTTAATTGCAAAACGAAATAATTATTAAATTGATAAAATACAACAGAAGTTTTATCAATTACATTTAAACAGTTTAGAAATTATTCAAAATCAAATATTTATAAGAATATTCTAGAAACAGATTATTTGCCTATTTTGTATGTCATAATTAATATAATTGTGTATATTTCAACGTCTGAATAGTATTAGAATGAGTAAATCTGTTTTTGAAATAAATAATAATAAAATAAATAACCATTTAAAACCAATAAAGTCGCAAAAAACTGTTATAATTGTTGATTATTTTTCAGAGAATGAAAAATAATAAATCAATCGAAGGTTGGCGAATCGAGATTAAATGTCGGCTACAAATGACTTTTTGATCGCTATGACACGCTGTATTGATGTATAAAATTGTGATTCGTTCCATTGCCGGTTTTCGAAGTCGAAATTGCGATATCTATTATTATATGCTAACGGATATGATAGACGTCATGCCCAAACGTTTATTTGCTTACTATTAGCGGGTTCAGTAAATTTTTCCATAAATTATATACGAAGTGACATTTGACATTGAGTTTGATACTTTAATTATTTCGTCATTGCGCGATTTGCGGTTGGCCAAAGAAAAATGAGAGAATGAATGCAATTTCTCAACTATCGTTGAAAAATGATCTATTTCGTATATATGGAAACCTAGCGAAGCAAAATTGATATGCCAAAACAACGTCAAGCTTACGACGCAAGTGACTTGCGCATGTATTGATGTGTACGTATGCGAACAGAATTCGACATCAGCGCCATCTATGCTACATAAATCTACCTGGTAGTATGAATTATTTTCAGAAGGTCTACTATTTATGAACTTCACAGAAGATTCTACGGTTATTTATTTTAAAAATATTGAGGGTGACGGGTGAAATTATGGGATTATGTGTCTGAAAATGCGAAAAAAAGACAAAAAATAAAACTTATAATCCATTTGCAGCACCACCTACCTGCCCAATTGTGTTTCTAAACTATAAAGATCTATTCAAATACGCAATAAAAAATATATTGTAACCGTCGTTAAAAAAGTTTCAGTGACTAACACACTTACAGAAGACTAATATATAAAATATAGTACTTACCTGGTGCCAACTAGCAGTCACCTTATTATTTAATTAAAAAAAAACCTAAAAGTCAATCCTCTACAAAAGCTACGATGTTAGCTGTATATTTGAATAAGAGGATATCGTGAACAGGACGAATGGCTTAATATTTTAATTATTATTTATTTTTTACCTTTTACGCGATCTATTGGATTTAACTAAAATTTGCTTGTAGCACTATTTAGTAAAACATTTGTTGCTCGCTTTCTAACGACTTGCGTTAAGATTGCTCAAGTTCATTTTTACAACTAAAAATTACAAATCGACCGTTGGTGGTTCAGACCGTGGGTGTGTAATGAGTTTGTAATTTAAGTCCTATTAAAACAATCCGTTCCATGCTTCGAAGAGCACGCTAAGCCTTTTGTTCCGGATATTATCATCACATCGGTGCTTAGCAGTGGGATGATTAAAGTCTAATACAACGAACACTACATGCCATTGTATAATGTGCAGCTTAATTATATATATATATATTTCATATTGAAACCTGAAACCGACAAGCTTGCCTGAAAATATTGATGGATGTCAGTGCAGCTAGAGAGATATGCAAAGATCGTACCATGTGGAAATCTATAGTATCTGCCCACTCTTCTAGGAAATAGGCGTGAGTTTATATATTAGGTTTCTCAGAATTTCACTGATTTATTTACGAAGTCATGAAAGTTATTCATGACTCGATTAGAAAGGGTATTCAAAGTCATTCAGTGTTTGAGCGGTAAAAGGCGTCGCGTCGAGTCTGAGCTTTCAATTAGTGAAAACTTAATTTGGGCTCATTAGAGGGCGGTCGGAAACCGTTTTCAGGGCGCCGAGGGCTTCGTTATGCCCCGTTCCTTTTTGGATACTGACCTTTGCGGAACTATGGTCCGCGTTCGCTCGTTAGGCGGTATTGGGTTAGTGGCAACTTTTACGCCGAAGGGTTATTGGAATTTGCAAATCATGTCGATTTTATAGAAAGCGAAGTTTACTAATTAGGATGTTCGGGTGTCATGTAGGCGCGAATATTACGAAACTAATTTTATATGTGAACATACCAAATATATATTGTAAGGTTTCATACAGACATACTATGTATGTATAAAACATTACAATATATATATATGTTATTAAAGTTATTATTTTTTAATGTCACCAGCAATATTTCTAAGGCTTAGAAATTTAGCGTACATTCGAAAACAACACTGTTAATATTCTGCTTTAGGACACTTTTCCAATAAATTCTCTTTTTACGTTTCATCGAACGATCTGTGTAAGCAGCAGGTTGAGATTGTTATTTAACAGAAAACCTAAAAAACCTCAATCTTCAGGCAGTTTTAAAAACCATAATGATTACTCGAACTAATCGTGGTGCTTCGGTGAATATGAAAAGAAAACCGCTACACAGTTAAGCGCTTTTGAAAAGGCCCACTTTTTTGGCTTAACTGACGTTTTATTTTTCGTTTATTTCTTTATTCTTTTCCATTTTAACTATCGCAGAATAAAATTAGTAAAAAAAACTAACGGCGTTTGTAAGAGTTAGCAATATGCACAAAAAAAACCTATTCCAGAATCACTTAGGTCAAATCTACAGAACACAAACATGTTCGGTAGATTTGACCTGAGTATTTGTTTGGCCCAAGTTTTAATTAGGGTCCGGACCGCCTTTTGGGTGTTTAAAGACAAATGGCGTCCTTTAAGTACCCTATAGACTGGATAAGTCCAGCGATCTTATAGAGAGTTATACGTGCTTTATGTGTTCAGCGTCTATCAGGAAGGAATACAATTTAAGGTATTGCATACACTATGGAGTGTGCTATGAAGAATAATTTATAGCTATTCTTACGGCTGAATTCTGTCATTGTTCTCTTCATCGGAAATATCATCATCACCATCTTGATGACTAATGTTTTACCATGGTACGCTTCATACGCGATTTTCTGCAGCTTACAAAAAAACTCTGGAATAATCTACCATCAACGGTACTTCCTAATCGAGTCCCACAAAAGGGCCTATTCCTTTCTAAAAGGCCGGCTAGTGATACCCCTGTATTTGCAGGTGTCGATGTGGGCGGTGACAACCTGTAGTCTTACAAGTTCGTTTGATCCTGAAAAATAGTATAAATATATTGGTAGCGGACCGTATTCGACCTACAGGAGTCCTGGTAAATGACTTGCTGTACCACCACTTGCTGTTTACAGCACATAAATATACTACACCAATGTGCAAACGAAAATAACATGTACAGGATATTTAATAAAGTTTAATAATTTATGAAAAGAAATAATACTTATTAGTCCATATATACGACTCATATGTATCAATTCCACTACCAATTATAAAAAAAAACAAATAATAATTTGAGAAAGCCATTTTATATTTGTTGAAGTTTTAGAGCGTGGCATGTATTTAGTTAAGATCAAATTGTTCTTATGCATGCCTATACAACGAGATGTCGATGAAAATCTAAACGAGAATAGTTCCATTCCACGTATAGGTCCAACACACTTGACCGGTTATTTTCCATTATTTCTATTTTCGTTAAAAGACGATTCGTTTAAATCGGCAAGGAAAAAATGGGGTCGTTAGGAAAAATGTATTCCTTATAGGTAATATATCCATAAGGACTGGATATATGTATTACCTATCTTTTTTTATTATCTGTATATTGGTATTGATTAATGATTGATGTATACCGAACAATCACTACATTGATGGTACTCTGCGTTTATCTATACTGTGAGTGAGTTGCGACTAATGACCGAATGTTCGGCTTCTGATGAGGGTATAAAAATCGTTCGGTCGGAAAGGCCGATAGCGCTGCGCCAAATCAAAATATAAGTCGGCCCATACACAGTATTCCGTTTTGAATGTAGATAGAGTTGTTATATGTTTACTTGTGATAATTCGAGACTAACAGAATTTTTCCTTCTGCTATTACTAATTATTAAAATACATTTTCGAATACGTATGTTGTATTTCTTTTTCCATATATACTGGTATGTTCTTTACTTTAACTATGATGATGCTACTACACACTAGGTATATTTTGAAGAATAGTTTTTGAAAATATGATAACATTCAGTTTTTATGTAATTTTTGTGGGCATTTACTATTATACCTATTTCATAACTTTAGAGATCGCCAATAAAATACTCTTTTGCAGCTTGAGGATTTCTTATGTGCTAGAAGCCATGCTGTGGCCAACTTGTCTGCTGTCTTCATCACGGAATACAGATGTGAAGTACCAGTTTCCGCTGATAAATTTCGTATAGTGAGTGATAGTTCCAAAGGCCCACTCTCTCCTCCACCGTTCTATTCCCCCTTTCAATGCCCCCTCCCCTCTATAACCATTTTCCTCTCCATCTGGCTGCTCCCCTTTTCCTCCCATTTCCCAAGAGACTGGCGGCGTACTGCTCCAGAGTATCCATGGGCAACGGTAACTACGCATTTACCTGGTGACTCGCATACTCGTCTGTCCTTCGAAAATGCCATTAAAAAGACTTTACCTACGCTTTACATTTCTTTCAAATTTCTTACAAAAGAGTATTGGATATTTTCTAATAGTTCGAAAAGTTGTTAGTGTTCTGATTTTAATCAAATGTCAACGTTTTGAGGTACTAGGAAGTTTTTTATTAAATTTATAGGGATGTTAGTATGTGTGTGTGTGTTTGTGCTACGTAATCATTGAACAAATACTCGTAGACCGATTGAAATTGTATTTTAGGCATTTAAAAGGACTTAGCTGAACTTAGATTTGCAAAAAAAGGTGACAACTTTTTGAGATTTTAAAAAATTAAAAAAAAATAAGAGTCCTAAATTATTAAACCATCGATTCCGAAATATAGGAATCTAAATAGGAACCAGCTCTATTCCTATTAAAGTGGATAAATCTGTAAATTTGATCGGTTTATTTCGTAGAAAGATATATAGTATGCAAAAAATTTTCAAAATCTTCTTATGCATAAATCTTAAAATATCGATTTAAGCGTAAAAACAGACTCTATTTTATGCCTAAAGAATTGTTTCAGTAATCGTAAATACTGCCAAAAACTATAAATTTGTTTGAAGATGTAGTTCAAAAACTTTCAATAGATGAATTTTCAAAAAATGTTTTTTTCAATACAACGACATCTTTTGATCAATTTAATAGATTTCATCTTGACTTGCAACGTTTAACTGAGCGTTTTAAGTGTAAAAGTAGATTTTACTTCGAAAGTGGATCTTTCAAAAAATTTACTATTAATTATGTAAAGAGCACTTTTCTTTTAATTTTTCGCACGATGTCCTTTTGAAAAATGAATCGATTTCGATCTAATTTACAACATTCAACGATGGTTTATTAGGAACACAGTGGATTATATTTTAGAATCGATCGGTTTAATAGCTAAGAAATTATTTGGAAATTATACTTGAATAGTTTTTTCTTAATTCTCAAAATCTATTGGTAATTAATTTATGCTGATATTTCAGAAAATCTAAGTTGAGACAAATGCTTTGAAATTCTGCAAAATTGACCGCAGCTTGTCTATTAGTTGAAAGATATTTAATATTTACATACATACGTACACACTTACTTATAAACACACGAGAAACTCACTGGAAATGGTCACATTAGGTCCCTAGGCTGATATTTGACAAAAACTCGATTTTATAAAATCAGACTGAAAACAACAAGTCCCTAATTTTACGAAACTTATCACATTCTATAGGAAGAAGTTAAACGTTAGACATTTAAGTTATCGCGAGGTATTTTTATTTGTTCAGTTTTTACACATCGCAAAAAATGAGGTACACCTTTTGTAATGGCAACAATTCTTTTTTGCCTTTACCATAATTTTACTCTCATGATTACATTAAAGGCAACAGATAAACTAGAGGAAATAGTAGGTGTTACAAAAAAAAATCTAATAAGTTAAAGGCAAATTTATAACCTAGCATGAAATTCGAGATATAAGTACGACTCCATTAAGAGAAACGAATAGCCATATACTTTCTTATAAATCGTGTTGTTCTAAAAATGATATAAAAATATATGTAAACTTTTATTTATAGGAAAAACTGCGCACATTAGTCATGAAATATTTCAGAATTCCCATATTAAATATTTTTATGAGTTCACCACATTTGTCGTTTGATTCGGGTGATATATTCGTTTAACCGAAAATCCGAATAAACTTTAATATTGGTTTTTATAATATTTTCGAAAAATAAGAGCTATTTTTCAAAAATTGGTATGCAATCAACGATTTAAATTATTGGCAGCATTTTTCGCTTTTAACATTAATTTGTCTAAGGGAATAAGATTGTCTCAAAATTAATTTACATGTCGGATACATTATGTAATGTGTTTAGCGAATTTATTAGCGAATTATCGAAAAAACTAATTTTTTCAATTTTCCGCTTTAAAATTTGAAAATTTTTCAAAAAAATTGGGAAGTTACTGTTTTCAACCTGGTTTGTGAAAATTGATTTTCGATCAGATCTTGACGCTTTAGCGTCCTAGAAGTTTAAGTTGTTATTGGTAGAAACAGATATTACTACCATTTTCCAGGTAATGTCTGTATGAGTTTGTGTGTGCGTGCGCGTGTACATACGTGCATACCTACCTGTGTTTATGTATGCAAGCCTCTCATAACTTTTGAACCGATTGACCGATAACGATTGATTTCATGATTGATTGATGATTGATTCAATGATTGATCTCATAACGATTGACCGATTGTAACGCAACTTGCGATATTTGAAAGGAATCTATGCAACTTAAGTTTCCTGAAACATCGAAATGTTTTTTTCAATATGATATTTAGACTACTCTACCGCTCGATACAAAATATAATTAGCTTTTTGTTCAAACGGTTCCATGACCTATCGTTGATTGCATAAAAATTGGTCATTTGTTCAAGAGATATAATTGGAGAATATTTTGTGCAATATTTACCAATAAATTTTAAAATCTGTTCAGTTATTTTTCTTAAAAAAACGACGGTCATTGTTGTTAAATGCATAAATGTTGATTGATTTGTTCAAGAGATGTTGTTGGAGAAAAAAATTTTCAAAAAGTGTTTTTTTTAGAATATTTTTTTTAATACGCTACATATAAAATTTAAATTATAACTAGTTTTGCTATTGTCGATCGATCAATCATCATAAATTGTATTAAAATCGGTTGATTCCTTCGAAAGATACGGTTAACAAACAATTAAAAAAGAGAAGTTTTTTTCAAAATAACATGCAAAATTTTTGATTTGTATTGATGTTTGGTAGTGGTAAGCTTTTTCTCCTTAAAAAACCACGTCGAATGCCATGAAACAGATAGATCGAATTACGTATTCGAAAAATATCGTAATTGAAATGTTGAAAAATAGCGTTTTTAATTTCTCGCTGTGAAAACTAAAAATTTTCATAAATTAGGAAGATACAGTTTTTAGTCCGATTCGAAAATGGAGTTTTCATCAAATACTTTACGCTTTAGGACTCTAGAAACCTGTGTTGATAATTTTTCACGGGATGGTTGGATATCTGTATGTATGTGTTTGTGTGTGAGTGCGCGCGCGCGTGTGTGTGTGTCTACGCGTTGAAAAAATAAAATTATCAAAAAGTGTTTTTTAGAATATTTCTTGAATCACCCTACCGATAAGTTCCAAAGGCTAACTAGCTCGTGTGCTTAGAAAGAAAAGTGGATCTTTGCAGACTCCTTCAAACTCAGTGGGTTTGTTCGAGAGATATCGTTAAGGAAAAATTCGCAAAAAAAAATATTTAAATACTTCTAAGATCCTCGGTGGATTGAGTTATGGTATCGGTCAAGTTTCTATGTTTAAAAAACTGTGTTGAATGGCGTAAAGTAAATCAAAACAAAAAAAAACGCAATCGATAGATGTCTTAGTTTAAAAACTAAAAAATTGCGTTTTATGTAAATAAATTCAGATGATACAATTCAAAGAGTTAAAAATTAAATTTTTGAATTCGGTGATCTTGAAAACGCTCGGAGATTTTTTATACTCAAACTCAATTATTTACAGCAAAGTTTTCTAAAATACACCTAGAATTTTAGAAAACTTTGACCTCGAAAGAAGCAAAAAGTTTCACGAATTCTCTGACCCTGAGCCTCTTGGCCTGTAGGGTCAACTGTTTTGTCGAACTTTTAAGCTCATAAAGCTCAAGATAAGTTGTTGATATTTCAGATAACTATAGTTTTGGACTCGAAGAGATCAAACGCTCAACGATAAATATCATAGCGAGAAGTTTTAGGAATGCCCTGCATAATCAATCGATTATCATTTTTTTTTTATAATTGCTGAAAGGGAAATATAAAATTTTCCAGTCGATATATCGAGATAGTACCATTTCCGAGTGGTATGTAAGTACTGTAGCCCTATCACATTATATTTATGGACTGTATCTCGTACATTATAATTATGCATCGGAACTACTGTCATCGCTTGTATATTCCGGGCTCGCAGTTTAATTTTCCGGCTGTCGTCTCTCTCACGGCGCTCAGCGTGCGCGGGGATTGCGTGTCGTTAATTGTTTTTCTGGCTGTCGGACGGATTGCACGCCCTTAAGAGTGTCGAATGTAATGATATCGGCCGTTGCGTGCTAACTGATGTACCTTTGTTATAAAACAAGTACAATAAATACTTTGGCTGTTATTTTCATGAGTAATAAGCAAATGCAGCAATAAGGAAAAAAATATTCCCTCCAATTGACTGTATAGATTGTTACGTTTGTGGATTTGTTTATTTATATGTTGGTATCCATCTGCAGTAAATGTGTCTAATTTGGGATGTGTGACATCTTCAAATATAGAGGCGTACTGAAATGTTTGATTGCCTTTTACACTTGCATGTTAAAAAAAAAAGTAACGAAAGCTTATTTTTTATATTACCTTATACGTATGCACAAAGAACCTTACCCTACTCTATTCAAAGTTTTTAAAATTTTTAGAAAGTCATTTAGGGATGATTGTTTAAAAAATAACATATAAGTTCATATTACTTACATATATATTACTCATTTACTATATACTACGTGATCTTAATTATAAATTAAAATCATATTTTATTCCGACCCCAATTCCATTCTCATATTTCGATCATATTCTGATCTCTCGATTCTGTCCCCATTCCGATTACAATTTCAATTTCGCTAGCCAATCACGATTTTGATTTGCAACCATGCAGGCAATCATTAGCATCGACGTAAAATATATTCTATAATGTTAGAGGATATTGTAGCTTTCCATGAATAGAATAATGTTTATAATCGGTTGAGTAGCTCAAATCTCTGGTACAAATACGCGGTCGACGACGGAAACAGATGCTAATTTGAAGAGATCTGACACAACAATTGTCGCTAATAAACGTAACGTAAGTGCAATAAATGCGTTCGCATTTCATTTATTGTTAAAGCGAGCAGAAGATCAATTTTATACAGAATACAAAAAAATATATATATTTTCATCAGAAAGAATCCTCAAGCGGCAAAGTAATCATTATTTGTCTCTGTTAAGAGCGACGTGTCTCTGCGTACGTGTCGCAAGCGCACGAGACAGGTGAATTTTATACGTGAACATTCGTTTCATTCAATTCTTTTGTAGGAGAAAAAAGTCGACACTTCATCTAAAGTTAGGGCTGTCGTTTAGCGTTTCCTGAGATTTGAATAAGAAAGGCCGGCGCGGGCGAACAATACGTGACGGATGTACCAAAATAGATTCGTGTTACTAACGCTCTGCGAGAGACGGATCTCGTCTACGTGCCTATTTATGTGTAGCTAAAATATTCTGTTGCGTTTCGCGAATTATGAGTAAAGGGGGGAGGGAGAGACCGGACCATCAAAGTTATTAGTAGGCGTAACAAGTTCTCATGTTCTCTTCACGTTTAAAAATAGTGCGTCACCTCGTCACGCCTTCAAACAACTGTAGTCTCCCAAAAGAGGTATTGAGCAATGGTCCCCATGTGTATAGTTCTCGACAGTCTATGTAGAGATTATTTATATAGATTGGTAGTAGTTCCTACAGGGGCGGCTCTAGCCTATGTAGTGTCCGTGCGATTGATATCCTGATGCTCTATAGTAGACGCCAGGAGGTGTCGCGAACGGCGTTCGGCGCCACCTGTGCTTGTTGCGCTGCATACCTTGCATTAAGTAAAGTCGGCCATGAAATGCATGTTTATTTTCTTCTCCAACTTAACATGTCCTGACATTTGGATGCGATCACGATGTATCTTTTCAACGTCAAAGCGCTGGTTGATAAAATTTTTATGTGCATATGACAGTTGCGGTCGTACCAGTTTGGTGATGATTATATTAATATTAAAATAAAATGATTAAATCAGAAGTTGCTAATTTTTTTAAGAAGGAAACTAATAATTTGTGCAAATTTTTGGTATATTTTCTATTTCTAGAAGGTTTGTTCTTATCTTGTCGTGCAGGCTTATGATCTTTGTTTTTCCTTTTGTGATGAGGAAGAGGTGAAAAATGCATAGCGCACGCCCGCGCGCACAGGCGCGTGGTGTGGGGCTGAAACTCACTAAAAAAGTCTCCCTGACGAAATGACTGGTCTACAGTGTTGTTAACTGGAATACTGTGACAGCTTACCGAAAGCGGTAGAAGGATAGTAAGGGTGTTGGTGGCGCGTGACTATCCCTATGGACGATTACTCAAGGGAATCGACTCTGCATAGAAAGTCACTGGACAAGCGCCGGATCCATTTACTCTACCGGACACGTAAGCGGCCCGGGAGGAACACCTTGGGAAGGAGCCTTGAGGAACTTCTGCCCTGATTAGTCGTCTAGTCGAATGTGTGTGCTTGTGTCTAAGTTCAAAATACCTATTACTAACGTAACTGTGTAGGATGTGAATAAATAGGATAGGAAATAGTAGGATGTGATCTGGTACTTCTAGAGCGTGAAGTTTATAAATAAGGCTCCCGTGCCATACCCTATCGAAGGCCTTAGCTACGTCGAAGAAGACAGCTATGTTTTTTTGCTTAGATTTAAAACCGTTCGTGATATATTCGACTAGTATGAAGACTTGCTGGGTACATGAATGAACTGGGCGAATACCGAATTGTTCGTCTATGATAGCCTTTCCCGACAAGGTGATCACCTAAGCGAATTTTAGAATTTTCTCGAAGAGTTTACCAAAACCGCTCAGGAGGCTGATTGGTCTGTTAATGGTAGGGAGGTCGCAAAGTTTCCCTGGTACGTGAATACCTATTCCCTCCGCCTATTTCCAGACGGAAGGGAAATAACGATTTCTAATGCACGCGTTAAATATCACGACCTGTAAGCCCAATAGAGGCAGAGAAAAGCATTTGATAGCTTTATTACTAATACCATCGAGGCCCGATGCCTTTATAGCTTTGAGGGACTTAACCAGTATTTGAAATTCGCTGAGAGAGACGGGAGGCAGATTGACTTTTTGGTTCGAGAGAAGCTTTGTTCCGGACCTCTTCCTTGATGCGGTGTATGTGTGAAATGTCATACGGAGAGGAAGCATGAGAGCATCGGGATTCTATACTATCCGCAAGGCACTCCACTATCTTCGCGTCGTCTATGGCTGTAGAATTGTCGGATCTTTTGGAGGTGGTACCGGAATGTACCTTTCTGATTTAAGTGCTTTCGTAACCTTCTGAAACGCTTGGTGCGTGGGCGTAATTTCCTTCACGAGATCGCTCTAGTTCTCATTTTAGACCTCCTAAATGTGAGTCGACGTGGAGGGCGCGATAATTTCAAAATCTAGTTTGTCTTTGAGTCGTTCGAGTTTGTTTCTACTATAATTAGAGATGGGATATATCCACCTGGGGTTTTTACAATTAAAATGGCCGAAAAGGATGACGGCATCCTCTAGAGCAGAGGTTCCCAAACTCTTTTGTTTCATAGACCACTTTCAAAATTTTGCTGGATCCGGTGGACCCCCTGCAGCTACATCACTACCAATTTCTAAATCTCAGAAAAAAAAGGTAATATAAGATTTATTTATGGAAACTTGCGTTGTGGTTGAGTTTCAACGACGAATTAACTGCACACAGTGACTCACAGCACAAAAACCTATCAAATCACAAATTCTCACAAATTTTATTTAGAAAACGTCCCATTCGGAGTGGTAAAAAGAAATATAGTATATTTCCTTGTGTTGTAGGTATTTATTTAAATTTAAATATATAAATTATTACACTATTAATTATTATTGTTATAACAGTCGTAATATAATTAAAATTAAACACTTATAACGTAATGTAATTTCTGCAATGGTCATTACAAAAAATATATAATTTTAATGAGAGGGATGTACTTGATGAATTGACAGCAAATTATCAATATTTGGCTTGAGTTTTGTAAGGAATAACCGTAAATCTTCCCTTTCTGTGATGTTCAATCTGCTCCTTTTTTTTTGTTAATAAGGTTGTAACGGTACTAAAACTTTTATCGACGGGATATGAGGAGGGAAACGCTATCAGACACTTTTGCGCAATTCCCCACAATCCAGGATATTTTTCAGGTATTTCTGCCTGCAGCCAAAATTTTTGATACCCACTTTTAAATGTCACTTTCAGCTCCTCATTAGTGCTAAGCTCGAGTAACTCCTCTTGAAATATCACATACTCCACTTCCGTTTCATCACATGGATTTATGATTCATGGTGGTATTTCCATCGACAGAATATCTTCAAATCTGAATTTAAAATCATCATGCAGAGCAATCAAATGTTGAACGTATGTCTGAATATCTTCATCAAGGCATTCTACCTGCGACAAGTTTGAAAACTGTGAAAATTCGCGCCGACCAATATTTTCCTTCATAAATTTCAATTTTCCAAGAAAAGCTGAAATTGCACTCTTTGTTTTTATTAAATTGAAGCTGTCCCCTTGTAATTGTAAGTTGAGGTCATTAAATTTTTTGAACAAATTTGTCAAATACGCGATGTCTGCTTCAAAATTGATCAAGTTTTTTTTTAAATCAGGATCTTTACTTTCCAAAAACTCTAAAACTGAGTCAAAAAGTAAATAAAATCTTGATAAACATGCACCTTTCGACAACCAGCGTACTTCGGTATGTAACAGCAATCGTTGGAAGTCTTCATCGTTTTCATCGCACAATTGTGCAAATAAACGCGTATTTAATATCATTGCTTCTTATTTTGTTAACTGCGTTAATTACAAATTGAAGCGATTGGTGCAATCTATCACTCAATTTTTTCGCTTCTAGATGTAGTCGGTGGATAACACAGTGAATCGCAATTACCTCTGCTATAGTTCTTTTAAGATGGCTTATAAACCCACGATATCGCCCGACCATAGCAGGAATTCCATCTGTTGCCACCGAAATTACCTTTATGAATGGAATCGATTTTTCTTTAATAAAATCACTCAAAACATTAAATATTGATTCACCTTTAGTGTTTGTCTTCAAAGTTTTCGCGAATAGTAGCTCTTCATGAATTTCTTCGCCCGTAACAAATCAAACATATGCCAATAATAATGCTTCATTGCCAGGTAAAGTTGACTCGTCCAGTTAAATAGACAAATGAGTTGTCCGTAGATAATCACACAAGAAACTTTCAACATCAGAGCTTATTTCATCAATACGTCTTTGTACAGTGTTGTTATTCAAAGGAATTCTTTTAAGATCTCAAATGAAGTTTTGTGCAGAACAGTTTTTAAAACCTATTCAACAGCAGGTAAAATTAACTGTTCTCCAATGGTGTGCGGTTTTCCAGATTTTGCTATAAGTAATGAGATACTGTAAGATACTCGTAAGCCATCATCGTTGCTTTCAGACGTTGAAGAGAACATACTGTGCACGGTGAGTATCTTTTCATATTTTTCCTTTAATGTTTGAAAATATTTCAAACCTTTACCTATTTGATCAGGATGGCACCTTCTTAGATGATCTTCCAGCTTTGATGGTTTCGTAGAGTCATTGTTCAAAATTTTGTTGCATAAAAGGCATGTGGGCAATCGTTTGTCTGCCTTTAATGGAAGAAAACCAAATTTTAAATATTCAACACTATATTGACTACACTTCTTATATTCGGCCATGTTTTGTATCAATTACTTCCACCTGTAAATAAATAAAAAAAAACTTTGTTTTAGTAATCTTAAGACGATTCGAACTTAACAGGATATGGCTATTTTAACATAATATGATTGATCAATTATTATAAATATTATGAAATAAACAAAGTTCCGACTGCAAACTGTTTGCAATTATTAAAAGCAATAAATCGCTAAGATCAATAATAGAGTTTTATGAAAACGGTTGAACTTATTTTAATGTGATATAAAATTATTATTTCAATTATTATATTTCTGTAAATTCTATTGAAACTTTTAAATAATATTTTGATATCAAAACTCAACAATAGTCAATTGAATTAGATAGGTAATGAAAATAAAGTAAGAACGATAAGTTTAATCTTTCTCGGCTTAAAACTATATGCATATAACAAATAAGCAGGTAGATACCTATTTTTCCGACACTGGCAATCACTAATATCGATTCACTTTACTTTTCTTTTCGAAAGTCTGGAAACAAATTCAGTCACTGGCCAACTTTAATATCGATTCACTTCACTTTTCTTTTCGAAAGTCTGGAAACAAATTCAATCACTGACCAACACTAATATCGATTCACTTTACTTTTCTTTTTGAAAGTCTGGAAACAAATTCAGTCACTGGCCAACTTTAATATCGATTCACTTCACTTTTCTTTTCGAAAGTCTGGAAACAAATTCAGTCACTGGCCAACTTTAATATCGATTCACTTCACTTTTCTTTTCGAAAGTCTGGAAACAAATTCCGTCACTGGCCAACTTTAATATCGATTCACTTTACTTTTCTTTTCGGAAGTCTGGAAACAAATTCAGTCACTGGCCAACTTTAATATCGATTCACTTCACTTTTCTTTTCGAAAGTCTGGAAACAAATTCAGTCACTGGCCAACTTTAATATCGATTCACTTTACTTTTCTTTTCGGAAG
Organism: Eumeta japonica; assembly: GCA_005406025.1. Classification (NCBI taxonomy): domain Eukaryota; kingdom Metazoa; phylum Arthropoda; class Insecta; order Lepidoptera; family Psychidae; genus Eumeta; species Eumeta japonica. The sequence continues at coordinate 407,378 of BGZK01000390.1, forward strand.
TCTGGAAACAAATTCAGTCACTGGCCAACTTTAATATCGATTCACTTCACTTTTCTTTTCGAAAGTCTGGAAACAAATTCAATCACTGACCAACACTAATATCAATTCACTTTACTTTTCTTTTTGAAAGTCTGGAAACAAATTCAGTCACTGGCCAACACTAATATCGATTCACTTTACTTTTCTTTTCGGAAGTCTGGAAACAAATTCAGTCACTGGCCAACACTAATACCGATTCACTTTTCTTTATGAAATTCCAGAAAGAAATGAGTAACGATTATCCTGGACATTTGTATTTATATTGGTGAAGAATCAAACACGTGCATGCAAGATTGCAAGCACATACACCACAAGTCGTATAAATTTGCACATCTGAACAAACGTTGCGGACAGGACGGCGGCCGGCGCGGCAACGACAAGTCTCGACGCGTTGTACTGAATATGGAAAATGCAAGTTTTTTACAAGTAACAATCGCTGAGTTTCTTAAAATATTATTGGCCTATATTGATAAGAGAAGTCAAGTCAACATTTTAGTTCTTCACTTTCGAAGCCAAATTAATTTTCATGCACCCCCGCTTACGATTGTGGACCCCCATTATTTATTACGCCCAACGTAGACCCCCGTCGAGTCTCCCGTCGACCCCTGGGGGTCCGCCTGGACCAGTTTGGGAAATACTGCTCTAGAGCGAGGAGGAGTTTAAGGTCGCTCCGGAGCAACTGTTTGGTGGCCGGGAGATAGACTGAGACTATGACGAGTGTATCGTGACCCGTATGGCTAGTCAACCACCTGTGGCTTCTATATTAATAAGAAGGGAGATGTCGATCGGGCAACAGTATAAGGAGCACTTGTAATACAGTGCGGTACCTTCTTTGCTAGCTAGCGTACGTTCTATACATTAGTAATCGTACCTGCAATTTTACAAACTCTAGGCCTGTGTGGCTTTAAAAAATTTTCTTGAACCAAAAGTACGTATATTCCGTACTCTAATATACATTTATTTACTTCCGGAAATTTTTTGCTATTTAATCCGTTCGCGTTAAAGGACAATAGAGAGAGATATTGTGCGGTTTATGGCGTCAAGATGAGGGAGTAACCCTGCATACGGGTGCGGACATTAAATTGATTCTAGTCTTACCATCAGGTGATGGTATTTGACGAGGACATCGAGTTTGTTCTCCGCGTTTCTACATAGTCGGAAATCGTACCACAGGTAATAATACATGATCTTGATAGGTACGAGTATGATATAAGCAAGCTCATAATTGGTTTCTCTCGGGTATCTAACATTAGATTCTTTTTATTCATTACAGTTACGAAATAAGAAGGTTTTCATTTTATCCGTTCGTATAATCCTGTACATCCTCGATTTCTATTAACCACTTTGTGGATTTAGTCAATGGGGATAAAGAAAAAAGTGGAACTTTAGTTATATTGTTACTAACAAGAAAGTTTGTGATCTGTTAAGCGAAGAAATCCCCCTTTTGTTTCGTTAAAGTGTCCACTAATGGAGTTGTTACAATACTGCTCTATCTGTTATAAATAATCGCGTGGATGGCGTCGTATTTAGGTACAACTTCGGGACTTGGGAACACGGTCAAGTTACAGTGAAAGATCCTTATGGAGTTACATTTAACCACTATAATATTTTATAATATTCACTAACACTAGCTTCTAATACAGAAATTAATGAAGTTAAATCTTTAAAAAGTAACACGTGCGAACGGTGATCGAAATGAGGCAAATAAACAACTGATGCAAATTTCTTACTTGTATATATTAAACTAGCTGTTGCTCGCAACTCCGTCCGCGTGGACTTCGTTTATCGCTTTCTTGGTAAATTCGAACACGCCAGAAAAAAATATTCAAAGTTGTAGGAGCTATAGATTGGGAGATACAATTTTTTTAAATTTTGAACTCTCCCGCACAGCCATCTGGGGGTGGAATGTTATAAAATTCTCTCTTTGTGAAATCTAACATGCCAATAAAAATATTCCGGCCAAGTTTCACAGTTATAGCCGCTATAGATTGAAAGACACAATTTTTTCGAATTTTTGACTCCCCCGCACAGCCCTCTGAGGGTGGATGGTCATGGAATTCGTATTTAGTAAATTCAAGCATGCTAAAAAGAATATTCTGGCCAAGTTTTATACCTATAAGAACGATGACTTGAAAATGTTTTTTTTATTTACGCCCCCGCAACCCCCTTGCGGGGGGAATTTCGTAAAATCGGTTCTTAGCTGACCTCTACTCGCTGAAAGGAATATTCCTACCAAATTTCAAGTCTTATGGTTCCTGAGATATCGTGATGAGTCAATATATGGGTGGAAATCTCTTATATATATATAGATAAAGGTCGATTTTGTTGATAGTTACTTTTTTTTATCGAAACGAAGGACAATAGACATAAATAAATAGGAATGTCTTTTGTGATTAAAACCAACGTGGATTCTCAAGTAATGTATGTATTGCAATATTTATTCACTGCAGATTGTTTATTATAGATGAAATCAAGAAGCATCGGCGGAACTCACTACGTTTTCATAAAATTATTATAACACATGCGGCTCCACCGGGGCGTGGCCGTCTGTGAACAGCGGTCTAATTTTGATAAGTACCGATGACTGTAGGAAGTAACAAGGTAGGCGGCGACGCGTTTGAGGCTTTTATGTTGTTAAGTTACTCTTATACAACGGAGAAGACCATTCGAAGGTCCTATTAAAATCGATAATTTTGTATGTAATACAAAAGTACGTATTTAATGGCATAATGAGTTATCTATTGACGTATTCCGATGGATACATTTAGCAGTTTGCATTACATTAGCACACTTATTGAAATTCGGTCAATAAATGGATGGATTTTTACAAAAAATAGGTTAACCCTGTAGGCCAACCCTGAAACTTCCCGCTATTTTTGAGTTCAAAACACTCGAAAATATACGAGATTTGACGCGATTTTTTGAGTAAAAAAACTGTTTTTTTCGATTTCTTTCGACCACGATTTCTCGCAAACGAATCAATCGATTTTGACCCGGTTTGCGGCAATCGACGTGTTTTTAAAAGGTTAAGAGCTGATTAGGTTTTGGAATTGATCGGTCGAGTCATTTTAAAGTTATTTTGAAAACACCACTTTAAAAAAAAATTGTTAGTTTTTTGAAAATTTTTCAATCTATTCAAATTCAAATTCAAATTCAAAATATCTTTATTTCATAGGTTACAAAATAAAACTTGAAATACGTCATCATTTTTTGTGAATTTACACTTTACTGCTGTTTGGTGAAACTCTGGAAAGCCGTTTAGTGGGCTCGATTCGGTCAAGCCGTTTAAAAGTTATAAGAGGTTTACATACATCGACACATATACACACACACATCCACACAGACATACGGACATCATCTCAGGGATGATCAGGTAAGCTTCCTCGACCCTCAGAACGTCGAGATTTGTGAGAACTCGATTTTTGCAAAATGGGGTGAAACTAATAACTTCCCGAAAATTTTAGAAAATTTTCAATTTTCTTAGCGGGAAGTTAAAAAAAAAAAAACTCTTTCCAATCAGAGAAGAAACCCTGAACGAATTATTTACGAATGATGGCAACTTTTCAAAGTTCTAAGTTTCATGATACAACTTGTTTTGATGGGGATATTGTACGTTAATATATAAGCAATAATATACAAGCAATATTTGAAATTATCGTATCTACGACTCCAATATTTAATTTATATTTGCAACAAATTTCCGTATTTTATTATCACGATTCTTCATTATTTAGTGTACACGGGGCCGAACGTGAAGTTTGAATAATTCAAAGGCAAGCCGGAGTCCGCGGCAGATTAGGCTCAGGGGTTTCATTACGCTCACCGCGACGCGCGCGGGTGTCGGCGCCGTCTGCTCTATGCGATTGCTCTGTTAGATAGAGTTCGCGAATTTTTGCCTCTCGACGCCGAGAACCGCTTGATTGTACTTTTGAACTTCCCCGTATGAACGAATGTTGGAAGTTTCCCAAGATGCATAAATGTATTTCGTTATGTAGCGCGTCAGCGGCCAGGCCGGCGCAGGCGCTAGTGGAACGATTGTGCGTAGCCACTGCGTTTAGGGTCAGGGCACGATTTAGGTTTTAAAAACTTGAGTGGAAGCTAGTGACGTTTAGTTTTCATGTTCTATTCTTATGTTGACACACATGGGGCATAAAAAAAAATGTTATAACATTGTCATTGTAAGCAGCTCTGTACTAAAACCTGAAAAACTAAACTTATCATTTAAAAAACGAATTGAAAGATATTTGTTTCTTCAAATATAACTTTAAGAAGTGCGAATAAATTTGAAAAGATAAATTTACCAGTTTTACCAGAATATGACATGTCTTAGGAAAGTGTGAACTATATATTAACTATATGAAAGCAAACAGTTTTTGCGCCCTTGTTCGATTTACTGTCAAAAAGGTTTGATCGTTTTGATAATCTTCAGCTGCAGAATTATGTTACAACAAATAATTATATAGTATACCCGAAGAACAACAATTACCAAGAAACTTGTCAATTTTATGACAGATGTGGTAAATAATTTTGTTAAGTAATTGCTTATTTTTTTACCAGTTTAGAGCGTTTCTTCTTTATGTAGAATAAAATAAAAACCATTTCATCATTCTCCGTTGAGAAAAAATTAAAAGGAGTATTTACATAGGACAATCTAACAAGATGAACCTTGGAAAGTAATTGGCGTCTGTTGGTTCTAACATCATATATATATATATATATATATATATATATATATAATGCACTCACGATCATCATACATACAAAGTTATGCGTGTTCCTAAACACATTCTTGATGCTTATTTTGGCATATAAAATGTCGAAAAAATATATCAATTCTGACATAATGACTTATGTTTATTAATAATGTTTAATATTAATAATGTTTGGAAAATGTTTATTAATAAGCAATTATATCTATATGCACACTTATAGAAGAATTTATAACTATAAGTGCGCAATTCTTGTACAAATATAAATTCAGACATTGGTATTTCAGAAAGGGTTCTAACGATTTGTATTTATACCCAAACAATGTATGTTTATTGCTTATAATAAATATTTAGATACATTATTATAAATTTAAAGATTTATTTTTGGGATTAAATATAAGAAACTTTTTTCCGTTGGAAGTTATCATATTTCCACTGCAAACTTGACAGATGCCGAGCAAAGTTCCGTTGCACAGGTACTATTTATTATAGTACATCTTGTTTAATAATGCGTAATATTTTTAGTTTAGCATTACATATGCTGATATGACACCGGTTAATCGTTCCCAGTTAAAATTAACTCTTGAACTAATGTTGACTAAATTCCTGTATACAAAGTCAGTCGCCGCCTTCGTTAAGTTGCGTAATTAAAAGGAATTTTTTAGAGCTACCATTACCTAAAATTTGACAGCCTTTAAAATTTCGTAAGTGTGAAATTGACCTGCGATATAATATTCACGTGATAATCTTGATATTCATAAGTACGTACTGCTACAGCCAATTTGACGTCGAATAGACGAGCCGCCTCGAAGTTCTATCCGCTTAAGCGCTAGATAATGCAGGTCATCGCATTTGAAGGCCTGCCGCTTAATAAAGGACCAACAATAAGGAGGAATGGCCGGCCGTGTGACGTTCGCGTCTCGTGTCCATAGCGCTGCGAGCGCTTAATTAAATACCATGGACGCTAAATCGACCCGACGACCCATTTCAAGTGGAGCGTTTCAAATGCTGTCCCTATTGTGCCGCTGATGGGCACGGGGGTGTGATTATTAGCGTTTTCTATTGTATTGCGGCTAGTACGAGTTGTTTGTTGTTCATCGCTTCGTAGTTCCGGATGTCTGTATTTGCAAAGGGATATCCGATTGTGTGATCTAAATGCAAATCATTGATTCGAGACCCGTTCCTGAGCAAAGTGTTATTATTTTGTGTTAGTCATTGTATAAATTTAAGATGACGTCGTATTTGAAAAAAAAACATTAAAATATTTATTTTGAAAAGGAAAAGCTGCGAACGTGCTGCTCAACCAATGAGATTAGAGCAGTGACGATCGTGATTCACATTTACAGTGGACTTACAAAAATTCAATGCATTCGAAGGAAATGAATATTTAATCGAAAAATCAAAGCTGCTTCTGTTTTGAGATTTACGATCATGAATTGGCGAAGTCGCTCTTAGAAAAGATATATAATTTTAAATTACGATCACAATACAAATGCGTATTAATAGATATGTCTATAGCACGCAATAATGCGGCTGTGCATTACAGATGGTTAAAAAAATATGAAGCCTACTCAAATTCAATTATACCATTAATAACAGGAATATTCTTATTTGGTATAAAAAGTATACTATTTGTCCAAAAGGCGACTCCACGAAGAGTACCCGTTAAAGACGTTATCATAATGCTGGGCTGTGGCGTGAACGTCAAAGATCAGATTCTCAACGACCAAAATGTTACAGCTACTATGATAAAAGTCGGAAACTGCAGGATTGGCGTCGTGATGGTGTATTTCGAAGGAGACATATCTATCGGTCTGTTTCTAACACTGCAAAAGCTCAGTGGTCGGAGTTCGGCAATGCATGTTGCTTTGAACGAACTGGCTCTGACTGTTAAGATGGTGAAATCGGTGATGATTAAATCTGTTGAAGAAACTAGAGTCTCGTGCAACCAACTCAATGATGTTGTGGAGACCTACAACAAGTGCATCAGACAAGCATGCGAGCCTGCTATTCCACTTAAGGACTCGGAGCGTAAACTGAAACTCCCTTGGTGGAATTCCGAATTAGGGGGCCTAAATCATAATTCGCGTAATAAGAAGCGTTGCATGTGGAACGCGGTTCCTAACTGACGATAGTGCGTGGTTCGGGCAAGGAGGTTTATGAAAGGATAGTGGGTTAGGTGCGTACTACGAGTTGGGAACAGTTTTGCTCTGAAAGCGCTTGTGGGGCGGCATTTACAAAATTATTAGGAAATCGGAAAGAAACCGGTAGGATATCCTACTTTAAACCGACTTAGGACATGTATTATGTCCGGAAAATTGGCGACCCTCATAGCGGAGAACTTTTTCTCTAATAACCAGGTCAATACTGACGATCCGTACTATACCGAAATTAGAAGACGAACCTACGAGGACGTTATCTGTTCCTAACTTAGGACTATCTGCCCGGAGTAGACCTACCTTTTACTATAGGCCGAAATCAAAAATTGACTAATTGCGTTTCGTCCTCGAAAGGTCTCGAGCATTGATGGGTTTACATCGTGTATATGCCAGGTCATCTTATGAGATCGGGTATTATTCCTAGCGATGGGAATAAATACTTAGAACTGAGATAGTTTCCCCGGGCCTGGAATATGGCTGGTATAAAGGTGATATCAGAGCCAAGAAAGAACGAATATGCCCAGAAAGAACGAATATGCCCGTCCAAAGTCTTATCATCCCATAGGTCTGCTCTCTGGGCTGGACAAAACTATGGAAATGATGCTGGTCGGATGCCTCCAATGGCACATGATGTCGAAGTTGTATGCGATTCATATATTTCACCTTGCAGCCTGGGACGGAGGATACCCTTTATGATCTAATGACATACATATATAAATAGTTAAATGTCAAAAATTAATTTTATTGGTATCATTGGACATAAAAAGCGTCTTTAATAATGCTTAGTAGTCCTCGTTGAAGGCCCAGCTGCTTATTCACAAATATTCAGTAAACATTTACGGCATGGAGTAAGTAAATAGTTGTGCGGTATGCTTGACAGGAGTGCAGAAGGAGCATACCAAAGGCATATTAGAGCTTCATAGCCAGTTTAACCATCTGGAACCTCATTCTGGACTCTGTGCTGCAATAACTTGGAGAACTCGGTGTATATGTGGCGTTTACGGATGATGTGGTTCTCATGTTCTCGGGACTGTCGGCTTTGTCAGTGGAGGAGGTGCCAACAGGGCGTTAGCCGGCGTGCGGTACTGGGGAGTGAAAAATAGGCTGGTTTGGCGTCAACGAAAATTAATTCAATGGTGCTGACTAAAAAGCTTAAATACGATGACTCAATGGTTCATACGGATGGTGATCAGAGGCCTTATTAACGAAATAGGCCTCCTCAGTCTGATTATCAATAGGAGTTGACGTTAATTTCTCATGTCACCAAGGCCTGTGAAAAGGCTATTAATGTATATAAAAGTATAACCAGAGCAGTCAAGGTGACGTGGGGTTAGAATCGGAAGATCATGAGGGTCATATGCAATTCTGTAATAGAGTCGTACTATACTCTTGTGCATTTGGGTACGGCGACAAGGAGTCCCGGCGTGTGGAAGATGCTTGACGCTGTTCAGCGCAGGGTTGCTCTTAAAACACGTCAGGCTCATCGTACAGTCTCCGTTTATTATAAGCTGATCCTCTGGAGACTGCTTCCTCTCGACATCAGAGAAGTGGCCTGGTTATAAGAAGTGAAGCGCAGTAAAGAGTTAGAAAACCATATTGTTGACCGTGAGCTTGGGAAATCCATATACTTCGGCGATACTACTTTATCCTGGGCATGGGCTCGAAGTCAGGTTTGAGAGCATCAAGGAACTGAACTCCCAGACCTTGGACCGTCTCGCCGTAGTCGGCTCGTACATTTACACCAATGGAAGCAGAATAGTGAGTAAAGTCGGTGCGGATCTTACGGATTGGTGAGACGTGAGGCCGTGAGTAGACCTAGTACTCGACGTTCCGACTCGATCCCAGAGCAAAGAGTGATAAGAAGCACATAGCGAAAACGGTAAAGTTGGGCTTGTCAACATATTTATAGACTGTCTTCCCTGGAGGTGCTGATCGGCCCGAGGACGTATCACTCTCTAACTCATAAAGGTAGGCTTGAGATTTCTGAAATCATTGATGAAGGATGCGCTAATTCTAAGTTAGAACTTATATCAGAATTGCGGAAAACACGCGTGCAGACGAACTTGCCAGGCACGCCGAGCTCACCAACAAGACGACAACGGTTTATGATAGGTTTTCGCTATCGTATACAAAAAAGCTGATCAGGGAGATAAGCCTAGAAAAGTGGGAAAAGCGTTACGCCAAGGGAAGTACGGGTGAGATTACCAAATGTTTCTTTCTCAGGTGGAACAAACGTAAAAGTTCCTCCAACAAATCGACATGACGTCTTATCAATAAAATGATAAGGAAAATAAAACAATTGAAAAAAAAAAATTAAATAAATTTTGAAATGCGTTCTAAGAGAGAAGGGTTAATTGTAAGAAAATTTTTTAAATGTGATTAATGCTATGGACAATTTAATAAATGTAAGTTAAAATATTGTAAGGTGTACAATTACTAAGTTAATTTTGTAAATATGGAATAACATCATTATAAAAGTAAAATAGATACAAAGAAATTAAACCTAACTATACAAAGCAAATCTTAGAAGTAGGAATGAGATAGATGCATAAGGGCCTTGGCCGCCATGTCACGGGGGCAGATTAAAAAAAAAAATGAGTGGGTGTATTAAATTTATTTTTTGCGCAAACGCATCTTAAAGGCGCAATGAATATGGAATACGGCTTATTAGCACACGATTTTCGAATTCGAAAATTTTAAAAAGTGATATTTAATGATTATCCCTTTCGACTTTCCTATTACTGCACCACTCGCCGTATCTAATAGGCGGTCTAGCGCGACCGCTCTCACATCCAGACGTTACAGTTGAAGGTTAACACCGTGCGATTTATTAAGGCGCTTATACGCGACGCGATCCCGCAGTTACGCGAAATAACCGTGACGCGGGCGATTTGCACTCGTAATGATGATCGCGTTTATTACCCAAACGGCCCACTTGCGCCATCTTAACGCTCCGTGCGGCATCTAGTTTAGGCGCGGCTCGGATATGATATTCATACGCCATACGCGACGCCCGAACAGCTGCGTCGAAGATGGCTGTGCGTCATCCGCGATAAGTCACAGGCCACCGACTGTCATCACATATTTGCTACGCCTAAAGCCTTAGAACGTGTGCCGGTAGCTATCTTAATGTAGCTTTGGCGTTCGGTCTGGATTTACATAATTCGAAATTTGTAGGCGAATGTTAACTTTTGAGAATAGTACGGAGACGGTAGATGCAAATAACGAATTTTAATTTCGTCCTGAATAATTTTATTAGACGAGATATTTTACATAGAGATCGTGCGCAAAATGTGTTCCAGGCAGCGGTGCTGCTGAAGTTTCTTGAAGTTCGCGTACTCTTGTGTTAAATTTATGCATAAAAAGGGAAAAAATCTTACTACGCAGTAATAATAAATGACCGGTAGTATTTGAGACAGAAACGATTCTAACGGCGAAGAAATATTTAAATCCATGTAGATTTTAAATATTGAGAAAGCAACACATTTAAATATCCAAGTAAACATAATCACTACGGTTGTATTCCAGGCAAGTTGCACTTTTGACGACGTTTAATATTGTATTTTCCCTTTAAGCACCACTGTTAGTCATTAAAAAACATTAGGATTTCACTAGTTATACGATTTCCACAGTATGTACGAGTTTTGTATATTCTGTGGTATGACGTTTAAGGTTTCATAAATAAAGATATTGGTAAAAATAAATTTGTTTAAATATAAATAAATAATAAATAAAGCACAAATTACAATTTAATATTTTTTCCTGAAAGATGTACATCTTAGTCACCACTTGGTGTACCATCTGGATGCACCGCCCTGTAGTATAATTATCACATGAAAGAAAGAATGTTATAATCGGAAACTATATAAAGGGCATTAAAATGACGTATTATTTAATTCAAGTCGGAGCTTACCTTCATTGGGAAGATTTTAACGCATGTAGCAAATAAGTTAAAATTGAAAAGCAAAGCTACTGGTCACATGGCATATAAAAGTAAAGTTTTGTCTAGTTTCTTTACTAACGACAGCGAACTTTATAAAAGAAATGGAAATTTATATTTTAAAGGAAATTAAAAAAAAAACAGGCAGGTAAGTGAACAGGCCTCATGTGTACGCGGCGGCGTTAGGTGCTCTACCGCCTGCTGTTTTAACACGTAATCATACTGGAAGCGCGCCGCGTTTCAATATTCATATATTTTACGGAACACTTTAAGCACTAAATATCCATACAGATATTTGCAGGATAATTCACATGTGGTTCGTGTAATTTTCACCATTGTGTAAACTTGAAAGAGTTTTAAAATAGCATATGAATAGTACAGTAAGTATGTAAGTAAGCAATGTCAAGATTAATATTTACGAAGCTGTTGATGCGTATTCAACAGATATTTACATGTCGTTCCTCATTGCTGTCCAAAATATGTTCATTTTTGCCCAAAATCGAGTATGTCTCTTGGTTTATATCTACTCATTTGAAAATACTACGTATCAAGATAGTCAAAAAAGAAATTGCTCATGATGTTGTGTAAATTTGTATGTAAAATAATCTCACCCCAATTCTTCAGAATTTGAGAACACGTGGATCATAATTAAGAATTATCTTAAAGCAAACACAATTGATGTTATTTACATTTTGGACAAATCTTTGAATAGTTACAAGTTAATATATACATATAATAAAACAGTAAAGAAGCTTCATCTTTATATTAATTATTAAAAAAGAAAATAAGCGGTACTCACTATATACATAGCATTTGGAACGGATGGTAATGTTAATGTCAGAAATAATCGTTTATGACGCATTTCAAGTGCAATTTCTATTACCTACGAAATAAAGCGACTTTTGCTTTGATTTGGTTCGACCCCGAAATAAGTGCTTTTAAAATTTTTATCAGTCTATATATTTCTCTGCTTGTTTGTTTAAGTATCACACAAAAGAACAATGTACGGATTTAACTTAGAATACTATTTGTCACGCTACATTACCTAGGCACTAGACAATCTTTCATGTTTTGAAAAACGTTTCTATTTTTCACAATCAGCACGAGAAGTCGCGACCAACAGCGACAACATAGCAACAAGGTCGGTGTACCTTTTCTATAGAAAAAATATTGTAATCAGTCTAGTGATTCTTGTAATTCTTCAGAAACGCGGAGGTGGTTTGATCCGATTTTAGGTCATACAACAGAGAGTTACATTATCTAGTAAAACATTTCTCGTTTAACGGAGTAACCGTTATTTTTTGTACGCCGTATAACTTTAATTCAACGTATATTCCACTTCAATGCTCGTATTTGATTCGAAATAGCGTTGTCATTTCAACGTCAGCGTATTTGATCACTCGCTGTCGGTTTGAGGAACTGCTTAGCTAATGCCATATGACCTAGCGTTCACTTCTTGGAGCATAACTTTACCTGGGAATGCGACAGAATACATGAATCTTATGGCAAATACAATATCGCTAAAGATAAATGTTGTTTGTTAAGCTATAGAAAATCTAGTGACACATGAACATGCATTGTACCATCTCGACCGCTCGACCGGGACGTCTGAAACCTGTTTCGTTTTACAAGAGCATATGAACTCGCGTGTGTAAGATGCGTGAAATATTTATCACTTGTATAATGGTGTGAAAAAGGAGACGGGGATTCAGTTTCCGAGGTAAGAGAACGCACGAAAAGTACAGGGACAGAATTTAAATATACTTTTTCAGTCACGAAGCAGGTTTTTTTTTTATTTGTGTTATTATGTAGAGTTATTATTTACGACAAAAAAGTATTTCAGTTTTGTATTAATTTTATGTGAGGCGTAATATTCTAGCGATACTAGCTATCGACTGCAGGTGCGCCCGCGTGGACGTAGGTTGAATTCTTTCATTTTTTACATCGATGAATCACGCTGTCAACTACGATACCTATATTAGTCTTATTCCCAATTCCGATTCTGTTCTCGATCTAGACATCTAATTTTCTACCAACAACAGCTCAGCATAACTAAAACTTTGGTCTAGCTGGGAGGGCAAACTATTCTTTTTTTTAGTTTCATTTAATTTCAATCTTTAATTTAAATAGCTTTAACCTGGCGTTGGATTCCTTTAACTCGTTAGTGAAGTCTGCATTTAAACCATTCAGTCGTTTTCCCTTGATGCGCGTACCGATAAGGAAACAAACTGACAGGAATTGCAAAAATTAATGAAAAGTGTTCTGTTATCGATTCTAAGGGCCTCCAATCAATTTTTGTTTTTCAAATGTCTTCAATGTACAGATTTTTTACTATCTACAGCATTATTATTGTAAACAGGATAACATTTAATGTTCTTTTTATTTTTAATATCTTATATTACCGGTTTTTTATAAGATCTGTACCATATTTAAATATCCATGGTAGAGTATAATAATATAAATTAATCTCTTTTTCCCAGAAGGGTAGGCAGAGACTACAGTTTTCCACATGATACGATCTTTGTATACCTCTTGGTTCACTGACATTTGTCATTTTTTCATGCAAGCTCCTCGGTTTCGGGTGCTTAAAATTTGGCCCTTTTTTAATATGTCGCTAGTTTAGTCTGCATAGGATTCTATACAATAAGTCTTATATTATACTAGGTTTGTATCGCCTCTCTGCTTGCACCTAGCCTCTCATAATGCTTTAATTTGCTATTGATAGGCCTTAAGCCGTGCACGCTGCTCAATGCTATAGTTACGAACTGCTAGCGGGTGTTGTCACAGATGCGATAACAATTTCGGAAAAAAATACAGTTATCTAGAAAACATCTGATTAATCATTTTTCGCTTACACTGTACTAATCAATTTAGGATATGTTCATTGTTAGTATGAATGATACAAAAGAAGAGGTTGCCAACATCAGATATGTGTATACTACGAAATAGTATAGATATGACTAGTCGCCTATATATCTACGGGATAGCACCAATAACGCGACTTGTAACTAGAATTTGTGCAATGAGACAATAATATGAGTAAGCATCTTTGTTTCTGACACATAACATCTTAGCTCTCGGTGTGCGGTGTTTGGCTGAATTAATTTCGCAAATATGACGGAGATATGTAACAGAAAGAAGAACACGCCACTTACTTCACTTTAAAAAATGTCGTGGAACATCCTGTAGAAACAAAGTTTCTTAAGCTAATCCACAAATAATGATTATAAGTGTGATTAAGCTTCTTGTAAAAAATAATTTGAGTACAATTTTTTTATAGGTAAATACTATCTTATCAATCTTATTTAATTTACAATGGTTTGTTTTTAGAAATATAAATGATATTAAATACAAAAAAAAAGCTTATATAAATTTTTACTTTTTGGAGCGCTGTTCGAATAAACAAATTTATCTCTCTTTTTTTGTAAAATTTTTGTAGGAACAATAAGTATAAGTGGAAAGAGATAGAACTTTATGTCACGTAGAATTTTTGCTGGTCAGATTCCTACCACTAGTTGGTAAAGAGTTCTATTTTTATTTATTTTTTATTTTACAGTTTCTAAGTGCCCACTTAAAAATTTGAAATGTCACCTATGTTCTGAAGACTGCTATAAAGCAGTCTAGGTCTTATTCTTCACATAAGGCTAGACCGAAACTGAAAGAAGGTCAAACAAGAAATTAGTCTAGCCCCTACGGGATCCATCTATTCTTTTGTTCGTTACTTTAGCCCAGCTATTTTCTTCGATAACCGTTGATCGTGTGAAGTTTAGATAAAGAATTGTAGTTGGTAATAACCCGAAAATATTTTTCAGACGTAGAATTCAAATTTCAAAATGCGACGGTTATTATGGCTAGTAAAGGGGGTTATTAAAAAATAGTGTCAAATAATGGCGCCAGAGATAACATACTGATATAACTAAAGAAAAGCGTTTCCTTTACATAAACTGCTTATTGTTAATTATATTAGACCTGCGATTTTTATACGTAGGGCGCACTGAAAATTTCAAAAATAAATGAGGAAAAATTACTATGTATGGTCAAAAATGAATTTACTATTTTTCAAAATATTCTCCGTTATCATAAATGCACCTTTTCATACGAATAAACAAATATTGAAAACATGTTTTGCATATTCTTCAATTGTCTCTTCTGTTGATGAAAATCGTTGACCGCGTAATTGGTTCTTAATTTTTGCGAACAAAAAAAATCGCAAAGTGCCAGGTCGGGACTGTATGGGAGATTGCTCATAAATTCTACGTTTTCCCCTTAAAAAATATGTTTGTTTGGCCGTGCGAGAACTACCATTGTTATGGTGCAAGATGATACGACGTGTTAGGGTTCTCTTTACAGAGTTCGTTAATAACATCCGACATATGGTCGTGTACCAATCCAATACCAAAGTCATTTAATAACCACGCGGGTAGAGTCGAGAACATACACTTACGAGCGCGTTACCTACAGCAAAGCGCAGAACAACGTCTACCGAGCCGCTAGTAATTGCCAAAAAAACACAACACTTAATTCTCAATCATTTTTATCTTTTCAAGCCGAATTATTTACGATGTATTTCCTCCTGTTTCACTTGATAGGGAGTCTTGACGCAACCAACTGGGTACAATGGGACTGCATCCAATAACGGTGCACATCTGGCGCGTCTGACGCACATGTGAACGCAACACATGAACGCGCCATCACGTAGATTGGCCTCACTCGACTGGTCATCTCCACGTCCGGAAACAGGAGATGACATTCGTAACATTCGTATACGTATTAACCCTATTGATTAAAAAGAAACGATTCGTTGATCAAAAGTGGCACGTTCATTCTATTACCAGGGTTTTGACTTTTATTCATTTCCATTGCAGAAATGCATTTTAAAAGACTAACTGCTATCAATGTGCAACGTTATGATAGTTATAAGTTATCATACCCTCCGGGTTAACAGAACAGAGTAAGTAATTTCTTAAAGAAATATTTTCAATGACTTTCAGACTGAAATTATGCAGGCGGAGTTCGGGTGTCACACTACACAATACACTATTTTGTCCTTTCTCAAGTAAACAAGTAAAGCTAAGGTTTAGGTTATATTTTGACTTTAAACGAAATATTAAATAAATATTCCCCAGTGTTACGCTGCATACATTAATTAGTAAGAACCGGTATAGCTAGAATAGGCATAGTGAGAGAATTTTTTAGAAAAATTAAATATTTGCCGTTATTAGTAATTCTATGTTTTAAAAACTAAAGTTTACTGGGGAATATCCTCTGCATTTAATTATTACACCAGTTGAGTAATATCGAAATGTAATAACAACAAAAGCGTTTGAATGCAGGAATTAGTTAAATAAATTAATATTTACAATGTGGTAGTACAATGTACAAAGTTATCTAAAAATTAGTATTCGTATTTGTAATATCAAGAAAAGATATCATTTAATTCCAAGTGTTTACTGCTTGTTTAATTCTCACAAATCGATATCATTAATATTTAACGCTTTTTGTAATTATATGAAACTAATGTAAAAAAAATTAAAAACCTTTTTGTAATAACAATTAAAGGCATTATTAATTTCTAGTTATATAGCCTTTTCTAATTGGTTAGTAAGCCGGTTAGTAAATATTAGCGAGTTTTGTGATGTCTAAAGGTGCGTGTATAAAAATTGGTAATATTTCTTTTGAAGTTATAGAAAATTATTATTTATTAGTAATCATACTTCTTTATATCGAGTAATCTCGTAGCACAAACTCAGTTCATTTCTGACAGGCATGACCAAAAGGTGTTCATTGTACGTATTAATGCCGTAAACTGGTTTATTTTTGAGTACGTTGTACCCTTAAATACCTAGGGACGATTGCAGACGAAATCGCTCCGTCTGTGCCCTTCGCGCACAATTTTCTTGTAATGCTAATATTTCTGTTATCGTGTTCACTAGTACAGCGATACTGTAGTTACTTTTTATAGGTACTGTATTGTTTTTTTTAAACAGGTTTTCTAAGATTAATGTTTATTGATTAAAATACAGAGCAGATTAAAATTTTTCTTAAATCATATTGCTTGGTATCGTAAGAGTATTTTCTGTTGATTAAAGTGAAAATAAATAAATCGATTAAACCTTAGTACTTTATTTTTTTGAATATTTATTTCAGTTGCACCAATCGGAAAACATGTGATTGATATTAAAAAAATGTTCCAATTTGTAATGCCTATTACATAATTACTAATAGTCAAAATTACGTTTTGCAATTTTACATATGCAGTTTACTTAATACTTAATTCCAAGCTTAATATTTCCAGATAAGTAATTATTATATATTAGAAGCAATTTTTTCTAATTTATTGTATGTATGTATTATATTTAGTACCACATTTTGTATTTCTGCAATATCTTTACTTATACTCATTAAGTTTTTAAATATTTAGCGTAATCATTTGTTTTTATTAGTTTTATTTACAGTTGCAATAAGAGTGGTGGTACCTCCTACTATGGAAGCAAATTTAAGTACCTATTCAAGTCAAAATGACATTTCCATGTGTTTTTTTTACTTGGCGAAAAGAATTTTTGTTGAGAACCCATCATGTGACAATATTAATATAAAACTTAAGATAATTACTCGTTTTGTTTCTAATGAATAAAGTAATATTAAATTTTTAATTCTACTAAGATGCAGTCCTTCAAAATATGTATAAAAAATACGTACTATGAAGATCCTTTACATATTCATTAAAATTATGATTTAAGGACAAACGTTGAAATAGTCGCATAAATATTGTGGACATAGAGTAAAGCATGGCATAAAGCTCATATGAGAAAAACTCAGCAGAGTCAAGCCGCATTTAAATAAGACCGTGTATGGTTCTCTCGTGTGGCAATTCCTAAATGTCAGCCCGGTCTCCGCGGGGCGCCCTCGCCCCCCGGCCCGCCGCCATGATGGATGACCGCCTTGTTCATATAAATTGTCGTCTCCTTTCCACTTTTACTCGGTTTTCACAATTATTCCACGTCGCTTTATTCTTTTAAGGCTGTCTTGATTAAAACTTGATGAAAGAGCTTGCGTCTGACGTGAAAGCACCCGACCTGTTTATTTAGTGAGTTCAAAAGCGGGTTCTTCTCCGCTTTCGATTTCTGTGCTAAGATTTCATTTTTTCTCTGGATGTAATCCGTCGTATAAAATATATAGTGCTTGAAACAAGCTCGAATTTTTATTTACGGAAATGCTTGGATCATACGGAGGCACCATTCCCTAGAGTGTTGCATAGCAGAACAGGCCAACGCAGAGCAGTTGCTACAATGTTTACCGAAAAATGATTGTGCTTTTTCCATTCGGTTAGGGACGTATAGCATACAGGATAGGATGATAGATAGATACGAGTGATGGGGGAGAAATAAATAACAATTAGAGATATACCGATATATATATATATATATATATATATATATATATATATATATATATATATATATATATATATATATGAAAATAAAATGAAAATGGTTTTTATTTGTTCGAATATCGGTTTAAAACTGCCAAATTTGTCGGTAAGGATTTCGATTATTTGATGTAGAATCGTCTGTTAATATCCTTAGATTATATGTCTTTTGAATTTCACACGTCATTTACTATATACTCATAACGCCCAGCAAAAAGGGAGGGTGATGGCTAGCATAATACATAAACAAAATAGACGGTCTGTCATACGTAACGTCATGTGTTTTAACGCTCCACGCCCCGACACTACAACGAGATTAATCAACAATCTCTTCCACAACATGTTACGAGGCCTACGCCGAAATGATCGGTAATTGAGTACTGAGTTAGAATAAAACCTATTTTTTTATTACTCTCTAAAACTGAATAAGTGGAAAACCACTAATTAATAGTCAATAGCTACTATTTTAAGATGTCCAAAGTATACGACCAGCAATAAATGGTTATCCACTCTTTCAATTAGTAGAAATGATTACAAATTAAAATTGTAAATTTTCTACTAATTAAAAAGTATAATTCTACTATTATAAAAGTGATTATTTTACTAATTGTCAAGTGACTACTAATTCAGAACTACTAATTCAGTAGTGAAGTTGGGCCATATTACTTTTTCAATTAGTGAAAAATTACTAATTGAAAAGTAACGCCTACAAACTTAGTAAATCTGTAGTAGATTAAACTAAAAATTACTAATTTTGATGTAGTTTCTACTATTACTACTTCAATTAGTAAAAATTCTTCTAATTCAGTTTTAGAGAGTAGTGAATACTGGCCATTTAGGATCGTGATGACGTTTACATAATTAATAAGAAAATGTTTAAAAAAAAGAATATTTCAGTCTAAAGTGTCGATAACAAAATGGAGCGCATGCGTAAAATTTTCCGTGCCATAATTTATTACAACTTTTGCCGAGAATCATCTCCAGAAGAGTGTCTCGCTGAGGTTGTTGCTATTTATGATATTAAATCACCTAGTCAAATGACAATACATATTCTACTAGTATGCAGAGTTCAGATGAGGTCGTGCTTTTCTCAGCACCACACTTTCTACAAGTCGACCAAAAAACAGCGGCAAAAAAATAATATACAAAATGATCAACATACGACATATGAACAGATTTGGATGACTGAGTGTTGGAATTACTGCCATTAAAATTATTTTTCACAATTGATTGGGTGTCAGAGAGCCACTTTCCTGTTGGGTACCCCATAATTTGTGTGAAAACTAAAAAGCAGCCCGTTTTAATTGGTGTTGGTCTCTTCTGCAGCTTTTTAATGGAAGAAAATCCAAAATCGTTTACAACGTCGTCTCAGGAGACGAGTAATGGATTTATTTATATGAGCTTGCAAGAAAATCCAATCGGCATTATGAGTTTTCTACAACGAGCTCAAGTCAACAAAAATAATTAGTTCTCGCAGCGTGGTCGCGTTGTTCGTACCAAATATAAACACGTTACCAAAATTCCTTTACCCTTTGCACATAACCGTCACCGTCGATTGGTAAACCATGGTTTGTTTGTTAAAGATAATAGTTAAACTTTGTCAGATAACCCGAGAATTTGCATCATCTCACATCACGATAACGTGGTCTCCCACACCGGTTATAAAACAAATGACTTTTTGAAGCGGGAAAATGTTGAGTTGTTGATCCATCCTCTGTACAGTCCTGACATGAATAGAGAAAGTTAAACTCGATAAACTTTATACCTTCCCGCCCCGTACCTTTTTAAATGACAGATTTCAGTAAAATTGTTATATGTAAAACATTATTATTATGGAACGAAATATAAATATTTAAGTGCTTAAATAAAACAAACAAAGCAACGTAGTTCGTTTACATAATCGATTATCAGAATACTTTATCTCCGATCCTAACACATTGAGAGAAAAAAATAGTGAAATAAATTAGTAATTACTAAAATACGAGTAATTTTCACGACTACAAAAGTTTTGTGAAAACTAGAAGTCCGATTTAATAATTCCTTTTACTAATTTTCAGTAGCGAGTTTTGTAATCACCAAAACGATGACATCATGAATCTTTCTTATTATTACAAAACTTTTTGTCATTCCAAGTACATAGTTAATAAGATCGAGTACTCTAGTAAACAGTTACAATACTTAATAAGATGTTTTGTTATTCCAAGTATATAGTTAGTAGGATTGAGCACTGCGTTTTTTTTATTTCTAGTATGCATTTGTAACGATTAATATGATATTTTGTAATTTCTGGTCTGGTGTTACCATTTAATTACAAGTAATCAGTATTACATTTTGCAATTTTTCATATATAGTTGTAATATTTGATATCAAGCTTTACATTTCATGTCAAGTATTCATTAATTACTATTAAAAGTTATTAATGAATACGGACAGTAAGAACATGGAATTATTGTAATAAAACCACTTTTGTTGCAACTGTAAATAAAACTAATAAAAACAAACCATTACATTAAACCGAAAATGTAAAGCTTGGTATTAAGTATTACGTACTACACATATAAAATTGAAAAACGTAATATTGAATACTAGTAATTATGTAGTAGTCATAACAAAATGTAATATATATTTTAATATGACTCTTACTGTAACTGAAGATAATGAACTGTTTCCAGAATAGCGAAATTAAATTCAATAAAATAAAGTACTAAGGTTTAACTGATTTATTTATTGTATTCTAATAAATGAAAATTAAATTAGGAAACCTATTTACAACAACAATACAGTATCTAACAAGAATAAAAACGGTCTCTCAGTACTTCTAAACACAATAGAAGTATTAGTATTACGTGAAAAGCGCGTGAAGGTCACAAATGGGGTGATTACTTCTCTGAACCTTTCTAGGTATTTAAGGGTAGTTTGTAGTTTTTCATTTTTATATACACAAAAATAAAAAAAAACTACACGGCATTAATACGCACAATTACACACCTATCGGCCATGCCTGTCAGAAATTAACTGAGTTTGCGGTGCGAAATTACTCTATATGTAAGAAATATGACTACTGATAATTAATAATATTTTGAATAATTAAAAATAAAACATTATTTACATATGCATTCTTTAAAATTACAGAACTCACTAATAATTACTAACCGGCTTACTACCCAATTAGGAATGGCAATAGAACTAGGATTTAGTAATGTCTTTTGCTAATATTACTAAAACGTTTATGTATTTTTTATGTAAGTTTATTGTAGTTACAAAAACCGTTGAATATTAATGACCACGATTCGTAGGAATTAAACAAGCTGCAAATATTTGGAATCATATAGTATCTTTTCTGTATCTTACAAATACGAAGACTAATTTTTAGATAACTTTGTACATTATACTACCACATTGTAAATATTAATTCGTTTTACTAATTTCTGCAATTACTAAAACGGTTTTGTGGTTATTACATTTCGATATTACTCAACTGGTGTAATCATTAAATGCAGTGGATATTTCCAAATAAAGTTTAGTTATTAAAACAAAAAATTATTAATAACGGCAATTATAAAATAATAGTTTAATTTTTGTAAAGAAATTCTCTCAATGTTCTACGAAATAAAATATAGTGTAATTGGAACTATTCGAAATTCAGCGGTATAACATAACATAGGCATAAGTTAAGAGTCCCCTTATCAATTTTTATTTAATAAGGCAAAAATGTAGTTGTGATAACTATCCAACAGTTAGTCATTTGGGATCTTAGTACGCATACAATTTTAAAACAAGTTACGATGATCAATGATCATTAGAATTTACGAATTTATATAACTATCAATTTCTTTATGTACACGTACATCATAGTGGCGCTCATAAATACAAAACGATTATGTAATTTTTTATAGCGGCGGGGATAAAAATGAAACATTTTATAGCTGTATTACAATCTAGGTTACATAGAATAAGGAGATAAACGTCCTCAATATTCGGTCGCCACGTATTCGGAAGCCGTAGAGTAGGTGATTGTGGATCGTAACTTTGCGACACTGAAACACCTTTTTGTGTTCGCGTTCGCCGACGCGGCGCCTCCCCGTTTCATATTTCGCCGTTTCGTTCGTCAGTTAGCCGACCCCGCGCCCGGGGCCCGAGATACTGTCGGCTCTCCCGCGTCACGCCCGCGGCTACGGCCGCGCTCCCCTTCGAAATAATAAAAGATATCTATATGCCAATATTGACACTACAAACGTGCGGGAACTACATGAAATAGCCCGCGAAAAAAGGAAATATAATGGGACCGGCGAAGAAAAAGATCCGCGTGATGTTTGCGCGAGAGTATCGATTACGAACTTTCAAGAGCTCGTAGAAGACTCGATGTGGATGTCAGTTCTTTAACTGAATGAAGACGTTTTTAAGGTTTTTCGGGTTTCCAGGAATCGCCAATTCTACCACTTGATTACATTTATATATACGTAACTAGTGAATCTAGCATTAACAATTGTAAAATCATATTTTTACTGATACATAAATGAGAATGTGAGTTCGATTTATTATTTGTTTTGCTGTTATGCCTTAATGCGTGGGGTGAACTATAGGTTTCTGGAACTGGCCACTTACATAAAAAGTATTTAAAAAGTAATTACTATAATACATTGGAAAACAGAACTCTTTGGCTGTAGAAAACATTTTGTTTCATCTAAATATCAATCGCCTTTACATTGTGGCGTCTTTTTCAAAATTGCGTGTCTTCATCACTATGGATATGAGACGTCAAAGTTTTCGTATTATGATTTCAAGTGTAATTTGACAGCTCAGCAGAGCTTCGATCGGTTTCGAACTGCTTTTAACGATGAAGCACCATGCAAGACGCCTATTTGTAACTTCTTTGCAGAATTCAAGCGCGGTTTTGTCAATCTCAGTGAGGAATTTCGTGATGATTATCCATTCACCGTTGTGAATAACCGAAACGTCGATGCTGTATCGAAACAGATAGGTGTGTGATTGAATTCGGGCATCCTTAGGCATAGGCATGTGTTAAATACAATTAATAGTATACACATTTGGGTATGAAAAAGTTGTGTGGCACATGGTAAAAAACAGCGAAACATAGATTTATCCCTAGGGCCCTAAAACAAAGCAGCAATCGACCGTATGAATCTCTCGAGATGAGCCGAAACCAACCAAAGTGGGGCGAGCGAAGTGCTTCTAAGCGGATGATTGCTTCTTTTTTTTAATGAAACTGGACACGTGGTTACTGTTGCTTTGGAGAATTGTTGCACCGTGAATAGTGATTAGTAACACAACCATTTGTTTACCGGAACTTATTGACGAACTTCGTAAAAATAACTGTAAACGTCCACCTTGCCGATTTTTTGTTCCCAAAAATTAAGAAATAATTACGCCGTCAACGATTTTCATCACCAGAAGAAGGTGTCGTAGAGTATGAAAAACATGTTTCCGAAATCACCAGGGAGGAGTGCCGTAAACGTTTTCAAAATTAGTTTGTTTGTATCAAAAAGTGTATTTATGCTAATGGAGAATATTTTGAGAAACAATAAATTCATTTTTGATCGTACATAGTATTTTTTTCTCATTCACTGCAGAATTTTTCAGTTGGCCGCACGCAATTCTTAATAATTTAGTCATAATTTCGTGAACTCTCACTTTCGTGTTTAACAGTTTACCAGTTTCCAATCAATTTTGTTATATAATATGTAGCACGGGGTGCAGTAAAGAATTTAAAATAGTTATTACATCACTAGCGTAAAAGAAATTTTGGAAATTCTTTAGAATTTCTGCAAAAAATTACTGTCAGTTGCTATTATAATTAGTACTGAATTTGGGATAGAAATATTTTCCGGATTTTAGAACTGAAACTGAAATTGCGTCCTGCATAATATTTACACGGGAATAAAAGTTAACGTTACTACGATCGATAGACAGTTCAAAAAGTTCTCTTAATGATTGCTGGTAAGAATCATTTGTAACTAGCTCTTCCATAATAGAATACTATCATTGACTACTCATTGAAATGGATATATCTTTAGAGTTCTTTTCACAAAATTGCTACTATATTGTGTGACTGATCGGTTGATTGCAGTTGAAAAAAATAATATGGATTTCTGAAATGTGGACAATGGTATTTTAGCTGTGAGGGACAAAAATTAGACTACTATACATGTGATCCGTAAGGTCCTTAAAGGAGTTTTGAGTTATATTTTATAAGACATTTAGATTAGCATTCAAACTAGACAAAAACGAATTAATAGTCTTTTTTTAAAGTCGACATTACATTGGTCGAATGTATATTAGACATAAAAATACACTCCTCACGCACCGCAATACAACGGCATTGCGTCCCCAAAACTGGCTTTGGAGTTTTAATTTTGCAATAATAATCATGACCTACAAACACGCCTACTATTTTTTTTAAATTTCTAGTTTGCTAGCACTATTTCAACTTAAAATTGAAGAACATCGATACTATAAAAGAGGTAGAAATTTAATATACAACCTGCTCTTTACGTTTACCGTCAACTTCTGCAAAATATGACTCTATTCATGGTTACTATCAAAAGTTTGTCAAAGAACATACATTCAGCAATGCTTAGTTATTGAAATGTTTGTAAATTCACAAGCATGAAATGTTTATTTTTCGTTCGTGCATCAAGTATTTTAATGTAATATTCGCGTTGTCGCTTCTCGCTGCGCATGTCCTGTCGCGAGGCGGCCTCCTGCGGCCCGTACTCTGCGAACCGATAGCAGAATGTAGAGAAGTACAGTATAAAATCTGCGTACAAAGTGGCCGTTGGCGCCACGTCCCTCGCGCTAGGGTATATATAGTACAACACACGAAATTTTGCCGCTGTGCATTGCCTGTGAATGATGTAATGCGCAGATTAAACACTCTCCGACTCTTCCTTCTTCTTTCCCCTCGTGCCAATTTCAAGCCACTGCGACGCTTTCGTGACTAACTTCACAACGGCAGAGTTTCGTGTGTTGTACTGTACAAGGGTACCGTCGGTGGCGGTTGTGCGATTGCGTTCTGTGAAAGCATATTTTTTATATTTTTGTGTGCTAATTTTTAATATGTCACGCAGTTGTTGGTGCGCATTTAATTACACGAATTCCTTTTTTTATTCCACAAATTATTATTAATCGTACCACACAACGACTTTATTAATCATGCACAAAAAATGGAAAAAAAAACGTTGTATTAATTATTTATATATATTTTCCCTTTTTTTCTTTTGCTTTATGCTTTGTCAATGAATATTTAAATAAAATTTTCATACAGATGAGTATTTTTTTATCCGTTAAAATTCAATAACAAATCGTTCAAAACGAGTTTAAAAATCGTTTAAACCTAATCATAAAACCATTGATAAATAATAATTTGTTATTTAGAAATTACATATTGATTAATTTTTAGGGTTCTGTACCTAAAAAGAAACTCTTATTTGACTATATTTGTAATAGGATCACGTCTTTGTCCGTCCGTCTATCGAATAAATTCACTCCCAAAAATTTTTTGTGAGTGAGTTTATTCATACTTGTCTGGGGTTGCTTTGTTATTTAAATATAAGTATTTTTCGATAGAGCAGGGTCAAGTACAAGAAAAACTAATTCTTGAATTTTGTTATATTTTGTCTAGTGTTTGAATAATCTCATCATGTTTACCTATTTAATTAAATTAAATTAGAAAGGATAGTGTGTTAACTGTTTTAAACTTATAAATACTCATTTGTTTTGATTACATTTTTGCATTGCGGCGCCAGCCCTAGCGTGTTTGAGCATGTATAGACGCAATCGCCGTTAGCAGGTATATATTTCGGCCCGCCTGGCTCACATAACTTTTGTATTTCTATTGTCCAGATAGTGATGATATTACGTTGCCATTTTTGTAAGAAGCCTTTCGCATTTAGACATTGATTTATTAAAAAGAATTAAAACTTCATTTTTAAGCATAAGTTATTTCAGAACTTTTGATAGTTATCATCGGTAGAGTCATTTGCCAAAGCAGACGGAAATCGTCAAGAGCACGTTGAATGTTTAAGAAAGCTAGTAACAAGGATTAAATACAGTTGTGATTTAGATCAACCATTTGTTACAAATGTGTAGCATTATAAGTGATGTAATATTTCGGCGTCAAGTCCTGAAGACGCCTGGTACCCTAACGTTCTCCATTAACAAGTATTCTTCGTTATGTACCTAGTTTGTTTGCATATCCTTCATTTAGCACCATAACACTTGTTTAATTAAGTGTAATTGTATTTTTCATCACATAAGGAGATTTATTTTTTGAGTAATAATATTAGGTCGGGGAAAAGATTTTCTCGTATTTTATGACTAAAAAGTTGCAGTAAAATCGCTCTGATTATGCTGTTCGCATCTGGTTAGTTTTGATACCATTAAATAGATAACACTTTAAAAAAAGAATAATAAATTGTAATAACGGTGTTCCGCCGTTTTCCTATTGTCTTTCTGTCTACCAAAACGAGTGAATTCAACGTAGAAATTCGAAAGACTGAAGTTTTATTAAAAAAAAAGAGAAAAATGCTATACAAGCAGCTAAAAATAATTTCCGGTAATTTTGTTGTTAATGAAGAATCTCGTTCTGATGACCTGTTACGGATAAAGTCGATGTCATTTTGGAATAACTAAAGCAAGATTAGCATATTAGTTCTTACAACATAGCTGAAGAACTGGGATTTGACCACAAAACAGGTTTGACCCATTTGAAAAAAGCTGGATGTACAAAAAAGCTTCATACTTGGGTCGCATACGAACTCGCTGAAAGATGAGCTTTAACGCCGGGCAAAACCATGAATTCCGATCTCTATTGCCAACAGCTGATGATACAAGTAAAAGGTAGAGAATTAACCGCCAGAATTAATCAACAGAAAGGGTGTGGTTTTTCTTCATGCTAACGCCAGACCATACACATATTTACTCTTTAGCCACTCAGAAAATATTGTGAAATTATGGTTAAGACGTGTTAATAATCTACCATATAGCCCTGGACTTGCACCTTTAGATTGTTTCGATTTCTTCAGAATTCTTTAAGTAGTGTTAGGTTAACATCAAGAAAGGGCTGTCAATACTACTTGTCGTAGTTTTTTGATCAGAAACCCCAAATTTCTATAGAATTATGTTACTACCTATAAAGTGGCACCAAGTTGTTGAACAAAAAAAAAATATTATGATTAATGATGTAAATAAAATATGATGAAAATCTATCCCGGTATAATAAACGAAAAAACCTTTTCTTCAACCCAATACGCACGAAGTTTTGCCGATGTGAAGTTAGTCAGAAAAGCTGCGTAATGGCGTAAAATAAGAAAGTGGGAAAGGAGGAAGAAGGGGCCGGGAGTGCTGAACCTGCGCATTGCATCATTCGCAGGTAATTTGGAGCGGCAGAGTTTTGTATGTTGTACTGCACAAGTGTAGAGCGCATTGCTTTCAAATCGGATACCCGTAGTACGAAGTTTGAACTGTGATCACGGACAAGACTAGTAGATATTTTCATTTAAGCCAAATTGCTAAGACGTTTGTTGAGTACTTCGAGTGAAAAGTTAAGCAGTCGCGTAGGTTCCGAAGCTCGTCACCGCATCGGTCACATCATTCTTAGCAATCACCAACCGAAATGGGCTAGCTTGAAGGTTGTAAATTTCAAAGTTTGAAATACAGTTGCGAAGGGTGTGAATCCTGCAGTAATGTAATAAAAAAAGACATTAAAAATCGGATCCGAACATCTTTTGGGAGTCAGCGTAACGAAAGATTTGATAATTCTAGATTTGCAGCGTCCAAAAAGTTTGATTGACGTCAGCCTGCTGTGGACATACTTTACATACGTTTCCTGATTGAAAAAATATTTGCAAAATGTATTTGTAAACAAGAAATGTTGTTAAATTTAAATGTTCAAATTAGCTTGCCTACCAAACTAAATCATCGTTTGACGTCAATGCGTGATTTCTTTTAGAAAACCTATATTATAAATAATTATGGTCCGAGGGATACACGGAACTTCCGTTCGATTTTCAAAGTAAATATTTGTCATGCGAATATTATACGAGTAATCAAGGAAGACAAACTTTTAAAAAAATCTTCTGACAACCCTGTCTAATTACCTAGGTCTTGTCGTCTTGTATGATTTTAATAAAAGCTGTCGCGTAGTTTACCTTTAAAAATATATTTTAAAACAATAGCCCACGACACCGATGAGTATAGTGTAATAAATAGCACACGTATATATGTTATAATATGGAACGCGGCGGTCCAGCTCAGCAATTAGGGCACGAGCTATTACAGCTTGCTTAAATCGTATGTCTGTCCGTGTGGGTGTAATGGTGCTTTATCGATAACTGGCCGGGCGCAGGAATCTGTCGGTGACGTCGACGATGAATGTAGAAACGAAGCGTTATTTCGAACTCGCCTGTACCTGCACGCAGATCTATCAAACGGCGACGTAATGCGAATAACGAATATACGTACATTTTTTATGGATGATGAGGTGATCGAAAATGATACTGGAATATCTATATGTAACGTGACCCGGCCCCGCCCACGTCGCTACCGTAACTCTACACGGAAAAATACTTCCCGCCCCGTTCGGCCGCTGTGTCGTTAGACGTGACACGGGAACAGGCGCAGTGGGTGTCTGGAGACTCCTGCGTTTACCACTGAAATAGTATGAGCGCTGAAACTTCAGATTCTAATTGTGACGAAGATTGTTTTGTACTCGTGGCACTCTGATTAGCTTGTCAAGGGTGAAATTTTAATTAATACGCGCGTATCATGCGGCGAAAATACAGTGGGATGAAGTTAGCCTTGAACGTCGGTTAGGTTCGCCAGTCTCCGTGATCAGCTGACGCTTCGCTGAATACAAACACTATAAAGCAAAGCGTTGGAGAAGTGCGAAAAGGACTCACAACCTGAGGGTTCTGTAAGAACTGCATAATGTATGTGGACATTTCATCCATTAGATTTCACGACTGTCGTCTATTTCCGAATTTTTTTGCAGCTTTTCAATAAATTTTTCGGAATAGCTTAAAATATTGTACCTCATACCATATCTTAATTATTCAAAGCGGACTCAAATTGTTTTACGATTCTAGGCCAATAGCATATTATTCACCATATCACATTGTAAGTTTTAATTCGTTCGCGAGTGTCAAAATACAAGACATAATTCGCTGTATTTTTAACATATGTCTCATTTATTTGAATACTTGCGGCAAACAATTACAAATTGTAATTTTTATTATAATATATAGTATAATGTATA
The DNA here is from genome assembly GCA_005406025.1 of Eumeta japonica. Lineage (NCBI taxonomy): Eukaryota > Metazoa > Arthropoda > Insecta > Lepidoptera > Psychidae > Eumeta > Eumeta japonica. The sequence goes on from BGZK01000390.1 coordinate 436,929, forward strand.
ACCTCACGCTTATTTCTCAAAAAGGATTGGCAGAGACTATTGATTTCCACATGGTATGATTTTTGCATGTCTCTCTTGCTTCACTGAGAACTATCAATCTTTTTATGCAAACTCGTTGATATCGGGTGCTTAGTATTTGGCCCTTTTTCAATATACCACCAATTTGTTTTGCATAGAATTATGATTCTAAAAAAACAGGCCAAGTGAGAGTTGAACTCCCGCACGAAGGGTTCCGTACCAATCTATACAACATTAGATACTATATTATAACCTTTTTTTAAGTTTTCTATTTTTATTTGAATTAAGTAGGTATTTACTTTTGAAGTGAATATACAACTAAATATTCTGTGAATATTTCAATGATCTATGTATTTCCGTTCTTAATATCGAACATAACACGGCAAAAAAACCAAATTTGTTGTACGATAGCCTCCCTTAAATATTTATTTTATTTTAATTGAATTATTTATTTTTGAAGTGAATATATAACTAAATATTATGTGAATATTTCAAGCGTCAACCTCTGCCGTTATTGATATCGAGCAAAAACAGCAATATAATTACGTTTGTTGTGTGGTAGCCCCACTGAAATACTTATTTTAATCTGTTTTTAGTATTTGTTGTCATAGCGGCAACAGAAATACTTCATCTGTAAAAATTTCAAATGTCTTGTTATCTCGATTCACGAGATGCAGGCTGGTGACTGACGGACAGTGGAATCTTCATAATAGGGTTCCGATTTTACCTTGGGTACGTAACCTTGAAAAAGGAATGTTTCCTAAGGTAAGGTTCACGGTAACAGTTCAATGTTAGTTGGTTACTTCACAGCACACGGTTTTTAACAAGTTAGGCACAAACCATCTTCAATTTTTTTTTGTTCAGGTGAGCAACATTTTCTTAATCTTAAAAAAGTTTCTTATATGTTGCATGAGGAAACAAAGACTTATTATTTGTATACACGTTTTCAGATATTAATATTATACATTAGCTTTCCGCACGTGACTGCGCCTGCGTTGGTATAGAATATATTTGTTCATTTTTTACATTGATCGATTTTGTTGTCAATCCCTATTTCGGTCCCGCCCTTAATTCTACTGCCGGTTCTGCTTCTGATTTCGATTTAGGCCACGCTTTTGACACGAAGTCTAAGAAAATGTTTATATCGATATAAAATACAGGCTATATAGTCTAGGAATTAGGAGTTAGTGTACTTTTTTATGAGCGGAAGAATGTTCAAAAAGCTGTAAAATAGTTTGGTTAACTAATACAAACACTCGGATTAAGTCGGGGACAAATGCAAATAATGGGACATCAGGGAGAAACGGCTCTAGTGATACTTAATTTATTCAGACGAAAGTAAAAAGGTGTTGAAAATATTTCCGAAAAATTTTTTTATGAGATCTTCTTTTATGAGATTTTCTGACAATCACATTTTTGTTTAGTCTTGTAATCATCTGCTATCACGTGTCTATCCCACCAAACTTGATATTGTTCCTACATCAGACTCAAATCCTCGTAGAAACATTCGTCCCTATCCTCGCTGGAATATTCTAAATAGTTGAAACATTTGTTAAGATAACTATGTACAAAGTGTAATTTTATACTCATATTCGATCCGAGATCTTCAAAGATTTTCGTTATCTTTTGACCGATTTGTTTATAGTTTTGCACTTTGTGATTATCAAAAAAATACCGTATTGCTGATGTGAAGTCACTCCATGCTTCAACTTATTCAATTATCGCGAATTTTAAAAGTTCCATCCTTCATCGTTGTTAGTTTGAGGACAGTCAAAGATTTCTGCTTTTAATTTTTTCATTCTAACTTTTGAAAATTTTTACAAACCAGTGAAATACTTTTCTTCTCTGTTGAATACCCAAATTGTTTTGTCCTGCGCAGCATGACATGGAGTGACGGAAATGTAATTTTACTTTTATCTACCAAAGCCTTATATACGACGTTAGCTCTGCCGACTTTTAATTATTTTCTTTTCAGCCATAATTTTTGCTTCCAATATTTTTCCTATCATTCTCTTGCTCGACTACCCAAAAGGTAAATAAAGTGGGGATATTCTCGATGCACGAAGTGAATACGCATCGAATGCGCTTAACCATCTAAGACGCATTGGAATATTTAATATTATTATTAACTACAATAACAGAAAAATTTCAAACAAATGATTAGGTTTTATTCGTGAATTGCACGACTCACAACGCGCAGCGTGTGAGAGTGATCTGGATTCTATATGTGGGGGTACTTCAGTTTCGCTACATAAAATCGTTCTTATACTTTAAACTAGACGTTCAAACCGGTTTATTATTGATGTTTAGATAAGTACAGTCATTGAATTACTAGAATATTTTATTTTTTAATTGATTTAAGTTAGTTTACATAACAAAAATTGTAATTGATAAATATGTGAGTCGCCGTCCGTTGGGGTGTGCGTCGGTGGGTCTTCATCATTTAGAGATATATAAACAATGTATTAAGGAAAATTGTATTAAGTAAGTTTCCATATATTCTAAGAGGATCCTATTGATTTTTATTGTAGAACTCGCAACTGTTTAATAGTTATTAATGAAGGTCGAACAAGTTCTCTAGTTTTTCTATTGTATTTTTAATATTCGTTATTTAAATACGGTTCTTAACAAATGCTCATTCCGTTCTAAATATTTATGAAAATGAGTTATATTCTTTGACTTTCATTCAAATTTCCTGAGCTGCAGATGGATTATCCAATATGTTTGACTATATCCAGACGAATAGTGACTAAATAATATTTGTTGACATTTATTTTAAAAATAATAAATATCTTAATTTACAAAAATTATAGAAAGATTAAATTATATTTTTTTTTATTATATTATCTATGTATTATTTATCAATAAAACAACATAACTATTTATTTGTGGTGGCAAGAGGGTGGAGGTGGGTTACTTGTTATCGAAACATATTGCATACTATTTTCATATTGTAAATTGATAAAGATATGGCTTAGATTTATAATTGTCTGCTAATACATCAACAAAAAGTGGTTTTACAACTTTTTTTTAAAATCCATTCTGTTTCTAATTGTCACTCCTTTTATTC